>VXAB01001334.1:573867-654511 GCA_013399175.1 Odontophorus gujanensis
AAAAAAAAAACAACACAAAAAAACACTTTTTCAAGTGAGGAAAAAAAACAAAACTTCTGGCAGTTGGCTACAGAGTGGAAGCACATTATACAGAAATGCAAACAGTTGATGTAAGGCTCCTTTAGGAACCCTTTGGTTGGCTGTGAATCCCTGGCCAGCCTGTCACCAATCCCAGACAACTCACACCATGTGTCCTAGAGGTGCAGAAAGACAGTCTGTGCAAGGGACATAGTACCTTTAGTCTCACTGGAGAAGCAGGCCCATAGGATGGGTCAGGAGTAGGATATACCCAAACTGCAAATCCTATATGGCATTGTGGCAACATCCGAAAACGAGAAACCAGATCTTTCTTGCAAACTTCATATTAACTTAGGGCTGAATTGTTTATTTCTGTAAAGCAACAAGTCACCTAAAGAAGAGTACAAGCACCTTACATGTACTTACTAGGGAGAAATGGTATGGAGTTGAAACAATTGCGTTCCTATCATTATTCTAGATCTGTGCACCACAATATCACTCAACAGGATAAATGAGATCTGGATCAAAGGTTGGAGTATAACTGCATTTCTCTCAAATTACTCAGCATATGTAGTTTTGTGGGAAGTTTGCTTTAATGATGCTTTTTATTCACTGTGGGTATGGCATTCATATTTGTTGTTACACATTACAGGAGCTTGAATAGTGCCTAATGTTGGCAAAAATGATGTCAGATTAAATTAACTGCTCAAAACCACTGGACAGATTTAAAACAGAGCATAGACTTATCCTGGATCTGATCTTTTTTGATGTGGTATCACAAGTTCTGGAGCTGCATACCCTGTATCATCCATTAAAGATACAAACCAACCACTTACTGTGGGAATTTAGACAAGAGCTTTCTCCAGCATCGTGTGATTTCAGAATTCTTTGTTCACTGTTCCTCTGTAATAAGTACTCCTTCTCACTGTCAAGACATAATACTAGTTAAATGGAGTATCTGTCCTCATGAAGCAGTTCCCATGTCTTTAACTCCAGGCTGCCTTCTCTTTTTCTCCAATTCATTGCACATCAGTTAAGATCCCACCCAGAAAGTGGTGACATTGTAAAGAATGAGGGAGGAACTGAGAATTATCCTAAAACCCGGAGTGAAGTGCTATGTGCAGTGATTGCCTATTGTGCTTGATGTTGACCTACATATGTGTTTACCGGTGCCCTCTTCTGGGTGGACTCTGATCTTGTCACAGCTTAAGAGCAGTTCAGCACTTCTGAAGCATCTGAGCTAAAAGCTCTGAACAACGGTGATAATTATATGCCATCTTAGTGCTGGCTTAGGAAAAAAGTCAAAAGCATTCATTGCTACTAAATTCTGTGCATGAATCTGGAACAAAGTATTGTTCCTTCTATCTGATGGTATGCAAGGCACAGCCTTTTTCCTCCAGGGTCAGGATCTCAGATACCGTAACTAAATAGTTAGGGAACTGCAGAGCTTCTTGTGCCATAAAAAAAAATTATGTGAGGGTCATTTTTAGTGCTCCCAAATTCCCTCTACGGAAGATTTAAGAAGTAATAGAGAGAATCTGCAGATATTAATGTCACATCTTGTTTTCAGAAGGACTCATCTTTCTTCCCCCCTTGCTCCACTGCAGGCACTTGTTTTTAAGTCCAGAATCCACCTTGAACAGCCTGCATGCTCACATGTGCTGCTCTGTGACAACTGGTGGATTACAGACCATCTCGTGATGGGTGCAGGGGAAGCATTTTATGAAATGGAAATTACAACGTAAAACTCACAAATCAATGGAGAACTGACCTTCCTGATCTTCAGCATCATGGGAATCATGATGAATTCCAACCTGCACATTCAAATCAAAGCACTAACTCAAGCTGCAATCAATAAGCAATCACATTACTATTGAGACAAAGCCACAGCTGGAGAAACTTCACACTGAGTCTGTTTTTGGCATTGTCATCCAGAATTCCCTAGAACTAGGAAAAGAAATGAAATTGCTTTGTCCCCTGTTCCCAAAGTTACTGGTTTTGTAGGGGGATCTCTGAGTATTCTTTATGAGGCATGAAACAGATGAAGGATATCTTTTCTGGCCCCTCCTGGACTTAAAATCAAGCCCATGGTGGAGAAATCATGGCTTTGAGACATTCCAAATGGGTCAGTACAAGGATATACCTGTCACAGTCTCTGAAAGATGACCAGTAGCAAATGATGTATTTAATTTATTGCACTCACTTTTTTAAGCGAGAGCAATCTCTCTTTTGGTTATATTCTACCAGCAGCCAGAATCTGAGGGACTTCCTAAATCAGAGCTGCGTCCAGACCATCACAATTAGCATCCTGAGGGAATCAACCTGTGATCTACTGAGGGCAAAAAATAATTCTGATTGTCATGGTTGTTGTTACTGCCAACTACGATGACAGACTGCAGAGCAGAGATAAAAGCTCTCCCATTTAATTCTAACTTCTCTTGTGTTTTCTTCTAGCACCACCACATTGCCTTCCTATATCAGGATAACCAATGGCTACATCACAGTCAAACCTCCCATTTGGATTTCCAACCACCTGGATCAGAGGCCACGCTCAGATCATCCATCCCAGCCTCAGCCTACAAGCTCAGCTTCAGCCACCATTTTATGGCCATCAGTAACTGCTCCTCTCTACATGGCCATAGCTTCATTTCTCCTGAATCTACTGCAGCCTTCCTGACCACATTAGTATTATGTGCAATCCCTTGGGAATAGAGAAGAGAGATAATTTATGAATGAATTGGATGTTATGACAACTTTTACAGACTGGACCTTCTCAGTGAATCAAGAGTGCCTTCTAGCTAATTTTGTCTCTTTGCCCAGATACATTTTGAAACTCTAAAGCTTTATTGTAACACTGACTTACATCTTCTTTTTGTAGAAGGATCTTTATTTCCCATAGTGCTATGGGGTTTTGTAAAATATTCATGTTCATATAAAGAAAAAAAAAGAAAAAATGTATTTATTCGACTGGTAAACTTATTTTTTTCTTGTTGTATATGTTAATAACATCCCTAGTAATCAGTAGCGATGGTGAAACAGATAAATTAATATTTTCTATATTTGTTTTCTAACTGACAACTCTGCAAATGCCTGAAGTGACACCAAAATGAATGGCTTGTTTCATTAACCATAAGTTTTTACAGCAGCTATCCAACTAGTACATTTGTACACAACTTTGTTTTTTCTACAGTTCTCATTGAAATGACTTACATATCCAACTAGTACATTTGTACACAACTTTGTTTTTTCTACAGTTCTCATTGAAATGACTTACAATAACACAGTTCCCCTTCTCTGTGGCCTGTGCCCATTAGAGGAATAGGTACATCCTTAAGTCAGCTGCTACAATCTAAAATCTCAGTTATATTTATATAACTTATCAAGTCACTGGTCAAGATAACCCTCTAAGTTCTCCAGTTGTCTTTAACTCAACCGTTTAACTTCTCTGAAAATTACCAATCTTTACCTTGAAATTAATTTGTTAGCTCACTCTAAGACATCTTTTTCTTAATAAAAGATTTCATTTAAGTCTGCAATAATCCCACTGCAATTATTCACTCCCTCTTTTTATGTAAACACAAGCCTAAAACCTCCCCCAGCATAAATGAGAGCAGGACTTGGTCTGCCTATGAAGATGCTGTATAGTGCTAATCTGTAGAACTGCTTTCTATCAATTAAATTAATACAGATGGGTAACCTGCAGGGAGGGGAGAAAACATCTAGAAATTCATCAGCATCTTGCTGTTATGCTTAGAGTTGGGATCCTCATGCTGAATTATGATTTGTCCGAAATCTATTGAAGGTTACAGGAACCAAAGTAATCCCTATGTCGTACAAGAACTTTCCTCTGTTTATTGACTATGGTACCTCTCTTGACTTAGATTGTCAAGTTCTGACAACTTGCACTCACTGAAAACTTTGCTCAATCTCCAAGCAGCTACTTTTCATTAATCAGATGTAGGAAAAACAACAACAACAAAAAAAAACCACATCCATCTTAAGAACTGCCACCCTCAGTAAGGCTTCCCCCAAAAAAAAACAGGATGAAAAAAATCACTTTTAATGCAAAAAATTCTAACAAAATTAATTTTGTTTGAAATAGTCTTTTTTTCCCCCTGAAAACATCTGCAAAACAAATCTGAAATGTAAAGAAAAACTGAAAATAAAACGGAAAATACAGTGCAAATACAGTGTGTTTATGAAAAAGCAGTGCTTTTTCACCCTAAAAAAAACAGATCAGGCAACAACAGCAATAATAACACCAATAAAAATAGGACTGTTACTGTGCCATCACCCTTGTAGCACCACCTTCAGAACTGGAGGCAACTCCGTGTCATCCTCAGATCTCCTCAGTGGAAGATGGTTCAGGATTCACAGCTCATTTGTGATCACACTACTTAGTTCAGGGAAGAAGCTTTGGAAATACTCAGCCTGAAATAAGTACATGGTTTTATCTGAAGCCATGATAAGCACTGAGTTTTTCTACCATGCATCCCAACCCATTGCTTTGCCAAGGCAAGAGGGAATACAGATTACTTTTATTTGACTTACTGCACACCATGACTTCCAGCTCTTGCTCTGTTTTTGTCAAAAGGATTGTAGATTGTGGTTCATTTAAGTGGGTACAGCAGACAGTGGTGTAACCTGCCCCTGTTTTATAAAGGATAACAGTAGATAAGACTGAATGGAAAACTTCGAGCTTCACCCCAAATGTGAGATTCAAGCACACCCAGTGCATACTTCTATATTGTGTATTTTGGCTAGCAGAAGATGAGACATGTTAGTTTTGGACAGAAGCCATCCATCTTGCATAATATTTATTGCACTGGGCTGGATATTGGAAACATATTTTGAGAACTTTCATTTGGGTTTTATTTGACCATTTCTCCCAAAATGCCTNTGCTAATCTGTAGAACTGCTTTCTATCAATTAAATTAATACAGATGGGTAACCTGCAGGGAGGGGAGAAAACATCTAGAAATTCATCAGCATCTTGCTGTTATGCTTAGAGTTGGGATCCTCATGCTGAATTATGATTTGTCCGAAATCTATTGAAGGTTACAGGAACCAAAGTAATCCCTATGTCGTACAAGAACTTTCCTCTGTTTATTGACTATGGTACCTCTCTTGACTTAGATTGTCAAGTTCTGACAACTTGCACTCACTGAAAACTTTGCTCAATCTCCAAGCAGCTACTTTTCATTAATCAGATGTAGGAAAAACAACAACAACAAAAAAAAACCACATCCATCTTAAGAACTGCCACCCTCAGTAAGGCTTCCCCCAAAAAAAAACAGGATGAAAAAAATCACTTTTAATGCAAAAAATTCTAACAAAATTAATTTTGTTTGAAATAGTCTTTTTTTCCCCCTGAAAACATCTGCAAAACAAATCTGAAATGTAAAGAAAAACTGAAAATAAAACGGAAAATACAGTGCAAATACAGTGTGTTTATGAAAAAGCAGTGCTTTTTCACCCTAAAAAAAACAGATCAGGCAACAACAGCAATAATAACACCAATAAAAATAGGACTGTTACTGTGCCATCACCCTTGTNCAGGATGAAAAAAATCACTTTTAATGCAAAAAATTCTAACAAAATTAATTTTGTTTGAAATAGTCTTTTTTTCCCCCTGAAAACATCTGCAAAACAAATCTGAAATGTAAAGAAAAACTGAAAATAAAACGGAAAATACAGTGCAAATACAGTGTGTTTATGAAAAAGCAGTGCTTTTTCACCCTAAAAAAAACAGATCAGGCAACAACAGCAATAATAACACCAATAAAAATAGGACTGTTACTGTGCCATCACCCTTGTAGCACCACCTTCAGAACTGGAGGCAACTCCGTGTCATCCTCAGATCTCCTCAGTGGAAGATGGTTCAGGATTCACAGCTCATTTGTGATCACACTACTTAGTTCAGGGAAGAAGCTTTGGAAATACTCAGCCTGAAATAAGTACATGGTTTTATCTGAAGCCATGATAAGCACTGAGTTTTTCTACCATGCATCCCAACCCATTGCTTTGCCAAGGCAAGAGGGAATACAGATTACTTTTATTTGACTTACTGCACACCATGACTTCCAGCTCTTGCTCTGTTTTTGTCAAAAGGATTGTAGATTGTGGTTCATTTAAGTGGGTACAGCAGACAGTGGTGTAACCTGCCCCTGTTTTATAAAGGATAACAGTAGATAAGACTGAATGGAAAACTTCGAGCTTCACCCCAAATGTGAGATTCAAGCACACCCAGTGCATACTTCTATATTGTGTATTTTGGCTAGCAGAAGATGAGACATGTTAGTTTTGGACAGAAGCCATCCATCTTGCATAATATTTATTGCACTGGGCTGGATATTGGAAACATATTTTGAGAACTTTCATTTGGGTTTTATTTGACCATTTCTCCCAAAATGCCTTCATTTGAATATAACGGCTCAACGGACATTCAAATTTGACCTTAATGGGTTTTAAAAGCTTGGTTCTCCTGCCACATTCAAAGCTGAACTGAGTGACAATACATAAGTCACAAAAATGAGCTGGAAGTAAGGTAGGCAAACCTTAAGGGTGATAAGTTACTCCGTAAAAGTGAACAACCAATGAACCAAAACCCAAATTTTGTTTGTTGTAATCTGACTAAGTCCAGAAATTACTGTGATACCATCCCAGAAATAATTCCAGGTGTCAGAAAGCTCACAAAATTAATAGATAAGGCCATCTGAAGAACAGAGAGAGAGAGAAAAAAGAGCAGAAAACAGAAACACTTGGCCAGAACCATAAGGAAAACCACCAATAGGACCAAGGCTGGAACTTAACAGTCCCACTGTACCCAACCTGTGTTTTTTTTCCATGAAACTCTGGGTCTTTTTTTAGTATAATGAGCACAAAGACACAGCCACACTCACAGCAGTCACTGTACCACCCAGAGTAATCACTCAGTTTGTCACTGATGAGTTTTTCCCTGAGTCACTCCTGCATTGGACAGCAATACTAGCTTGTACCACAGCGTGTTTGGATATCACAGTATGTAAATAGCTCGGACTTCAAAGTACATTTTGACATATTTACATTCCTTGGCATTTTGCCTGTAATCCCTGTAAAGGAATGAATGCTGCCAGAGGTCACTGCATTTCACTTATCCTTCTGCCCAGTCATTCTGCAGTGCAGGTGTCAAAGCAAGGTGTCTGCTGGGCTTGGAGCCAGCTGAAAACATCTAGCTCACACCATCAGCCCTGGTTAGGGGAGAAGAAGCCACTTGCAGTCAACATAAGAGAAGGTGCTTCCCGCAGATCCTAGCTCAAGAACCCCAGGTGAATGGCTTCAGCACAGTTTGCTGACCAAGTATTCCTTTTGTTTTCTTGTCTTTCCAAAGCTGTGACTTAGGGTAAGTTTTTTTTAATCCTTGTTTGCAATACTAGAAAATGAGACCCTCACTGTGATTGGTAAAACAGGTTATTTGGTAATCAGCTACAGCAGCTCAGCGTTAATGAAAATACATCAGTGCTGGTGTACTTAGCACAGATCTATGCATGTCCATTGCAGTGGCACATGACTGTATCCCACTTAAGCTCATAATGAGCATCATATTTGATGCACACTCTGGAAGTAACAGTGACTACCAGGTTCGTGGGACTTCGCTTTGATTCAGTGGATTTCATCAAAGAATGAGGAACCAACTGCTTTGTTCCCTCCTAATGAAAGCTCAGATCTCCAGTGACAAATTCCAGGAGCAAAGGATTTTAAAAATAAATACATCCATGCCCACTATATAAGACAGCAAACACTGACAGTATTTACTTGTGAGAAACACAATCAAGAGAGTTTGCTAGACATTGCATGACAAGTACACAGTTTTTGATGCTGTTGGGTCCAAAGTTGAATGTTTGCATAATTCACTTTTCCAACTGCCACTACCACGATTCACAGTGCATCTAGTGGTAACACTGCAGTAATTTTCTGCCAAGCTATTGCCCCAGTAGAGTAAATATACCACACCACCAGCAACAGGACTAGCTTCCATTCTGTAACTGTTTCAATGCTTTTCTTGCCAATGTTTTACTGTAGGTGCTGTATTAACATGCATTGCCACTGGAAGAACCAGTCAGTAAGCTGGGACAGAAGGTATATTGTATTTTTATGACTGATGTAGTTTCTCTGCAATCCTTTGGGCTGTTGAATAATGCAATCCCTCTTCTAGAAATAAATGAAATGATTTATGATAACTATGCATTATAAAGGTGTCAAAAATCAGCTTTGTTGAGCTTCCTATTCCACAGAGCACCAGCATAATTCAGGAACACCTGAGGTACAGAAGTGTATGTTTACACAAACTCTTCGATATACAATTGAGGAGAGAGAGAGAGAAAGAGCACTATGCTCAGTGCATTGAGGAGCCAAATGATACGTCCCAATCAGTTCTTACATATACCACTGTTACAGAGGAATTTCCCATCATATCCTTAAGTCAGAGAAACCAAAGTGCCATCGTGGATATCTAAATGTAAATGCCATCATTCCTAACCTTGCTTAGTACCGTAAGATATTCCTATGTTATATCCAAAAAGCACAGGGGCTTGCTTTACCTCCAAAGTGATCAATGTACCACAGAGTGTGCAACACTCCAGCTTCAGCTTGTTTTGGCTTAATTGGAGCAGAAAGCCCATTTCCTAATTTCAAGCTGATGAGTGTATGTACATGCATGCTTTGTCCCAACCTAAATGCAGATTTTCCTGCAACAATCTCATCAGGAGGCACCTTAATCTGACTTCAACCAGTGAGATCCTGCCAAGCAGTACTCCTTGCTTCTCATTCACAGGAATGATTGACTGCCCTGCAGGTTCATGCTCACACTGAATTTTAAATTGCATGTTTGTCAGTTTTTGATTCAAATGTATTTCAAATATTTTTTCCTGTTCCGCCTCCTGCTTTTATGAACTGTTTTGAAGAGTGTAATAAAAAGATGCTTTCTAATATTATTTTGTCAAAATATTTTTGTAGCATAATATATTAATAAAATGTTATTATAAATAAGTAGCACAAGAATGTTGTATGTCTAAGTTCTTTCTTTGGCACTAAAGCTAGGGAAGCTCTGAGAAAAAAAAATGGGAACACTCCATTTTCAGAGTTTCCAAGGCCAGCACCGGATGGAGAAATTGTACTCCGGGGAAGGCTCCTTTTAAAATAATGTGGTTTTGTTGTGTTCCTTCTGGCAGAGACTTGGAAAACCTCGCCATTACCTTTCTATATGCAAGAAATTGCTACAACTGGTGTGCAAGGAGTCATTGCAGAGCAGCCTCGGCCTCTGGTCCTCGTCACCTGGGAGAAGCCACTTGGTTAACCTCACTGCACATCTGGGGTGGGAGCTGGAGAAATGCTCTGCATAGTCCATGAAGAACCTGAGAGCTCTGTTTTCCTCTGGCATATCAAGGACTTGGGGCAGTGCTGGCATCACAATGGCTGGCAGTTAAAAAGCCAACCAAGATGCAGAGGTCTGCTGATGTTTCCTCCTGGCATATCCCTCTTTCTGTTCTCGCACCTGCACCCTGCCTTGCAGCTGACAGCACAGGCTTTCTGCTGATCACAGGGTTGTTGTTTGGCTCTTAATTACATGCAGAATCATTTGCCCTTTAACACACTGTATTGAGAGGATTCCACCAGCAAAGCCGTTTTAGAAACATCCACCACAGGAAATACAGTGGGAGGCACAGGCATTTAGGACAGCCTAAACTGAACTAACTCCAGCACAGGAAGGAATTGCCATTGAGCACAAAGGGCAATCTGAAAAATGGTACAAAACAAGATCCCACCTCTTGAAATACCAGACAATCCCCACCTGGCTTTACCCAACCAACCCCTATGTCCCGAACCATACCCCATTGCACACTGCCAGCTATTCCTGGCCCTGATCCATCCAGTGCTTTTGCTCTGAAGCACCCTGCTCAGCCACAGGCCCAAACCCAATCCAAGCCTTCAGTCAACGCAGCCATTACTGGCTCAGTGGTGCCTCTCCTTAAGCTTCTCCTTCCCCTGACCTCTCTCTGTACTCCGGTAACTGTAGCTTTTTCCCCTAAATTGGGATATTCCTGCTTATAGATTTGCACTGGAAAGAGGGGAAGCTGAGATGAGAAAGGTTCAGGGCAGGCCATTGTGTTCCTCATGGAGTAGCTCAGTAACTGCACTGCCACCCAGCACACCTCCTTTGGGATCAGCACTTCCCAGGTCCCAAATCCTGAGTGCCACCCACAAGTTCTCCCCACACTGCCAGGGGTGGGAAGCTGCACAAAGCCTCAGCATGAGCCCACATCTCATTGTGCTCAGCAGTTTGCAATCTTTTCAGCTTTGGAAATCCCAGAAATTTTCCAAGTGCAGAGAGCAGATCCCTCTAATTGACTTGTAATGCATGTAAATGGCTTTTCTGAGCCAGCTATTGCAAATACTGTAAT
This sequence comes from Odontophorus gujanensis, assembly GCA_013399175.1. Classification (NCBI taxonomy): domain Eukaryota; kingdom Metazoa; phylum Chordata; class Aves; order Galliformes; family Odontophoridae; genus Odontophorus; species Odontophorus gujanensis. The sequence continues at coordinate 584,325 of VXAB01001334.1, forward strand.
ACTCAGCCACAGACCCCCAGTACCTACACTCTCCATTCAACCAGGATAAGGATAGCTGCCTTCTGCAGAGCAGCACAGCAGGGTCCAACACAGTCTACTACCATATATATCTAGCTCTCTATATACGGCTTTTTTCCTTCTAACCAGCTTGCACTTAAATTAAAAATGAAGCATATTTCTCACTTCCTATTCCTGAAAAGCATTTAAATGAGTGAGAAGTTTTCACAAGACAGCTTTGGCCTTTGGAGGTTTTCCCCCTCTACCCCCACTACTTTTTTTTTTTAAAACACTACATCTTACTATCTTACCCTGTAGTAATACAGCTTTCCTGCTGCCTTTTGCATGCTGCTTATTCTCATGAAACCCCAAGAAATTACTGCACTTAAGACCTTCTACCCCATGCAAGCAGTCCTGAAAGTTGCTAGCCAAGGTGCAGTTCCAGTAGGCTGTGATCACACAACTACTGTCATGCTAGAAATGAAACTACAATGTGGCCTAGAAACAAACACACAGGCAATATTTGTACTAAGTACTACTGATTAAAGACAGAGGTTTGGGGGATTTTTGGAAGGAAGGAACACAATATATCAAGCAAGGAGAAAGCTGGGGTTTATCTTAAGGTTATGGCAGTCTGTGCCTCCTGCTGCTGACTCCTCTAAGAATGCTCCCAGAGACATGACCACCTAATACAACCATAGAATGGAGCTCTGTAGCATCTGCAAGGGTTTAACTGGAGCAGAGGGGACCACTTAGACATGCATTAAATGAAGAGAGCCCAGTTCAGTGTACAGGTGGAGTCAGAGGAACTACAAAAAAAAAGTCACAGAAGTTGTCCAAAGACAAAAATAACCAGACACCATAAGTCTGCTGCCAGTAATGGAACAATAGTAACAGAAAAAATAGTATGTGTCTAGGTTGCTAAATAGGTGGATGATGGGAATATTTAGTACTTATTTTCACTGGGGTCTTAAAAAGGTGAAACACTGAAACTTTTTATTGGGCATTACAAATTCTATATTAGCTTTTTTAACAGACTGTTTCTCTCACTTCAAATAGGAGCCTTGTAATATCTCTCTGTGCATTTAAAGAGCGAGTTCCAGGCTCTGGGTATCAGAAGGGCAGATGGTAATGGAAGCACACATGCACAGTGCCAATCCTTCTTGCTGCTTGGCTGCCAGATATCCCACTCTGCACCAGCTCACAGATGTCACGTGGCAAGGACATGCTTTGGTCAGTACAGGAATATCTCGAGAGCACCACTGTGTGGATTGGAGGTCAGTGGAACACACCAAGATTTTGTGTCCTGGCACTGCCACCGTATTTCACAGATGTGAAAAGGAGTCAGGACTCAAAACCCCAACGGGTCTATCTCTGAGTTAACCTGTGCCTACCTAACAGCCCATAAAGCTCACAAAGCATTCTGCCCTCTCTCCAGGTTTAACACCCAGTAAACTGTATTGTATGTGCAGCTGCACTAAGAACTCTGCTTGCATGTTGGCTCCAAGCCTTCCACTGACTGCAATGGGCTTTGCATCACATTCTGGACACCCAAGGCATTCAAACAGCACGTCCAAATCCATAGCTTATACACCTTGCTCCAAAGCATGCCATCATTTTGTTAGATCAGGTTGCACCTTTGGGTGAAAGCCACCATCCAAAGCACTTCTCTTTATTCCACTTCCACATTTCACATGGATTAGGTTAAATCAGCAGAACAAATTACACAGAGCCAAACCTCCATCAAACTGATTTCCAGAGGAATGATAACAATAAAACAGCAACAGTGGGTTCACACTAACAGCTCTCATTCACACCTGGTGCTCTCTGCCTTCTTGGAATGAGAAGCAGCTTGAACAAAGAGACCAAGAAAACATCAACAACAGGCAGAGTGAGGCAAAGCAAATGAAAGACAGATGTAGGAAGGAAAGTGGGAGCTTTCTGCTTTGATTTGCACAGACCCCATATCTTTACTGTCCTAAGGAATATCAATTTGTTGTCCTAATGATATCAGTTCTGCTGTCCTGTTACATGACTTACGCTGCACCTTTATTTCTACAGATGAAATCCATTGATTTTAATTATAACATGATGGATACACAGCCCAAGATAGTGCTATGTGGGTGAATTATTTGAATAGCAATGCAGTAGGGCCCACTGGCTTTATGGAAATTGCTGCAGCTGTTTATATTGGCAAGGGCAGGTTTGTCCCCAGCTTCATCCTGTGTGAAGTCCTTCCACCCACTCAAGTTAGCCTGAGCATTCACCTCATTTTTAATGGAAGCATAATCATCTTCTACTTTACACTGGCAAAAATATATCTCTCAGAAGAGGAAAAGTCAGAAACGCACACCTACCCAACTTCCCTGAACAACTGCCTCCTTTCACATTGCAGAAAGCAAGAACTTCAAGGAACTTGCCAGAAATTGTTTTCCCTTAGCAATGGTCCAGACCAATAGTGGACACAAAGGTTGTGACATCATCGCTCAGGCAGAAGGATCTACTTGAATACACATCAGTTCAGATAATGCATGCATCGTAAGCACAATAGGAGCAGTTGTACGGTGCTACACTGGACAAAGCTAGATGTGTTTTCTGGCTGTGCACAGGTCAAGCATTGCCCTGAGGGCAGGATACAACCCACACAATGAGTTCATCCTGCTGCTGCACCTTCTCCAGAGGGAAATGCAAATAATTTAAGGAGATCCAAGCATTTTTTCTTGGCCCTACTTGTAGCCAATTGTGTTGAACCAATGAGTGCAAACAGAGTTGGGCTAGAGATATTTCTTTCTTGCTGTGTATACAAAGCCTGGGGGTAGAAGTAGGACTGGGTTCTACACTGCTGTGGGTTTGATGAAGACCCACCAATGCCTGTGACCTTCATTGTGGCTGAGCAGGCCTGGATAAAGACATGCAAAATGGCATCATGATATGTAAAGTTCTTCTTGGTTTCTCTTCATAATATCTTAACTCTCCCTGAAACCTCAACCTTTCTGGGTCATTGTTACCCAAGAGTAATAACTCTAAGGGAGGGTGGAATAACACTAGAATGTTGGTGTTAATGGAAGACTCAGACATGAAGACAAAAATGCATACCAATTTTGGAGACTCTATAGCATGCTGCCAGCAGTAGGCTCTGCTTGAGCCTATCTCAGCATGCAGTCAGGAGAAATAATAAAACTCTAGCCGTTCAGAGGCAGAGAAGAGGAGAAAAACACTCAAATGTGCTGGTTTATGTTTCTTTTGAACTTTGAAAATAATTTTTCTCTCCTGCCCAAATATTAGTCACAGAAGCACATGATACCATATCTGGGAAAAAAGTTGGATGAGGGAAATGATCTTTGTAGAGAAGGAAGGGAGCAGCCACGTATTTCTTTGTGTGCCTTTTTCACCTTGCCCTTTCTCTGAGCCAGAACACGCAAATGAAAGAGTAGGGGAGAAAAAAAAAGACAGCACAGGCTTGGGTTTAGCCTAAAGCCAGTGGGAGACTTTCCATAGCTGCCTGTGGGTTCAGGGAGCTGACCTCAGCTCCACAACCTCCCCGTGCTCCCACCCTTCGAGAAGCTTGATTTCTCCCATAGGCATCAGAGAAATGATTTTCAACATATTTTTCCAGTCACAAAATGAAAGGGAAAAAAAAGGCACTAATGAAAGTATGCTCATAAACAACACTGTATGGGAAAGTCTAGCTCTTGCTATGGCTTTAAAAACAAAATTCCAGTTCCTCCTAGCACTTCTGAAGCGTTGAGTTAGACTTCACAACACCCGGAGGTGTCAGGTAAAGAAACAACCCCAGCTTCATCATAAGAAGGTGGGAAAATGAGGTGGACAGGGATTTTATGACATGCCTGAACTCACAGGGGACAGCTCTAGGAGCAGGACTCAAAAGGCAGCCCTTCCTCTATGGTACGCTGTTCTCAGAAGCATGGCTCATTTATTTCAATTAATACAGCTTTATAAGAGCTCCCCTGCCTCCTTTTTTTGGCACGAGTTACTGCAAAGACAGTGAATTAAAGGCACCAAAGGGCACCATTTGTATTTAATGTTTAAAGAAGCCATTTCCATAAAAGCAGAATATATGAAATTTGCCCAGAATAGTAAGTTTAGAAATAACCTAGATAATTAGGAAAAAAAGAAACATTTTAAAGATATTTTCTCAGACAAGGCTGAACTGACAGTTCAGCTCCAGAGTGGTCTCCCTGCATAGTACCAGCCAAGCAGCTCAACCCAGGAGTGGCTGCTGTCAGAACAGCCACTCAAGCATGGCAGGAGTATGAGTACCCCCAACCACACGAGATAAAATGTTTCAGAAAGCATAAAACTAATACATGTAATCCTTTGCCTCCTTACTTTCTTTCTGCAAATACACATGCAGTAGTATTCAGTTCACCTACTGTGTGCTGTCTGAAAGCTAATCACCCAAACTTCCTTCCTTCAATGGTGCCAGCCAGGCTGACTCTTCTTTTAGCCCAATATCTCTAGCTTATGTCCTGTGCTTAATTGGTGCTGCTGTGCTTTGTCCCAGCTGAGACAAAGCTCTGACCTGAGAAGGTAATTATTTGTAATGTCTGCAAAGGCACTTCATACTATGCTTCCTACAGAGCATATTCAATTTCAAAATCATTTTTAAAAAGAACCAAATCTAACTTCAGCTGACCAATATTCAACACCTGTAAAGCTCTAGCATTTGGTGAGACCACGCAAAATATCTCTAATGTGACTGGGATGTTGTAATGCTACAATGTGATGGAAAGTACAGCAGAGCAACACAATCCTAGGCTACAGCAAACAAGATCAAGGCCAAATGCAACAGCCATAGACAGAAACAAAGAAAAAATGCCTACCTTTAGAAGACCTCTAGTAGGCAGGGATCTCCAGTGAGATACCTCTCACCTCCACTGCCAGCCATTAAATGAGGTCTGGCAAGGAGTGGATCCTGGCTCCCACCCCTTCGGTCACTTAGGTATGTTGCATGCACCTGAGCTCCCCTGGGTTGGCCCTGCCTTCCCACCGGGTGCTCACTCTTTCAGACTGAGTTAGCATTTCTGCTGCAGATGTGTTATGGAAGAATTTGCTAGGCAAGTGAGGAAATGGACCAGGTACAGAATGGGCTATAATCCTCGCTTAAAATACTTGTCCTGATGGATCTGCCTGGAGTGCAATCATGGCAAAACTTATGGTTTTCTATAATTACATCACCTCATCATCTACCACACAACTAATTTTTGTGGGAATTGCATCATAGAGAGATGCTGAGACATTCAGCAAAGCAATAAAAATATCACCTACATATATATCTCAGGTTCCCTATGAGACAGAGATGTTAAGTTTGTGACTTTGACTTGGAATGATCTCTTCTTGTCACAGTGAGCTCTCGTATTCTCTAAGAGTTCAGGATGGAAAAAAAGCAACATGGCTGAGCTGTGTACAAAATGTGTAATTTCACCTGAAACAACCAGATTTTCAGTTTTTTGAATTTTTGAAGTTCCAAAATAATATATCTTTCATTGTTAAATTGCAAAAACATTGAAATATCAATGAATGGAAATAGAAACAAAAAAAAAAACAACATTTATATACAACGTTAAAATGTTGCTGGTGCTGTTGATATCATTATTTTGTTGCTGACCTGCACCTCCCCTCACTGAACCTACAAGACCATTATTTAAGAATAATTGTTACTAAACAGTCTCTATCCAAATGAAACCTACTGTACTTCTTCCTTACTTCAGATCACTGAAGACCTCAACTGTATCTTTTGTTAGCGAGCGTTATCTTGAATGCAATTGCAGCACAGAGCAAAATGTCATTACAGCGTGATAATTTGATGATGATATTGCTGAAGTGCTGGGCTGCACAAAGCAATAGTCTTTGGTTAAACCATAACCACAGTACTAGAAACCACTGGCCAATCTTGGAAACTTCATATTCAGCGTGGTCTTATGTCCTGTTCCAAGATACTATGAGGAATGGCCATAAACAGGCTGACAGGAATGTATTTATGCTATTATTCACATCCTGTGGCATGCACACAGATTTTGGTTTGTTTTAAAAATCTGGGATTGTGCGTAAGATGTATGTTTGAAGATGAAGAGGTCTGCAGCATTTGGAGAAGTGAGGTGCCACGTCCAGCTTCATGTAAATTTACTGTACTCTCTTTTACACTTAATGTCTTCCAGTGGGCTGGTGCTATGCCTTGAGTCTCCTGCCTATGTGGTTCTAGAACATCTATTTCAGCTATTACTGACTGCTTTTACCATTCAAAAATAAATCTGTTCTAGTGCTGGAAACATATGGATCATTTCACAAAAAAGCAAAAGTGAGATGTAAGCAGGCCATTCAGCAGGTAGTGGACACAGAGGAATTGTAGAGTACATCCTGTCAGCCTTGTCTTCTGCTCAGCATCCACTCCTTAGGGGTCCAATCCTGCAGCCTTTTCTCAAGCAATAACCTCATCCATGCCAACAGAGTCTGCTTTTTCATCTGCTGGTAGCCTCGCTGGAATGTGTTTGCTTTGGGAGTGATTGTGTGCTTTGCTGGTGGGCTCCAAGGACAGATAAAAGATAGTGCCCAGCTCTGCAGATTACTTTCTCTTAGGGTGAATGAACTCATTAGTAAAAGATTCCTTTAAAAAGCTGGTTTTTTTGCAAAGACAGTGTGGGTTAGACCTCTCTGGGGGTAGGTGGAGTTGAAGCATGACCAAAGCTCAGCTCAAACCTGTTTCATGCTGTCTGAAGCCCCTATGAAAACATATTACTTTCTGATTCCAGTTGGGAAAAGCTGAGGGAGTGCAAAAATCATTCAGGCTTGGTTTAGAGGTCAGGAAATCTTACAAAACTCAGAGGATGCCTGTCTTGTTCTGACAGCTTTGCTGCAACAGGTCCCGCAGATGCTCTATGACACTGGGTCTGCACCTGAATTTCTGGCAAAAAATGGTGGAAAATTCTTGCTGCAAAACGTGACTGTTTTCTTACTGGTATATTCAAAGAGAAACAAGGGATTTTGTCAAAAGTAAATAAACAATCAAAACCAAATTCCTGTCTGTGGCTACATCTCTATTTTATTGTGTGTCACTGCCATGGGAATCCTTCCCTTCCCATGAATGATGATGAGAAGGTTCATCTCTGGTTTAAATGGCTCTCCTTGAATTAACCCATTAATTCTGACAGCGAGAACACAGCAATAGTGAAGAGAGAAGAGAGAAAAAAGAAGGTAGTAGGTTTAAAAACATAGGTGGCCTCTTCTTCCAGCACAGAGAGAGTGGGGAGAGCAAAGCAGGCACCATGATAGATGGTTACAGTCTATACCACGAGCTAGTGATGCCAACACGTATGGAGTACTTGATGTGTAGCAGTTTTGTACACTAGGAAACACATCAGTATTAGTGACTAAGGGAGCAGAAAAGAAGACTGACACAAGTCATCCCAACTTGCATGGAAATCCTTCTGCTGGCACTGATCAGCCACCAGGGCAGACTGAAGACAGAGGTATCCAGTGCTCCACTACAAGATGAGCACGTGAAGAAAACCTCACAAAAACACAGCCCTCAGGAATGGTGAAACTATAACGTCCTGAGAAATGTTTCAATGTCATGGAAAGGATTTGCTTGGAAGTCTTACATTGCTGTTAGGTATTGTAGCTCCAAAAGATATTTATTCAGTTTTCAACTTAACTTCTCTGCTTCTAGATTAAGGACTACACTGTCCTGTAGACAAAATATCCTCACGAAGGGTGTTCTGACATCAGATTAGTGTAAGTGGGTGGCTTGGAAAAGAACTCATGCTAAGTCCAGAATCAAAGACAACATGAAGAGCAAACCCAAACACATTGTCTTTAACAAAAGTAATGGAAAATGGATGATTCTCCATTCCAAAACCATAGTGTTCCTCCAGCCTATCTCCAGCACAAGGGTAGCTGAGGTGCTGTTCTTTCAGCTGCAGGCATACCAACAAGAACTACTGAGCACAGGAGCAGCAGAGAGACTGCCCAGGGGCTGAGAGATAAAGTGAGAAATGGGAACCAGTGAATCAGCAAAGCACATGGATCACCCACCCCATCAGTAAGTTTGAATCTCCTGTGCACTCCCCTGCAGACAGCTTTTAGCCTCTTTATCTCCCATTCTTCATTTGCACCATAACAGTGGGAACTGCAGCAGTTATCAAACATCAGATATCAGCACCTGCATCCTCATGTTCAGCTCTAACACTGGGGCTGACACAGTTCAGACCCAGACATGGCCTGTATCTCATTATGTATCATTTTGGCTATCAGTGATTGGTATGACATTAATTTTCCCTATAGACTGTGAGCTCATGTACAGATAGGACTTAGCTGTTGAAACAAAATCACTCTAGGTTACAGCAGAAGCAACAAAATAAGCACTCCAAAATCATTTTGTATGAATGTTGCACTAATATACAGCAAGACTTATTTATCTTATGTGCAATCAGATTTGTTTTCTGCCTTTTTACAGGAGTATTTTGGTCCAGAAAGAAGAATGAAACACACACAAGCAGCAGGAGGCTGCAGGCAGAAATGCTTCCTTCATCCAGGGAAGAAAGGGCTCTTACATTGTGAAAGGGAGCCTCCTGTTGTCTTCCAACTGGCATTTTCTGGCCAGCTGAAAGCTAAGATAACCCTTCTTTTATGCTCGTGACGCTGTGATCTAATGGCTAAATGGATTTTTAGTACAAAGCATAATTTCCTCCCTTGGTTTCACTTATCACTTAATGGAAAGCCCCCTAATGTATTGATCACCAAAACATCCTCCTTATGTCCCGGACAGGAACCATTCAATGGAAGTGAGAAAGAGATTGTCTTTTAGCACTGCACTTCCTTAATAATAACAGTAATAGCTTGCTGTCTGCTTCCAGCATGCAGGCAGTTCAGAAGGCCAGCAGTGGGAAGGCACCATGAACTTAATCCCATAGTGCCATTGCTTCCCAGCATGGAAAGGCCCAAGAGCAATCACTCTGCATCAGGCCTGCCCATCTGCATGGCTCCAGCTCCTTGCTTCACACAGCACTGATATTAACAGCTTAATTAAGATGACTTTTTTAAAAAAATTGGGAAAGAATTAAAACAATTCATTGTTTTGAGGGAACATATCCCTTGAGTCTAACTACTGAAAAAATCAAACATCATTTGACAAGTAAGACAATGAAGCTAGCTTCAACTCACAGCACATTAGCATTGCTCTGGCAGGAGCACAAGCAGTTTTCTGATAGATGGAATAACAATGCTGCAATTACACAAAACCATATGTAAACTGAAAATGCAATGCCACCCTGTTATTTGTGCACTCCCTGTGACACTGTCATCCTCTCCGTGCTAGCACTTTAAGTATTGTCTCTTTTTGGTTTTAAAAACCTCATTGGCACGATTTGCCACCAAACCTTCTGCCTTGAAGAAAACAGCTTTTTCCACCAGAGACTAATGACACCAGTTTTAATGTGGGGGAATTCAGGCCTCAGTGTATCTCTGCACTCTTGGTGGTTTAAGTGGGAAAGTCACAGAAAAGCACTTGATACTGGAAGAAGAATCACACCTGAAAACCTGATGTGAGGTAGGAAGTGTATAGAAATCCTTCCCTGTGGGGAAAATCTCTGAAAAATGTGTAAAGGATGATGAAGGTGAAACATATCCGTCTCTGATCTACTCCACCTAGAAGGCAGGGCACCACCTGTACACAGAGATGCCGTAAGGAATGCATTTCCTCCAGATCATAAACTACCTCTAAGCCCCAAGAAAACAAACAAAAAAAAAACAAAAAAAACCAACCAAACAAACAAACAAAAAAAGAGTTGACTTGTTCTGATTGATTGTGGAGTACTAAAAAACCGTAAGGACTTCTTTCCCTCCCAGCCCAGAACAACGCAGCAGAGGGCAGGAGCCAGCACTCTCCTGGACCACTCCCTTCAAGTCTCCTTTGTCAAACTTCTACTGCCATAGTGCCATCTAGAGACTGCAGAAATTAAAGCATTTTGTTGCTCATAAAGATTGGGTTTAGTGGTGTTTGAGGATTTATACGGTTATATTACAACAGTAATTGCTGCTTATTGGCACAGCAGTCTGTGATCTTGCATGGTGGTTGGTACCAAGCCCCATCCAAGCCAACACAAAGGCACCTGTTGGGTTCAGGGCTTTAGGATTGGTATCAACCCAATTTGACAGGTTGGGAATCTCATCTAGGTATTTTTGTCATTAATACAAATACTGCAACAGAAAACCTCAGACCCTTGCATGGGTGACTCTAGGGACAGTGGCACCTGAAGCAAAAAAGTAATATTGCCCCATTGTAAGGACTATATTTTCCCTAAAATCTGTACAGAGGCAGAGAAACAGAGAGAGCAAAGACCTGACACTTGTTCTGATGGTGTCATAAAGTCACAGAATCACCGAGGTCGAAGAGACCTCTCAGATCACTCAGGCCAACCCCAGTCCACCCCACAGTGACCACATCCCTTAGTGCCACATCCACACAGCTCTGGGACACTTCCAGGGATGGTGATCCTACCACTCCCTAGGCAGCCTGTGCCAGCGCATCACCACTCTTTGTGAGGAGAAATATTTCCTGACATTTTTCCTGATATTCAACCTGAACCTGTGACAAATTGAAAACAGAAAGCATTATGAAGGGTAAAAAGAGGATGCCACAGAAATTAAAATTAAAACCTAGTCACATTGAAGAGAAAAATAGCATGCTGACTTTTAACCACTGACCTGTAAGGATGATGTGGTGTAATTGCAGATTTCCAGCTGTATCACAGACGTTGCAGGACCTGGAACATTTGTGCCTTTCTTTCCTCTTTTCTTACACAGAAACATTACAGTGACTCCTCTGCTCTCTCTTCATCTCCTTTTTCCTTCAAATCTCTGTGTTGTTGGTCAGTACCTCATCCATGGCTTGCTCTGTCTAAAAAGTAATGAATAATATTAATTTTAACCCCACAATTGTCTTTCCCATAATAAAGATTTACAGAAGTTGCTCTCATGCACTTCCAGCAGAATAGATGTACAGCCCAAATTCTGCTACTAAGTAAAAGGCAAATTATGAAAACATAGTAAAGCTAAGGAGAGAGAAATTACAGAAATAAAATTGATGATCATACTACAAGCACTGAAACATTTCCTCTTAATCATAAGGCCAATGGCCTCTGATGGCCAAATATCTATTTTCCACTGCAGCTGTGTGTCCCAAGATGTAAAAGCAAGATTAAATAAAAGGCAACAAAATGCAGATCTCACTCAGTTGGTCAATGAGACCAAAATACTCATTTGCTTTCTACTGCGTGGGTTAAATTAGGGTTGCAAATCACTGTCTAAACAGAAGGTTTGTCTCTGTGACAAAAATGCACTGATGTTTGTGTGCATTTGCTCCAAAACCTCCATTGCAAGTGGTGCAAAAATAATAATCCAACCAAATGTTATTTCCCCAAATGATTCTCAGAGAACAAGTCCAAAAAAGAAACAAACCTGTTGTGTAGATGCCGCTGCTGAATTTATCCCAAATCAAAACAAAGGTGGAAATGAGGATCTGACCCTCAAGGTTAGCCCAGAGTGCAACCTATGTAAGTGTCATCAAGACTGATGGAGCATGCAGTGCAGAGAGCCTCCTGCCCTGGCATAGGGAGGCCTTGGTTTTATCCTATACATCCATCAGTCCTACCTGTGTAGGGCTGTGGATAGGATGAGCAATAGCATTGGCCCATACAGTTCTCTGAGAGAGGGGAGGAAATTGCTCAGGGCTGGGATGTAGGACTTGGAGGAAGGGGGCAGAAGTGTAGCAGACCCAGAGGAGGACTGTTACAAAATCATTCAGGTTGGAAAAGACCTCTAAGTTCACCCAGTCCAAGTCCAACCCACCCCACCATGCCCACTGGCCACATCCCCATGGTTCTTGAACACCTCCAGGGACAGTGCCCCCATCACCTCCCTGGGTAGCCTGTGCCTGTGCATTACCACACTCCTTCTGAGGAGAAACTTTCCCTAACATCCATCCTGAACCTCTCCTTGATGCAACTTGAGGCTGCTCCCTCTTATTCTATCGCTGTTACTGGGAAGGAGAGGCCTGCTCCCATCTAGCTACAACCTCCTCTCAGAGGGTTTTAGAGATCCCATCTGCTGGTGTGGGGCTGATGGGATGTGTTCCAATGTGTCCCAGTGGACCAAGCAGGCAGAAAATGCTTTGTGCCACAGCACTGCTCTGATGTGGCCTTCCTCACCAAGCCAGGAGCCCGGTGCTATCAGCAGAAAGGCTCCTGCAACACCAGCTCATCTCCTCCTGCAGGAAAATATCCCCCAGCATCGGAGGGGCTCAGATCCACAAAGAGGAGCAGTGAGGGAGGGAATCAATTCCTCCCACGTATTTTCTCCAGCATAATGAAATAATGCAGGCCACGAATCTGACATGCTGCCTCTCCTGTTGGAAAAGTGAGAGGATGGCTGTGTTTTAACATTAGCTCCTAAGTATAATTTCCTGTAATTGTAAAGCGCTTTAGAGGTACTTGTGAGCTTGGGTGGATAGCTCCTAACTAAGCTGATGAATAACCCAGGACTGACTCATCTCCTCAACAGATCCAGCACTGAAGGAGGGAACGTGCAGAAAGGTTTTGCCTTCCATTAGCAACACTATCCAAACAACTGACCCTCTCCCTGGGAGATTAGTTCACAGCAGGTGAGCTATAATCTGCTCAGATCTGCAGGCAAGGAAAGCATTCATTCCAGCTGCATTACAGCCACAGCTTTTCTTCTCTTCTCTCTTTTTTTTTCTTTTTTTCTTTTTTTTTTTTTATTCTCACACATTGTGAGCTCCTGACAAAGGGCTCCAGCTATCAGATCAAGCAAACATTTTGCCACTTACTTGCAGAAATGGTTCTGGCCCTGAGTTAGGATGGTAACCAGCTAAAGACTGGCTGATATTTTCTTGGCATCACCCTCAGCACTTCTGCAGCTAGAAAATTGTCATTTGATAATGTCCAGAATAACAGGCGAGCTTTTGATCAGGGTCAATTTTCTGCCAAGAAGCTGTTGCCAGTTTATGATGCTAGGGATAATCTGCTGGAAATTATTGTTTGAACATTACTTAGTATTACCATCCATCTGATGCACTCTGTTGCCAATTGAAGGGCATTTTTCACAAAACAATCATGCTATCTCTGACTTCTGGTCCAGCACCTCAAGAGAATCCTAAAAAGTACCATTAAAAAATGAGTTTATAGTCTTCAATCTCCTGTATATTAGAGCTCATGTACTCACTAGTTCTTATGTCACAAGTATTTTCCTAACCATCAGCAGTACTCTTTGTTGTCTCACAGCCAGTAACTATCCATCCCTCATCTCTTCCTTCTTTTTCCCTCTCTTTGGTCAACTAATTTATCCCTTCTCTCCTTGCCTCTACCCACAGGTTTCCTTCGGCCTGAAAAACCAACACAACCGAGCCTGCTTGCCGGGCTGGAGTCACAGACGGCTCGAAGAGACATCTCGTGGCCACATCACATACTGCAAAGGAGATCTTCAGGCCGTTCAGCATCCTTGTGCACAGAGGGATGAGATCAGCCCGAGTATGATCATGGAATCATAGGACCATAGAATCGTTTGAGTTGGAAGGGACCCTTAAAAGCCGCCTAGTTCAACCCCCCTGCAATGAACTGGGACACCAACTCTCAGGGCAGTGAACAGGTAAGTGGGCCAAACAGATGAGAAGGTGCCAAAGCACACACCTAACTCAGCATCCACTGCCCCACAGCACGTGCTGCTGCGTGAGCAGTGCCCCAGGCTTCCGGAGGGACACAGCTCAGTCCCACTGCTCGTTAAGAAAGGGGTCTAAGCTGATCTTTGTTGGCTCCTGCTAAATGCTTCCTCCATGATTAGCACCAGAGGTGATTTTGATAGCAGGATTCATTGTCAAAATAGCTTATAAAACAATTCCATAAAACTGTGTAAATCTTGTGTTGATCTTACTTTTTACAAGGAGCCTTAAAACCATATATCCCAGCGCCATTTACAAGGTTGTTGCAGGTGTGGGACCGGCCCTAGAAATATAGCTACTACTTAAACAGTGCATTTTACGAGCCCAGGGAAACATCCGTTTGGACTGTAAAAGGAGCTTTCCAGCCTGCTTATGCTTTCTGCAAGAGACTATGCCATTGCCCATCAGACTCAGTGCCTCCAGAGCCACAGCCAAAGTGTGGGGACAGGATTCCTTTGTCAACTCACCTTAGCAAAGTTTTCCATTACATTGAACTTTGGCTTCAGGAGGAGCTGGGCTCCCCAAGCCCAAGTTTCACTGTGAGGTATGGAGCAGGTTCACATTACTTGCTGCTTTGCTGTTTTGCTACAGGATGCAGTCATCCCTCTGCAGATTATTTACTGGTGCTCTGAAGCACAAGTGAACAGGTGGAAAACAGAAGAATGAACAGCCCAGTCATGTGAATCAGGTGGCAGAAGGCATGCAAGTAGGCAATATATACTGCAATTACATAATAAGTATTTAATAGGCATCAGCCTGAGTCTGCTAGGGATAAAGGAAGAGCCAAGGGAAACGTCTCCCCATGAGCTGAAATTGACCAGGATTTTAATGCCTTATTAATGCTCTGCAGCAGCCCCTGACATACACTCTGCTGTGCCCTCTGAGCTCTATTCTGGCTCCCAGTGTAACAGCCAAGAGGTTGCCCATGTCATGGGGATATATCGCAGGATGTATCATCTGTTAGGTCCAAAACCACCATATATCTCCACTGGGTAGGATACACGAGCAGCTGCCTTGCTGCATTTCAAAGAACATTGTGCTTTTCAGCTGGATACATGGCCCCCCATTTATCGTATAGGAGGCAGGGGGTTATAATTGGGTTTGAGGCTCAGGGACTCTGGGTTTGAACAAGAATCTCTTCTTTGGCCTTCTCCATGCTGCTTATTTCTTCCTTTAAGGAGCAGAGAGCCACTCCACCTGCTACTGACATGGAAAGAGAAACATGGGTGAGCTGCAAAGCAGTGCCACCACTATGACATGGAACTATGCCAGTCCTCTGCATGCTGACCCCACCTTCATCCTCCTCCTCAGACGCCCCTTCCCAGCGGATGTGTCTCAGCATACTCTTATCTCCTGTTCATATCTTCTGTGTAAGACCAAATATTGACACTATTCAGGAATGCCCTTTGGCTATGAGCACATCTCCTAACCTACAAGATAACTCCTGACCTCTCTCCTGATCCCTGAAACATGCAAGATAAAAGCAGGAAAGGGTCACAGCGACATGCTTAAAAGATGTTTTACAGCAGTGTGAGGGTTAAGCCCAAAGTATGACTTCTGCTTTGCAACAGCTCATTCTGAAGGGTCTCAGATGGACAGAAATGCAGATGGAAGGATCAGTATCATATGAGGCAAATTAGCTATTCTCTAGCTTGTTGAAGCTCTCATTCATGATGACCCTCATATTTAATAACAAGCAAAGAAAACCACTCCTTTTCCTAACACAAGCCTTCTAAAACAGCTTCCAGCTCTGGAATTTGGCGTCATAACCCAATGTGATGGCTGTGACTTGTGATGCCCAAAGAGATATGGAACTGTCTGCTCAGGTCTCAGACTCAGAGCTGGAGCAGAGTGTGGCATGAAGCATCTCCTGAGCTGCCACAGCCAGATCTGAAAGATCAGGAGTCAGATGATCCTGGAGAGTATCAACACTCCCTTCTTTCTCCCCTGGCTACTTGTTTCACCAAGGAGCCTAATGGAAGACTACTCCATATCCTAGCCTGGTTGAAACCTGCCTGTCTGAGCAGTCAGGCAGGGATTGATAGATGTCTGCAGAGCGATCACACAATCCCTGTTTTCCTTTGGAGACCAGGCTAAAAATAGGAGACATGCGGCAGAAAATCAGACAGGAAGGCAGGAATGGGTCTATCAATAGCTCCCTGCTCCTGCCCTGTTTCCTGCTCATTGACATCTCTCGGCAGATGTCTGGTAACCTTTGTAAACCCTCCAAAGAAGCACTCATTTATCAGAATATTCTTATATTGTGATGGAGAGAATTCGGAGCCCATATATTTATGGGCTGCCTAGGGGGAAAAAATGAAATCTCTTTTCTGAGTGCATCGCAGAGACTTTTCTTTCTGTCCTTAATACAGCCATGGACCACCTGTAGAATTCATATTGCATGTTTAGCTGAACTATCAGATCACACTGATCCACTTCCCCAGCCCCTTGGTGCTGCCAAGGCTCTGCCTGCAATCCCAAGCAGGGCAGGAGTGAAAACGTGTGCTGCTAAACCAGCAGAGGTTCTTCCAGAAGGGTATATATTCTTGCAGAGGGGAGAAGAAAGAGTTTATCATTGGAGCAGAGGATCAGCCTTTGCTTCAGCCTCAGATGCCAGTGCTGGTGAATGTTGCTCACTAGATGGCGAAGGCTGCCTTCCTTCCTCCCTGCACACCATCCTGCAAAGCAACCAGGATGCTGCTGGGGATGGAGAAAAGTGCTTGGGGTCACCGAGGTGAGACACAGGGGAGGCACTGGGAGCCTGCTAAAGGCAAAGGATGATTTATTGAAGTTCAAATGGTGGCAAAGTTCTCCTTGAAGAGATGGTGCCGTGTGTTTGAGGACCTCCTTCTTGGAATGGACCTTTAGGTGACGTCCCAGCTGCCAAGGGTTGGTGAGGAGAGAGACAAACCCCCATGAGCCTCTCCTGCTGCTTTCCTCCAGCATTTGGAGCCTTTCCCTCTTTTCACCACCGCTGATATGCCCCATAGTTGTCCCTCAGATCTATATAGGGAGAATATAGGATAATAGAATCATAGAATCACTAGGATTGGAAAGACCACAAAGATCACCTAGTTGAAGCACCAGCCCACACACTGAGGGTCAACTGCTCTAGAGATGGTTGACCCTAAGTGCTCCTGGGACAAAAGACAGCCCTAGGAGTGAACAGCTACCTAGCAGAGGTGCTCCATGGCAGCATCCCTGAGTCATAAGTCTCCCTCAGTGCAAGAGTTTCCAGGATCTTTTAAAGAATAATGCAAGCATTCCGCTATTCAAAAACCAAAGGCTGTTCCTACCCAGATTGCTGGGATATGAAAATACCCGGAAGGTGGCACTGACATTTTTTCTGAATTTTTTTTCTGTTTAACAGAAGCAAAGTCACGTTGCTGAGAGACCCCTTAGTAACAGGAAGCAGTTGTCCGGTTTAAAGAACCAGCTAGAAAGCAAACAGCTTTGCCTCCTTTTTAAAACCCCTCAGGACAATATTTACCTTTCTAAAATATCATTGTGCCACGGCTTTGGGACTTTGCTTGACAAACTTGAGGGTCTCTGAGCAGTTCAAAGTGGGCTTGACCTATAGCTGAGTGTGGAAAACAGGAACTGCATATAAATAACTAAATTACAGAGAGATCAATTCTCAGTCAACTCATTAGCAATGCCCGGCGTCTTTAAGTGATAACTCCACTCTCTAAGACCTTTACGTAATTACTTGCACAAGGCACATTTTACCCTTTGGTTCGCAAGTTTCATAAATGAAGGTTAAGTTTACTTAACCACCCAGGATTTACCAGCCATGTTAGAGCATAAAATGCGCATGCTGCCAGGTGTCTCTGCAGAAACTGCCTTGTTGATTCAGAGACTCCAAGGTTAAATGGTAGCTCCTGAGTCCAAGTTGGCTTCCCACTGGGGAACAGCAGGATCTGCACTGTAACATTGTACCACAGTTCGCCAGGGTTGATTTAATGAGGCTTGGAGTTAAGATAGCAGCGATTGAGAAAACCTGAGTGGAAATCAGGATTTTGCTGTACATTCCAACTGTAACAGGGATCTCGAGTATGTCACATTATAGTTTGTTACTAAGAGATGCTGTGTATTTTTACCCAGCTAGATTTCTGTTTCTGTCCTCCATCTATCCATACTTTTCACATGTGCACATCTATAGGATGCATGTTTTTGTAGCCTGCATATCTTTTATGCCATACAATCCATCCAAATCCTCAGCTAACATCCTATAACCAATTTGACAGGTCCCTCTAGGCAAGAATCCATATGGTGTTTTCACTGTAGTGGATTTGTATCTATGTACAGCTCTATCCTGACAGCATGTCATAGAATCATAGAATTGTTTTGAGTTGGAAGGGACCCTTAAAAGTCATCAGGTCCAATTGCCTGTAATGAACAGGGATACCTACAGCTCCATCAGGTGCTCAGAGCCCTGTCCAGCCTCTTCTTAAATGTCTCCAAGGATGGGGCATCCACCACCTCTCAGGGCAATGACCATCTAAGTGAGATAAACAGATGAGTAGGTGCCAAAGCACACACCTAACAAGGTTCTCTGGGCAACCTGTGCCAGTGCCTCACCACTCTTCTTGTAAAAAACTTTTTCTTTATATCCAAACTAAATTGCCCCTCTTTCAGTTTGAAACCATTTCCCCTTGTTCTCTCACAATAGATTCTGCTAAAGAGTCTGTGCTCTTCTCTCATATAACTCCCTTTTAGCTGGAGGTGCCCTGGTTGTAATCCATTCCCTTTCACATATATTCAGACTATTAAGTTTTCCAGCCACTTCTGGAGCATCCAACAGCTCCCAACTGAGAAAGAATCAGTTCACAAGTTTGGTTCTTGTGGCTTTTATCCATACCATAACTCATCTGTCACTCAGAGCAACTCACTGGTGTTCTGACAACCTCGTTGTCACTCTCTGATCCTGGGGAAAGAGCATAAAAGCATATGGTAATGTAACCTGCTGCTCCATTCTACCCTGACAAAATAGTGATCTGCAGTCAGTCAGCCTCACAGCAGGAGAAAGCTCAGTTTTCCTCCTTTCCCAAACCTACAGAGAAGGTTCAGGCAGCTGAACCAGCAAAACACTACCTTAATTGTATTCTGTCCAAATTCCCACTGCTATCCTTTTTTTTTCTTTTTTCTTTTTTCTTTTTTTTTTTCCCCTAGAGACCAAAAGATCAATTAACAATGGTTCCAACACATTTGTTCTTTGTGTTTGCCCACAAAGTTGACTATACAGGGAGACCTACATTTCTAATGCTTCCGTGTGCCCGGAGTTAAGTCCAAAATTTTATTCTTTAGATATCTGATGGCAATGACATCATAGAGAAGTTCAACATCATAGAGAACATCATAGAGAAATTCATATATACCAAGTAATTCCTACCAATATTAAGGATATTTCTGTCTCTGCTTTCCCCAAAATTCATAGAGTTGTGAAGTTATCATCAAAAGTGAACCTCTACCTTCAGGTTTCGAAGCCAAGCAGACAGACAACCTCCACACCTTGGATGGAACTTCTCATGGTCATGGAAAGGAACCCAAATGATTTTGATTCAGCTGTTAAACTTGGCTTTGTGTCTTAGTTAGGGTTATAATCAGTTAACAGGTTCTGACACATTTCCAAGTTACTTGAAAGGGTAGTTTTTAAACCACAGTGCAACTCAGAGTTTGATCACTGCTGACTTGGAAATGTAAGCCCTGTTCAAGATGCCAACATGGGATTGTCACTGTAGCTGTCAGTGCACAGTGAAAATGGCTTCAACTGTTCTATCTACATCTCCTTTTGACCTGAACTCTTGTGTGAGTCAGTCCCATTCTGCTGAAATATCCTTGCAGGAAAGACTAGAGGCAGAGTGAAGCAGAAAAATATTAATGCAAACCAGTATAAATACAGAATAGTCTTGTTTCATACACACCACTAAGATGGTCAATACCTTCTTTGCATATTTAACACTTTAACAATTTATAATTATTCCTATTTCTGTGATTATAAAATGTGATGGAATAAAGCATGTGAACAGGATTATAGAATCTTATTACCACTGATTAACCATGTCTATTAATGAAAACTTGAAAAATAGTAGACAAGAGCTGAAATTCCAACACAATCAGAGAGGACAGGCTAGAACTTCCAACCTCTACATTTCTGGGCTCTATCATGCTCATTGTTGTTCCTTAGGGAGTGCAAACAAACAAGGGAATTTTTGCATGAGGAGGTAATATCTTTTATACACATATAATCAGGAAAAGTAGGTCAAGCTTTAAAGCATGAGGCCTCCATCAGGTTTTCCATAATTAAAAAGCTCTGAACATTCTTCTTGCAAATCAAAGTGCAATGTTAAATGCAGGGTGGAAGTGGTGGTGCAAAGGTTTTGTAAAGGGTTTAACACAATAGACTATAGATTGCAATAACTAAGCATTAGTCTTGGGGAAATAGCTCAGCCTCTGATCTGACATTTTAGCAGCCAAAAGCTCAGGCTAACAGATCGCACTCTGAATTACTCTCTCAAAGCCTTATCAAAAGGAAATGGAGCCTTTTGAAATCGCTGGCATCTCTGGAAGACTGGTTTATCAAATTTCCCCTGGTGCAGGCAGAAAGCCTCTGTTTTCCTCTGCTCTTTAACCTCTTATTTTAAATGTCATTTTACTTTGAACTGTCAAAAGAGGCAGTGAGAGAAGCAGCTAGCTTACCATCAGATGGAGTTGAAAGCTGAAACTTTACCCGTCCTCAGTGAGCTTATCCACATATCAGTGGCATGTTACACCAGTGTGTTTATTTTCATGACTAGAGCATATCCCTTAACCTCAGGGATCTGAACATTTCCCTGGAATGTACAGACGTTTTGTATCATTTATTTCCCAGTGGCCTTTCCCCACACCAGCTACACACACGCATACGTAAACACACACACTTCTATTCACATTCTCTAGTGGTGTACATAACCAGACAACAGCTTCACACACACACACATCCCTATCCATAGTATCAGTCTTATCTTGCTTCTTGTGTAAAACACAATTGCATGCATTTCTGTATTTAGAGACTATAACCAAACTAAGCAACCAGCTTCCCCGGCTGATCTTTAAGGTGCCTTGCAACCCAAGCAGTTCTGACATTCTCCCTCAGAAACCCTAAAGCTGTTAGGACTCAGTGTAACTTTGCTCTGGTAAAATTGTGCCCCCTTGCCATATTATCTGAGGATCAGATGAGACATG
Organism: Odontophorus gujanensis; assembly: GCA_013399175.1. NCBI lineage: Eukaryota > Metazoa > Chordata > Aves > Galliformes > Odontophoridae > Odontophorus > Odontophorus gujanensis. The sequence goes on from VXAB01001334.1 coordinate 605,296, forward strand.
ACCAAGCCCTGAGGTTGCATTCAAGCTCTGGTATAAGTGGCTAGAGGATGGTTGGACTCTTATCAGTTTGTGTTGCTTACTGAGGACCAAGGTCTTCAGCTGTCATGAATCAGTGTAACTTCACTGAGGCCATGAAAAACGAGGTGCATAAGTTAAGCATCTGCCTCAATGGCTGATGTTTATCTTTGCTCCCATGGCCTCAATTGCACTTAAGATGAATGTAAAGCCACAAAAACGGAGTTTAATGGGCTGAATTTTACTCCATTTGATTGCTACACCAATCAACAGTTGCACATGTTACAATCTGTCATGCTCTTAGGCGTGTTCCACCCCAGGCCACAAAATGTTCACAGTAATTGAAATATATAGCCAAATTCCATGCTAGCATAAATCTCCACTGATGTCAAGGCATATGGAAATCCACATGATTTGGGGTCTGTAGAAAAAAGAAGAATGTATTCCGGTGAGAGAGTTACGCAGCTCAATCTGATTAGTCTATCACAGAGATTAAAAGGTGACTTCACAAAGATGTCCAAGTACAGCTGGAAAAAGAAAATACCAGCTACAGAGCAGTTGTTTAATCTAGCTGAGAAATGCCCACTGAGATTCAATGCTTGGAAGTAAATGCCGGCCAAATTTGAATAAACAATAAAGTATAGATTTTTTAACATGGAATCATCAATCAAAGGATAGGGTGGGTTCCATTACTGAAAGTATTCAGACCAAGTTCAGATGCTTTTCTTCACAAGATAGTTTCATTTGGCACAACTATTGGGTTCAATGTAATATCAGTTGTTTCAACCAGAATGAATTATGATCGAGAAAATTCATTATATTATTGATAGGATTACATTACTACAGATTTGTTTGACTCCCACTTGAAAATGCTTGCAGGACTACTAAGTGAAAAAATACAGCTCAAACCACTGAACTTGAAATAATAGAGAATGGAAGGTCAAACTAATGATCTTCATAACTATGCATTTACTTTTAAACTTCTGTAGTTCCTGAACTCACATCATCTTCAGAGCTGCAAAACTGAATTCTGTTATTTTCCTTCCAGTTATAATGTAGGAAAAGAGATGAGCACTCTGATATCCAAAAGAAAAGATAATATCACTCAGAACTAAGTCTGAATCCCACTCTGTTCTATATTTTGCTACAGTTGCTTTTCTCTGTAGCAAGATCGTTGGCTTTCAATGGATCCCAACTGTCAAGTGCCGTGGTTGCACCAAGTTAGAACATTCATCCCCAAAAAGGCCCAGGTGCCAAGATAATTTAAAAAACAGTTTCCAAAAAATGTCTTTGCGCCATCTGTTCTCTAGCAGTGGTGCATTCCTCAAGCCACAACATCATCAGCTTCTCATTATTATTCTTAACGGTTCTTCTAAGTCCATCAAAATCGAAGACAGAACAACAGATTTGGGATGTTTGTACACTGTTTGCACGCTACACTGTGCAGGAGGTATACAAGATTATTTGGTTATTTCCATTCATGGCCCTTTGGCAAAAGGGCTTGAATTCAGTACCCTGACTTATCAAATAGATTGTGATTACATATTACAGATGAAAATCTAGAAGTGTATTGGGATGGGATGGAGTAAAACCAGCTCACTCCAGGCAGCTTTCTAATTTGAACCACTGATTTAAATCCCATCCAGAACCCACAGCACAATGCAGAATCATTGAGTCTCTTGGGAGTCAGTCCCACCCTGTCACTGAAGTCAGCAGGACACATAAAGTAATAATAACAACAAATGTGACTGCTGGAAGTTCGGGAAGGTTTTAAACCGTGGACATCCCAATCTGAGATGCACCCTCATCTTTTGCAGTACATTACAAGAGGTGTTTTGAAGCTGAGCAGGGTCCTGCCAGTGCTGGGACCTTGCATTTGCTGAGTGTGCTTTAGGGAGTAACGATGCAAAGAAAAGGCTGAGGAAGGAATGGCTTGAGGAAAGCTATTCTCCAGATGCAGAAATGAAGCTCACTTCCCAGCAGCAAAGTCCAGAAGTTCAGACCTCACAAACACAGTATCAACATCCCCATGGCTTTGCTCAGCAGGATAAGGCCCAGCAGCACCGCTGGGGTTGGAGGGAGACTGCAGCCAAATTCCATCCAGAGGAAGTCCCACTGACTTTGAGAAAGACCCAGTCCTTGGGGACATTTTTGTGGTATCTTGAGGGTAAAACAGCTAAAGCAGGATTCTGGACTTGTATGAAGCTTTATCAGACTGGAATGTGAATTACGTTATTCTAACATGGCCATTGCACCATCTTGCCTTCACAGGGATCCTATACTCTCATAGAGAAAACCCTTGAGCCCATTCAGCCGGCAGGCTGGAAAAAAGAAACTGTGCTTCTGGTTTTGCTACTCTATTGCTTTGGGTGTCTTCCATCTCAAAAAGCATTGGAGAAAATGAAGGACAACCTTTTTCCCTAGAAGACTCAAGCTCAAAGCAGCAGGGTTTCTCCACTGCATAGCAGCAGAAAGCAGAAACAGGTAGAAATCATAGCAGAGACCGTGGTCTATACTTGACAAAGAGACCTCTGAGCACTTAGGTGACCAGGGAAGTGGTGGGGTCACCATCCCTGGAGACGTTCAAGAACTGTGGTGATGCAGCACTGAGGGACGTGGTCAGTGGGCATGGTGGCATGGGTTGGGGTTGGACTGGATGGTCTCAGGCATTTTTTCCAACTTTGATGATTCTATGATTCTAATCCCACAGTAGCTTTTATTACAAATCCCTTTTTCCTGAGCCCATCAGACAGGCAAGCACTGAGTACTTTACAGTGTGTATCAGAGCCAGAGCCTTTGGAGGAATCACTGCAGAGTGATTTGTGAAACTACAGCCAAGGTGTTGCCCAAATCCCACCACAACACCTCAGTATGAGAGAGACAAGCCTCAGTTAGAGGCTGGAAAACAGTCACATTCTCCCTTCTCTCAGTTTGTTTCTGATTATTTTTCACAGCAATCACAAGGGAAAATAAATGCACCTCATTATACCAGAGAGGGGAAAAAGAAACACTCTTGATGGTACATTAAAGATTTTTTTTTCTTTCCTTTCAAAAGCAACAGTTCAAATAAGTTAATAGGCCTGGTCAGATGAGTATGAGTCATTTTTGGTACAAACTAACCACAAAAGCTGGAAATCTGTTTTCTAATATAGGGGAGAATGCAAAAATAAAAAATAAAAAAAAGGAAAAAAAATATGAAATAATCCACGGATTTTTTTTTTAAGTACATTATTACCAGTGATCAGAAGAGAATTACAAAATTGCAACATCAGAGATTATGACTTTACCTTTAAGCCATGGCCAAGCAGTAAACGGAGCTCTTTAGTGACCAAATAATTACAGAGCTTGAAATCGAAAGATTATATTGTGTAACTAATGCAGAGAATAAACTCCACTCCACATGTTTTTACAGCTTGATACTCCATTAATGTTAATAGTTTGGGCTTTTTTTTTCTGTCAATTCGTACAGATTTTGTCTTTGCAAAAGCTCTTCCTTATTGACTTCTCAGATTACTTTTTTATCACCTGTGATCAGCTGATATGTCTCTGTCTGCCCATACTCTGTTTTTCTGGATTTATCTCACACACAGATATCCTCCCCAAAACACGAGCTGATTTTCTGTGGATGTACATGTGTTTCCTATTGACAGTTGTGGGATCTGTGTGGGTGTTTGTCTCCAACTCACAAACACGCACATGCAGACCCATATGCACTTAGTACTACCTCTCTCATGGAAGACTTAAGTTTAAATGATTTCCCCAATATCGTATCAGAAATGGTAGGAGAGAGTAGGAGAAAATACAGTTCCCTGAAGCAGCAACCCATTGTAAGAGACATTTTCTTTCTACAACCCCAAACAGCTCCTGAGGACAACTGTAATATGCACCCCTGGCTTTAGATCACAGTCACTTTAGCAACACACAGGAAGACACGCAAGCTCTTCTCTTCCCTGGTTTAGCTCCCACAGCCTCCAGTTCTTTGCTCAGTTCTGCATGGTCATGAAGCCCAGAAGTGCAACCAGCAAGCCAGCTTTCCCCAGGCTCAGCTGCAGCTCACCTCTGGGATTATTTTTCCTTTCCTTCCTGGGCTGCAAAAAACAGCTTTAGGTGCATTTCAAAACGATTCATGTCTCTAACAAAAGAACCTTGCCAATGTCAAAATTATCTGTTTTTAGAGAGAATATGTAGTTATACATACATATCTGTATGCATATACTATGAGTGCCTACACACACAACTTCGCAAAGAAATAGTCAATATATACTGCAAGTAAACACACACAGATGTATAAATCAGGTACAAGACACATTGTTTTCCCATACCTCAGCCCCGAAGACAGATGAAAGATCATGAAGATGCTGACCAGAGAGAGAGCAGTAGTGTGGGGTAATTTAGTCCCAAGAGTTGATTGACTACCAACGATCTTAAGATCACAAAACACCCTATTAGCTTGCCATAGGAGCTTTACCTACAAGACACGTGCAAGACTCAGTGACCCTTATTGGGTCCCTTCCAACTCGGGTTGTTCTGTGATTTTAAGACACAGTATCGTGCCAAGTCCCACACATTACTGTATTCTTGCCATTATTCAGATTCAGTATTATGTGGCATACAGCACATTTTTCATGCTGTATATTGTTTCTTATATACGTCACATATTGTGCGATGTATTCATTACATTGCATACTAAGTTTGCACAGAAGGAGGGACGGGACCATACTGATGATAACCATCTCGAAGACATTAGAAGCCGGACACTCGAGATGACAGCAATGCGGTGAGCAGGGGCACTGCCCTGCTGATGGGGTCGGGACCATTCCCCTGCCTGCGGAAGGGGACGTGCCCCTCTTCCTATACAGCTTCAAACGCGCTGAGTGCTAGCAATGGATTAAAACAAAACCCACGAGTGGATATGGGCTCTCCTGTGAGCCCATTCCTCGCGCTCCGCAGCCTCCCCCCTTTCTTAAAATAACGTTTGCTTAACTCGCACCGCCGCCTGCATTTAGCGGCGGAGCTTCGCTTTGTGGTTCCCCCTCCTCTTCGGGCAGCGAAATCCCGGACACCCCGGGGCTGCGGGAGAAGCGGCGCTCCGAGCTACAAACGCACGTGGGGGTCGGGATTATCTTAAAGATCCTCTCCAACCCAAACCATGCTACGATTGTCCATAAATGTATGAACGCGGAGCTCGTTTCTGCCCACACAGACACGCACGGCAGCATCCGCGTGAACACATCCCACGCGTGTGCACGCAGTGTTTAAAGCTACCCGTGATCGTGTGCATCACCTACCACGCGCCAGTGCTATAAATCGTCATTCTAATTCTCGAAGTTCACATTTAAGACCGCAATTCGTATCAGCGCGGGTAATACATTTAGATTGGAGGTGTGCAGACATTCACTCTGAAGCGTTTCCTGCAGTTTGTAGAACTGTATACGCAGCAAATTCGAACTACAAATAATGCGTCCATAGCGTGTCCCGCACGCAGGAGGTAGATTTCATCGTACAGTTCGCAAATGTAACGGGTTACGAGCTTGTCATATGTCTCATGTACAGATATACCATCGCGAGGGTGAGCGCTCAACTTGTAAGCTGCGGGGAAACGAGCAGGACGAGGCAGGATAAGCAAACCACCCCCGGGGAGCACGGGCACGATGCGTCGGGACCCGGAGCTCGGGAGGGGAAGAGAACAGAGCTCCTCAACGGAATTGACATCAAGATGCGAGAGAGACAAATTAAAGCCGTATCGAGACGGAACGGACAACCTCAGCCCCTCCTTGATGGCAGGGAAATAAAGCAATCGGAAGAAAGAAAACGCTAAATTAGGTTGATTCGGGATGAACGTTTTCGGGCGTTTTAGCAGGATGATTTTGCGTCGGGAGATGTGGTTGTGTAAAGCACCTTTCAGGGGTGCAGCTGCAGATTGCAGGAAGGGCAGGAAAATTACGAAGGAGCATGAAGGTGTTGCTGAGTAAAAGGAACGGAGGGAAATGAGAGATGCTAAAGGAAAATGGAAATATATGTAGCTATATATACACGTGGCAAATGATGAGAAAGCCATAGAGGGACTGTGGAGTGGGGAAGGGTCAGAGAGCTGATTTTCCCTCAGTGGTGAGGAGGGGAGAAGGAAGAGGGGAAAAAAAAAAGAAAAAATAAATACAAATAAAAAGGAGGAAAGAAAGAAAGAAAAATACAAAGCAGGAGAGCCCCAGCTGTGCGCCAGGTGCTGGAGCCCTGCGGCCGGGAAGCGGCACCGGACCGCGGCAGGATGCGGCCCCGGCCCCGCAGCCCGGCTCCGAGCGTCCGGGCAGAGCGCTGCTTTGGCTGCTGCTCGCTAATGACCACCAGCTTGATTTGCTAATTAGAAGTGCCTGGCAGTGCGATGCTCCGAGGAACACTGGGAGGGCACGGCCACCCCTCTTCTCCCAGGACCACCCCGCTCAGGGTACCCCAGTACGGAGCCGCCTTCCCCGGGGCGGGGGAACACGGGCAAACCCGCTGCTGCCCACCGCTCCCAAAGAAACCAACACCACCATCCTGACATCGCATCCACGAACAGGACGCTGTGCTCTAGCAAGTCCCGCAGGATCCTCTCCTTTCAAGCCAGCGCAGCGAGGTGTTTCTTTTTGCTAATTTGTTAAAATTATTTTTCTAAATTATTTTCATTTTATTTATTTTTTTTTTTCCACCCGGGAGTGGTGGAAATGCGCTGCATTTCCCTCGGCGGAGCGCAGGGGGTGCACGGGGACCGCGCGGCTCGTGGGGACCGGCGCGGAGGAGCAGACCGGGCTTCTACAACTGTTCTCCCACCCCCCCGACTCACACACACACACACACCTCTTTTTTTTTCGTTTTTTTTTTTTTTTCCCCCTTCTTTTCTCTCTCTCTCTCTCTTTTTTTTTAACTCTGGGGAGTAGCCTCCCCAGCATGCAGCACTTTTGAGCCACGGTATCTTCTTTGAAAAGACGAAGAAAGGTAGATTTATTGGCCCTAATCAGCAAATCGTTTAGATCATTACAAGCCCATTACCGAGGGACAGGCAGGGCCGGGAGAAACGTTGGCCGCATCTTATCTTGTGAACCAGCGCCTTTGAAAACCGAAGGAGAAGAAAGTGACCTGGGGGAAATCCCCCATCATCCCTTTCCTATTTAGGAGTGTCGTCTCTCTCCTTTTTCCTCTCCTTTTTTTGCCTTCCTTCAGCCTCTTTGAGGGAAGGAGGGGGTGCTAGGCCAGTCCCCCCTAAATCTCATGTCCCAATCCTTACCTTGAGCCCTTCCAGAATCGTTTGCAGTCAGGGAAATGCATCCTCCCAGCAGGGAATGCTCTGGTTTTGGAGATTTCATCTGTATCTCCACCATTAATATCTTCTACACCCTTTTCCCTTAAGTGAAAGGGAATCCGTTAGTGAAAACACCAGGGCTTCAGCACTGCACATTCTGTGGCTAACACAGGGGTTACCACGCTCAGGCTTTGGGAATGCATCTCATCAGGAAGAAATCTGGGACAGAGCCTTTTGGGTTTGGGTCTCCTTGCATCTACAGTAGGGATCCAGCTTGGAGGGAGAGAAAGGGGGATCTCAGCCCCCAGAAAATTACAAATCTCACAGCCCCCACAATGGGACTGATGTGACACCCTGCAGCATCCCTCCTGATTACTGTGGGTACCAGGGATGCTACCAGCCACGCAGAGCTGGGGGGCTGTACATATCCCCATGGTGAGGCCAGAGAGACCCTTGTCACCCCCTCACCCCCTTTACCTCCACCCCAGTAATTATGCAACCTCCCCTGACCCTGCTTTCTATCCCTTTTATCCTGGCCTCAGTGCCTGTTCGCCCAAGCAGGCAGGGCTGAGCCGTTGGAGATTGCTCCAAGGTCCTTCCATCTGGCACATTCTCTCTGTTCCGCCACTCAATAAATAAAATAAGGGTCACCTTCTCTTTTTTTTTTTTTCCTTTTTTTTTTTTTTTTTTTTTTGGATTTCACACCAAGGCCCATCACAAATGAGACCCCCGAGGCTTTGATGCCTGTGTTTGGACACAAGCAATTATCTCTAATTATTGTTTTGCTTTTCAGTTTGCCCAACTTTCCAGCAGCCTTGAAAAGAAACTTCAAGGAGGGGGTTCAGTGGACTGAATGAGACATTTCTCCAAGAAAGCCCCTCCCAGAGCCCCCTCTCGCTACCATATTGAGAGAAACAAAATCTTCACAAATGTTGAAGTACAATATGGGTTTGGCAAGGGGGTTTCTTTTCTTTTTTTTCTTTTTTTTTCTTTTTTCTTGAAGATGATTTCTAAAGACACGGGAACATTTGTACAAATAAGGCGCAGATGGGAGTGGGGCGGGGGAGCACTCTGGAGCTGAATATCTGGGAAGGGAGGTGAAATGGTTTTCAGCTGGGAAGGAAGTGGAGAGACAGAGATTAAAACCCCCTTAGACTTTCCCACCACTCATAAATAATACATTAAACTGCACTTACTGCTTTCTGCTCACCGAGGAGCACTGGGCAAAGGCCTTGAGTCCCATGGAAAATTCACAGTCTAGGGGAATGGCAGGATTGAGAGGCAGTGATATTTTAGGAAGTTGTCGGAAGGGATGGGAGTCTCAAAACAACATCCATGTGGCACACACCTGCATACTCACACACAGCTACACACGCAGGTTTTCTGCTGCTGGCAAAACGCGTGAGGACATTTGTACCTACTCACACATACACGTGGATGTAAACTTGCAGCCTGGGAACAAATAAGCTCAGAGACCTTTATAGACCAGTACTGCACATACATACATATACTGAATACAAGTGTGCATGGGGACATGTGCGTATATATGCCCATATCCATGTGTGCGCATATATATCTGTATGCACATCCATCACACCTGTGTGTGAATGCACGCAAGGATGTGGGCAAAAGATGTAGATAAGGAGGTGGATGCGCTTGTAGTAACAGCCACATCCCCCTGCACTCTACGTACAGATGGTAACTCCCCTGGATTCACTAAAGTCATTTCAGAGTCAGTAAAGCCACTTTGTAAAGTGATGATCATAATAACAACTCTGCACTGCAGGTTTTCCGCTGAAAATCCAAAGGCTGTGTGTTTTCACTGCTACCCCACAGTTTATTTAGCAATCCTTCACAGTAACCAGAGCACACTAAGCAAAATATGTACAGCCTGCTGAGACCATCTGAAGGACACCGATCACTTTCTGCAGCTAAAATTCTCCACAAATCTGTGCCACCCAGTCACTAGTTCTTCAACCAACTCAATGGGCCATCACTTCCCCAACCAAGAAAAGGAAAGCACAGCCCTGCTCCTAGCCCACACTTAATTGCTCGGCTCAAGAGAGACAAAGTTGGGAGCCTTTGCTCATGACTTCCATCTCTTGGCAGTAGCACTACAAGAAGTGCTGCTACACTATTCATCTTTCTGCCTTTAAGTATACACACATAAACTAGAAGTGATAGCCATGGGTAGTTGGGCATACAGTATACATCTATTATACCTTTCTATGTGTGTGTGTGTATACATTTAGGCATATAAAAGTATGTATACATATATATTTATCAATAGACATAGACATAGACATGGCCTAAAGTGATCACAGGGATGGACTGGAGGTTGGACTAGATGATCTTATTGGTTTTTCCAACCTTAATGATTCTGTGATCTCTGGAGTATTCTGTTTAACACAACTATTAGCACTGGTAGCAGTAATAGACATATTTTGGTAGATCTAGACGGGTAACATAAGAGCATATTATCCTTTTAGAAAAGTAATTAACATCAGGGATCTGATTCCTTTGGCTACCCTTCTAATTAATTATACTCAGTAATGCCATCATTAAGAAGAGCAGAGTGTTTGTTCTTCTAATCTCCATGTAGGAGACATGAGTTAGGAACAAGCTGCTTTGGGGCTCTTTATTCCAGCACTCAGCTCTCCACTTCTTTTTTTACCAGCCAGACTTTCTGCAGGCAAAGCCTCACCCCCCAACCAAACCCAAACAGCTCCCGCCTAAACTTCCCTCCAACTCCTCCCTCCAAACCAAGACAAACTAGGAAACACAGCGAATTAAAAAAAAAAATCTTGACTTAAAAATGACCCATATGTTTGCAAATGCTTTCCAAATGATCCCTTTCTGAATCCATGTGTTGTGCGCGGGGGGACATCCCTGCTACAGATTGTGGCTCTGATCCCGGGGTTTTTTCCTGAGCTTGGGGGCTGTCTGTGACCCTTCTGCCAGGGGTCGGTGCACTCGCCCTGAGGGTGGCTGTCCCCAGCGCCCGGGCACAACCGCCAGCCCTGCTCCCACACGTGGGGTCCCGGATCTAAACCGCTAATTGCACGGGTTCACAGATCCTCCAGCGCAGCGCCTCACCGAAAACCGGGCCCGCATCTCTTGGGGACCACACACATCACCGCACAGAGCTTTTGTGTGGCAGAAAAAAGGGGACGCATAATAGAAAGGGCGAGAAAGAGAAAAAGAGTTGGTAAACACATTGGCGGCGGTACCTAGAAACTACAGCAGTGCAACAGGTTCCCAAGAGAAGATCAAAAGTTGGCCTTTGGGATAAGCAACTGAGCAAACTCAAGTATGTTTCTGTAATGAAGTGCACAAAAGCAGCAGAAGGAGCGCTGCACTAAGCTCAATGAGCTGCTCATAATGCGCCGATATGTATATTATATGGATATTCCAGTACCTGGCGTGTGGGTCCTGTCAACGGAGACGTGCATGCGGGCAAAGCACGGAAATCTGCCTTATAAATCTGCCATATGCCCCGTGCTCTGTGCAATCCATAAATAGGTGTGCACCACAAAGGAGTTTTGATATAATTCTTTCTGCGGAGAATCGGAGCAAGAAATTCAGATCCATACTGTGAGACCTCAGTGTGGCTAATTATGCAACATTACCTCCACGTACCTGTAGAGACGTGTGGGTTTGCGGGTGCTGTGTTTGCAATAGAGCTGATGACACAAAGTATGTCTGTGTGCATCACATAGAGAGAAAAAAAAAAACCTCCATGTTTAGATGTCCACTTTCTACTGCCCTATAGTTCGGAGCATATGTTTCAGTTGCAAAGATTCTGGATGTGGTGCTAGTTATTGTTGTGCAAGGGCTATTTTACATACAGCACACTGCTCAAAAATATTGTGGTTTTACTCAAAATTGTACAGTGAGAATTTTACTGAGAAGATGGGATTTGTTATTATTCTCCAAAACTCCAAGAGCCTGAAAGATCATTAACAGTCATTTATCTGTCTCCTGACATGACATCTGTCCCGTCACTTAGCTTCCCATTAAGAAGAACAGGGAGCAGTTATATTATGTCCCAGCTATCTTCTTATAAAGAAAAGCCCCTGTTTGTGCCAGGAGCTAATATGCCGGTTTCCTGCCCTGCTACTCACTGAGGCAGTAAGCACGGATGTGACAGCCAAACGGCTGATATAAATGCACATGGACATTTAAGGTCCAAAAGGAACATAATACCGAGTAATCCCAGTTTAACATTATTTTAAAATAACAGGGAAACACTTGAACTCCCCATACGTAATCATATGAATTTTGCCCTGGATACGATTACGCATTTTTCAGGCATGATTAGCCATATGTCTAAACAGAAATTAGACAAAAACAAACCAGACAACTTTGTAGTGCCTTCTGCTGAGCTCAGCACTTTTTAAAAAGGACAGTGTTGAACTCATTCAACTGGAGTGCAGTCATAGCAATGGCTTCATTGAGAGAAACAGGCTGTTAGAAAACCGAGTGGATATAAGCAGCCTTGAGCTGTCCTCTGCTTTAGAAGGGGAGCACCTGATGTGACCTAATTTTTAGCTTATAACATGAGTTTCAATCAGTTTGAATTCCATGCTGGAAATCTTTGCCATAATAAGCAGTGATTTCTTAAAAGCTTACTTTGACCATCTTTCTCCTAACTCACAGTCTTTCACTGAGTATCTTAACAACATACCTAATATGAATTTGTAAAGAAATACACGAGCGAAGCCTGGAGAGGGTCAATCCATATATAGGTGTGTAAGATGAAAGAAGAAAACCATTGTGGGACTGTTTGCTGTACTCTGACACTATTACACTCCTCAGGCTTCACAGAGGAGCTGGAGTGGAAACGCTGAACTCTTTTCTCAGTTTACAAGATTTAGGGATCAGCCAAAGAAACAATGACGCAGCAGGTTGAAGACAAACAACAAAAGCCTCTCACAAAGCTGAAAAGGAGCTCAAAAAACAATTAGAGCAAATACTGGAAGAAAAAAAAGTCATCGTCAGCACAAAGGGAATACCACTTCTATCTCTGAAAGCCATGGTAGAGGGCTGCAGGAGGACAGAGACACAGGAGTAAACTCAAAGTGACCACAGATCAGTTTTGCTAGTTCTGGGAGCAGTCCCTTTGTACATGCATTGGCAGTGGAAGGGACTGAGCCGCAGCCTTACCCATCCCTTCCCCAAATGCAGTCACTACCCAGATACCACATAAAAGCAGAGGATGGAGACATGCTTCCTTCCTATCCTCTGGGCATGTTCAAAAAGCAAGAAGTGATTGATTCTCTGCCTGGCCACATAGAACTCTCTTTGAGTCACCACCTACTCCACAAGCAATTTTCAGTCTATTCCAGGGGATGTCCCTCCCAGAAGCGCAGTGTAAGGATCTGAGGCAGAAAGCAGCACAGAATAAGGAGTACAACCCTATTATCACCACTACCACAGAGACAACACTACATGATGCCCTTTAATGTGCAGAGGAGACTGTGACACCAGGCTTCTGTCTTTGACTCTGCTGTAGGAGTGAATGCTTAAGATCTCTCCAAAGTCTATTTGTCCCTTTCATCTTTCTGAAGGATCCAGCACACTCTTAAGTGACACTAGAAGGAGTCAGCCTAACAGATGCTAAGCAGTTTTGAGATGTACTGAACCCACAGACTGCCAGAACAGTCATCCTGAGGATGGACTAGCCTCTCTCAGATGGCTGCTGAAGGCAAGTTAAAGCAGCTTCTAATATCTTAATAGTGTATCCTGAGAGCCTCAGGAGGATGACTCCTTTCCCCAAAGAAATGACTGTCAGTGGTTTCACATGGCAGATTCAGAACTAAGAATGCTCTTTGCACCTTCTGGTTGTCACCTTTCCTTTAGCCTCTCCTACAGGTGAGACAAGCTGAGCCACATGCCAGCAGTGCATGTGATGACACGAAGTCCATTTCAGTAAGCATCTTGGAGGCAGCCTATAGTCAAGGTGCACTACCATGAAGTAATCAGAAACTTATCTGAGATACCTCTTGGCTTTTGGAGATTGCTTTTACTATGCAATGGATATTTTGCAGTATCTTCCTAGCTGCACTTCTGGTTGAGTTGGGAGTGAGACTGATGCTTCTGCGGGACACTCCTCATGGGAACTGCTGGGGTTTATGTGCATTAAGCTACACTGAAACAAATGGGTCGTGAAGGAGCAGCAGGGTGGACCAGAGGAACACCCCCAGTTCTCATTGCCTCCGGGGATAAGGCCTCACATGTAGCACTTGTGTCCATTTATTCAGAAGAATTGAATCTTTCTGACAGTACTACTTTCCTTTCCCTTTGGTGATGGCTGAAGGAGGAGATGGAGCTCAGACTGCCAAGAAGCTCAAGAGGAATTTTAGGAATGTGTCAATTAGCTGGAGAGAGTAGTTAGCAGTGATTCGTTCAGGCTTAGTGTCTCTTCCTTGTTGCTTTCTGGGGTTATGACTCGGCAGGTGAGCTTGCCCAACTTGTGCTCATTTTGGCCGCTTCAGTCCATTTTGAAGTCAATGACTTAAGAGGTGTCACTTCCCCAGCAGTAGCTGGGTGTGAGTTCAGCCTGGGTGTGAGCAGGGTGTGAGTTACAAGCTGAGAGGGAAGATGGAAGTTATTTCAACTCAAAGTCCTCAAGAGTCCTTAAAAACACCCGTTCACCTCAGCCTCGCTGAATTTGGTCCCTTCACTTGGCTGTAGATTTTCTGTCAGCCTCCCCAGCTCTGCATAAAACCAAACTCCAGCCCTCTGTGTCCTTTAAATTATTTGCCATTATTGTACAAGTTCCAAGAACAAAGCTAAAGAAAAACAATGAAAACAAACACATTTTAAACATAACCACATTTCATGCCCATTTCTCAAGCCAAGCTCTTGTTATTCCAAGGAACAGGGCCACAGATAGGAAGGACGAGAAGTGATAAATGATTTCGTCAGACAACCCGCAGGTCGTGGTTCTTGCACAAGAAAAAGGAGCTCACAGTGTTCTTTTTAGGTCATAGATACCATGACACTTCATTAATGACTCACAAAGTGCGCAGAGGCCTTTAAATGAAAACTATTTTCTTTATATGCATAATAAACTGATATTAATGGCTGGAGCAGGATCAAGTTGGCAAGCTGTAGGCAGACCACAGTGTGGTCAGCACAAATTACTGTCATTTGCCAGAATAATTGCAGAGGCAACTGTTGCTGTTGTTGCTAAGGGGGTATTTTTCCCTGTGTGTCTTTGTGGTGAACACTATTTATGGCTAGACTGCCATTCCCGCAGATTCAAGGCTGCCCCCTCTGAGATCTGGATCATCCTTGGTCTGTTCTTAAGGATGAGCAACATGCACTTCCCCACAGCTACAGCCACTGCATGAGGCAGGTAATTCTATCCACATCAGGTTTTACAGAGTGTAGGTAGAGATAATGGCTTGGATAGGAGCGGAGTGAATGAGGTAAGTTGTGCCAGAGGAGGTTTAGGTTGGATATTAGGAAACATTTCTCCTCAGAAAGGATAGTGAGTAATTGGAACAGGCTGCCCAGGGAGGTGGTGGAGCCGCCGTCCTGGGGGTTTTCAAGAAAAGGGTAAATGTCACAGTGAGTGACATGATTTAGTGGTATGGTGACGATGGGTTGACAGTTGGACTAGATGACCTTAGTGGTCTTTCCAACCTTAATGATTCTATGCTTCCATGATTCTATGATTGTGCAATGTGCCTTGTGTCCTGACACATGTTGGAAGAACACCCTGTGCCACTTGGCAGGCATGTGGCTTGGGAATGTTTTCAGGTTTGCAGAGCTGTGGGTTGTCTCCAGCTTCCTACATCTGCTACGTGGGACCTTAGTGTGTGGAGTATTCATGATGATGTTCTGGTTGTGACTTCCCAAAGTGAGCAGAAAGCAGAAGAGGAGATCAGGGGCTAGAGCCTCTTTCTCCTTTTTCATCTACATCCAACTAAAGAAATTGAACTGTGCATGAGCAAAAGCTGATCACCAGAACAGAGATCTTAACAGAAAGAAGGAAAGCACATGGCAAACCAGGGAAAGGAAATAGAGATGAATGCCATTTTTTTTTTCAGTCACTAGAAACTTTTTAAATACCACGAAACAGAGAGCTGATTTATTAGCATCCAATTACCCTATGAGAGCAGAACAAAGAGCTGAAGCTGTGCCTGAAGGGAAGGTGATGCTTTCTAACACAGCCAGCCCAGAAACACATACCTGATAACTAAAATCAAAGAAGGCCAGGTGCAGTCTGGGCACAAAAGACAGAACAAAGAGGTGAACTGCTCCTTGAGCATGAAAGAGCATGCTTTCCCTGTTGTGTTTGACGCAGCTTTGTGTTCTCAAGTGATTTCTACCTTCTGATGTGCCAGGACCCTCCATCACACACTACCTGAATATGGGAGGTGCCACCTTTGAACTCTTATTGCTCATACTTAGGCTCAGTGACACCACTCATAAAAGCTGGATGCCATGCTATTTTATGTACCTCCAAATCTTTCCCAAATGGGTTACTTCTATTTTGTATGGGGAATGCAAGGTCAGCATGAGAATAAAACAGAGCCAGGAGTTCCCACTACCTGCCCTGGTCATGACAGCACAAGTTCAGAGAGACCTGAGATGTCTCTGGGCTTTGATGGCTGATTCACACTCAGTTCTTTTTTCTGCATGTGAGATTTTGAAAATGAATGATATTTTCCAGCTCAACATAATTCACAGATGAAGGAGTATCTGAAAATCATGTCAAGGAAGTGCAGGTTCAAAATCCTAAAAATCTTTATTTTGTTATTAGTCACAGAATAATGGAAGGTTTTGAATTTTTGTTTCCATTAATGACTCAAAATATATTAATATTCTGAAAAATACTGCTGTAAATACAAATCACAATCATCAGAAAAATAGGATAGGATAGGATAGGATAGGATAGGATAGGATAGGATAGGATAGGATAGGATAGGATAGGATAGGATAGGATAGGATAGAATCAGATCTCTCCTGATTTTAGATTCCCATCTCATCTCTGTTCTCCCTAAAAGACCTTTGTACAAAGCACTGTAATCTGGCCTTCAAATTTGTTTCTGCATGAAAAATATTGTTTGAAAATAAAGCAACTCAAGTTTTCAGTGCAAGCCATGTCTTCACATCCCTAATTTAGAACCAGTTCTCCCTTAGGTTTCCCCCATACAGACAATCACAGCATCCCCTCATGAAGAATGTGTCAGTTTTGCTCCCTCTTCTTTCTTCTGCCTCCCAACCTAGTTTTATCTGCATAAATATTAATACTACAACACCTAATTAAATCCATGAATATATTTACCTTCACAGATGAGATACTTAAGCAACACAAGAGGGGCCTCTTGTTTCTGTGAAACTTCACAGCCTATAAAATGCAGTGGTTCTTCCCAGGGTTATGGCTGCTCAGCAAATAATGGGAAAAGATGAGGAATATTTCTGAAATAGGTCAAGTACACTCCAAACAGAAACATGCTAATAGGAAGAGATGTAAGAAAAATGTCAAATGTCAATGATCACAAAGTAGCTCCCGAATATATATTTACTGAATGCAATGCTTCTCCGCTGAACAGAGTTGACATAATGACATGCTCTTAGTGGAAACTTTCCTGGTTATTTTATCTGAGGTGTTATTATTTTATTTTATTTTTTACTGAAGTGCAGCTAGAAAATTCCCATCCGCAGAAGACAGGTCCTTTGACTCAATAATAATAAAACAATAGAAGCCTGGAAGAGGTTAGCAATGCCTGTTTTTGACTGTTTGACTGATAATCTGTTGCACTATTCATGCAGCAAACAGTTGCAAAACCACTTCCAGAGTGGACACCAGTGGATCCATGCATGACAAATAGGACACACTGAACAAGGTTTCATGAAAGTCTATCTGGAGCCTGGCAAATCATTGTTCATGAGCTGGGTGATGCGTGACAAAGCAAAACAGAAGGGCTGTTATTTCAGTAAGGCTGTGGGCAAAGTTCAGCACTCACACTGTCCCTCCCTCTCTTCCACTGAACTCCTCCTGGCTGATCAAAAGCCGATGTGACACGTCAAAGTGTAAACCTCAGCACTGTGCTTAAATTAATAAACCAGGGCATCTTATGCAAGACACACGAGCTAACCCCCCCCCACCACTAACTACCAGGAAGGCCTTCACTGCATTTATCTTCTGCTACTGCTTCAAAACTACCACATCCCAAGAGAGCAATGGGAAAAAGTACCATGGGATTTGTTTGCTTTGGATCTAGTTCAACTCAAAACCACAAAGATGGCTCCATAACCAATTTCTGATCAGAGCTGATGAAGTCCAGGGCTAGTCAGGCTTGGAGGGAGGTCTGAGAAAAACATGGAGCTGCTCAAAATAGAGAAAAAGTCAGAGCTGGAAAACATGGGTAAGAAATACAGAAAAAATAACAAAGAAAAAATGTCTGAAAATGGGTGTTTTTTTTTTCAGTCTGGAAAACCAAAGAGGACATACTCTATTAGTCCACAAACACACGGATGAGAAGATGGATGCCATAGATCTCTGTGTGTTTTATGGGATGGAGACAAGAAGTCTTGCCATTGAGCTGCAGCAAGGGGGGCATTACAGGAAAATTGTTCAGAGATAAGATAGGGAAGGGCTGGGAAAGGTTGTGGTAGCTCTATCTTATGATAAAGCTGTAAGAGCTGTAAGATGACTTTCAATGTGCATAAGTCAGGAATGGACTAGATCTGATTGTGTAGGTCTTAGATAAGTACAAATAGACACAATCTCAAAACACCTTCCCCTGTCGTCTTTCAGAACTCAGTAATTCTAGTGTATGCATAATTTTTTGGACTTATTTCCACAGACGTTCACAATTCAATTTACTAACTACTGCCTTTGGTGCTATGAGAAGGTCTTACCAAAATCTCAAGGGAAAGCACCTGGTTATTCAGTCAGCTGGGACTCTAACCCACCTCAATGCACTAAAGATAGCAACAGAAATCAAAGTGAGAATGAGCAGATTTCTTGCCCTGCTAAGTCAAACATGGACACACTAGTATGAGGAGTCCAGGAATGCCTAAAACATCAGGGATCAGGGCACAACATTGATCTGGCTCAATATCAGAATCTCCCCAAGAGATTTACATCTAAACTGTTGGTTGTAGGCCTCTCTACATCTTTCCCACTTGGGCAGCTATTGTGAAGGACCACATGAGGCTTTTTTTCATGTTGGGAAGATTTCAGGGACCCTTATTTTATCTAAATAAGGACAAAGTGCTTGTGCAGTGCCAACACGGCCCCACTGGAGTCCAAAGACAGTCCTGCTTCCAACACCAGTGTTGTAAGGCCTGAAGATGAGCACCCCCAGCCAGGAGCCAGGAGGCGACAGTCTGCTCCAGCCAGCCAACAATGGGGTTGTTTATCCAAAGGAACAGCACTCTCTGTGAACGATGGTAGGTTTATTCTGCATCCAGCATCACAAATTATGGCACTTTTCCATCTATTGTCCCATATGCTAAGTAAACATCATAAACTGTTCTGAGCTATGTGCTTCTGAAAATCATAATGCAAGAGTTACCATCAAGGCACAATGAAAGAGCAAACAAGGAAGCTAATCCATACACACTGGCTTTGTTTTCTGGATGGTGGAGTAGTGTATGACTTGGTTTCTCCTGTAATGTCTTTTATGGTGTTTTTTAAAGCTACTATGCTGTATTATATGGCTCCATTCATAAAATTAAATTGTACAGGGCAGGAAATCATTCCCTTTTTCATGATCATATCATATAAACCCATGCTGCAGGCGACAGGGAAAAATTACTAGTCCTGATGCGCATTTAAGGAGTTTCTTCTGCTCCATAAATCCCACATCAATAAGAGCCTCTGCACATGCAGCAAGGCAAAAACCCACTGGGTAGATTGAAATGATTTTAGTGTGTGCATGTGTGTGGTTTGGTTTAATTTAAAGATGTGCAGATAGAGTTTTCACTCAGCGCACATTACTCATTAGCGCAAGGCAGCAAACTGCCCGGAGATCTGACGGCCCCAGAAATCAAGCTGTGGGTGGGTTATGATTGGAAAGGTTTAGAGGGTGATGATTTGATAATTTCTTTAGTCCAGAAGCCTGCAGAGAACACACACACATGAAGCCTGGTCTAGGGCTGCCCAGTATTGTAGTTGTGCCGAACTCAGGTCCACCCACTGGTCTTTATGGACATACTGATTCAGGATGGACACAGACCTTCACAAAGTTCAGCTTCCACCTAACTTCCCTGGGTTTATGCACCAAATCTTGTGGCCCTTAGTCACCACAAACCCTTGTTTTGCTCTTCTTGCCTGAGATATGTGCAGCTCATGGGGATTTCAGAGACATGCCACCACCACCCAGGGTGAAGCAGCACAAATTCAAAATTCAACCCAATGCAAAATCTTCCCTAGGAAAGAGAGACAGAATGTCCTTTATTTTTTAATTAAAAAAAAAAATCTCTTCATGGGTTTTCTTACTTACTTATTTTATCTAATGGCAAAACATACCATCAGAATGAAAAGGGTGGTAAATCTTAAATGAATGAATGCTGTTTTCAGCATTGTAATACGGCATTTGGAGGGTTGTGTATGCTTCCCATATCCCTGACAGGAACACAGCTGTGTGCTCATATACGAAAAACAAGCTTACAGAACTGAGCCACAGAGATCATTTATTGTTTGGAGTCCTTTCTCAAGAGAGCTCATTACGTTTTATAAAAGAAGAGAAAAACAACAAATCCTTTATATTTCAGCTCTGCTGATTTAATACAACTATGACAATATACCCAAAAGCTGCAGAGCTTTAAAGGCGGTATAATATAATACCTCTATACTTATACTTCTAAAGCAATTCTCATGGAGCCTGAGAATAATCAAGCTCCTTTCCCTAAATGTGTGTAGCAAATGCAGAGCCAACCTTATGCTGATGTACAGTGTACACTGAATGTATCTATATGTGCGCAGCTGGAAATTAGTTCTTGAGCATCTGCACATGACAAGTATACTTTAAAGACCTGTTTCATATAATGTATATTTATAAATGCACCTCGCCCTATCCATTAAAATACAGAGCTTCATCTTCAATCATTTATCTGCTTGGTATATCCAAGCAAGGGTCACTCTAGCTGTCCCATTTCCTAAGCTCCTACATGAGGCCATGTAAAAACTACATACATTAATATATCAGTGTTGAAACCCTTCCTGCAGGGTTTGAGCTTGTTACGATTTAAACCAGCTCCAAAATCCTAGCTAGCACTTTAAGTGAGCACTATCCAACCTCAAAGTGGAGGGAGAAGGAAAGAGGAGTGAAGAGTGTCGGGTGCTTTTTATAAACACACCACTGTGCCTGGATGGGGGGTGCAAGGATGGGAAAGATGCCCAACTTCTTCCCTGGGCATGAGAAATAAGAAGTGGTGTGGCAAGGGAGCAAAGCTCCTCTACATTCCTGTTGTGTCCATCTCCAAAGAGGGGAGCCAAAATGCCCAGGAGATGGAAATCTCAGTCCCCTGTGCCCCTTCCCTCCACACTCACATTGCTTGGGATCTGAAAGGATTTTCCTTTCTTCCATCTGCACCTCTGTCCTGCTGGAGGGTCCCACCCCACTGCAGGGTTGGATCTCCACGGCTCTGGCAGCTCTGTGCGTGGGCAGCCATCCCTGTGTTCCAAACCCAAGCACGACACTGACAGCCGGGTTTTAATCACACGAGAGCCGATAACCATCAAATGCCGCTAATTTCCAACAAATTATCTAATCCAGATGCTTGCCGGATTTGAGTAAACACTGCACCCAATAGGATCATAAAACAAATAAGCACAAAGCGGTTTAGGGTTTCAGCTCTCCCCTTGCCTCACCCAGGACCCTCAAATGGGGAAAAATGCAAATCAGGCAATCCAGTGCTTGGGTTTGAAACCAGATTGGTTCCTGGTGGGCCACATACAAGCCCCCCATATGGCACAGGCAGCCCATAGGATGCTGGGGACAGTTAGCACTGCTGTAGGACCACATATAAGACAGTCCTCCAAAAGGAAAGACGTATTTTCTATTGCCATACAGTATTTTGTGATGTACACATTTGCCTTTTGTGTAGTGTGTAGGCAAGGTACACAGGATATATATATCAGCACGCACTACATACAGTCGTGGACAAATGCTGCATGTGTTCAGATGAAGTAATCATGTTCTGCCAAGTCTAGGGACCCATTTAAATGAAGGATTTACTTTACAAATTTTCTTACACACAAATACACACGCACACTGAAAACATATGGAATGGGAAACATTCTTTTGCGTAAACTTGCAATACTGGATTAAAAGATACAATTACCCAGAGGTTATATAAGCACTGAACAAGGAGGAGAAAAAAAATCCTATGGCTGAACAGGCCTTCTGGAAAAGGGGAAATGGCACCTCCCCACTCACACAGTATTGTCTATTCTGTTTCAAATTGGGAAAAAAAAATGTTTTCCCAATTCCATAAACAACAGCCGTCCTTCTTTCAGCAGTTCATGGTGGTCTTAGTTCACAAATGTTCATTAAAAAAATATATACATATATATATATATATTCCCAAATATTCATCTTCCCAGGGTTTTCTTTTTTTTGTTTGTTTGTTTTTTTTCTGTATGAAGAAATAAACCAGCAGTCCTCCCTGTTCCTAAAAGTTTTTCCATCTTCTCCCTTTGCAGCTAATGCCAGTCACTCCTAGCTGCTTCTCTCCCCTCCAGTTCCACGTATGTCTCATCTCCTGCTTTCCTCCAAGCGTGTTATTTGGTTTTGGAATTATATCTATTTACTCAGAGTGGAAGTTGCACAACGGATGTGTTTATGTGAGAAAATTATATCACTGACAAACGCTGATTGGCATGTGGACATTGCGAGAGAAAACTACAGAGGACATTTTCATCAGCTTGGAATAACACAATGATTGTGTTTTCAGCAGAGCTAATGGATCACATACTCCTGCTCGCTCCGATAGCTGTTTACACAAAGACGGCTTCCCAGATGCAGCCAAAAAAACAACAACAAAAAACCACCACAAAAAAGCTCAGAATGAGAAAATCCTCCCCAGCAAACACGGTAATAATAGCAATAACTGGGGATCAGGGATAATCCTGCAGAAGAGGAGGACGAAGCTAAGTCTTATTGCACCGAGGTCTCTTCACAAGGGGAAAGGGGTATCAAATGATGAGACGTGATGGGCAGGGATGAGTGGGATGAAGATGACACTGTTTCACCAGCTCAGTGCCAAAGGGCACGTGCACACCAACCCTACCCACTGCCACAGCTTCGTGTCTTTGGCTGGGCTTTGGAAATTTTCCTCCTGGTGCAGGATGCAGCACTAGGGGCAGGATACAGAACTCATTCTTCTGTTGTCAGCAAGGGGCAAGTTGTGTTTTCAGCACTAAAAGACACCAATCATCTGGTCAGCCTTTCCCATCTTGAAGCAAAAATAAGGAAACAGAAGCAGACATAGTCTGAAAGCTTCCTCCTTTCTAATCATGCATTTGACCTCCTCTGGAGCTCACCTATTTATCACACAAATATGTACATCAGGGAACAAACCTCCCCGAAAGGGAAAACACTCAGAACATGCCTACATCACTGTGCCACCAGGGCCTGCCAAATGAGACCGACAAATAGAGATATTCCCTTTTGTCAATCCCTTTCTGGAGATCTGCAACACCCCTTTTATCCATCTCTCTCTCTCTCTCTCATTTTCTCTTTCTATTTTTCTTTTTTTAGAAGAGATACCATTCGTTTATAAATCAAACAAACTTCTTGTTGGAATGCAGGCTGCTCATCCACCGCATGCTCCCAATTTCACGTCTATTCTTGCCTTTGAGGAATCAAAATCAGCCACATGGTGTCCAGCAAAACCTGCCCGATTTTACTCTTTATTACTTCTTGCATGCCTGGCTGCTTAAAGAAGACCCTTCTTTTGAACAGCAGCTCACAGTCTGATAATATTTCTCTTTGAAAAGTCAACATACTATCATTGTTTCGGATTCAATTATACAGCGGGCTTTCTCTCTATGGTATGCAAGTGCTGTATTTAGGTTATATTAAATTATGTTTTAATAACATCTACTGGCTTTTTTTTATCCACCTCAGCCTTTAAAAGTCTTAGACCCTCCAAAGTGGGGGGAGAAGAAGTTTATTAATGCATCACTTCAGAATTGTTTTTTAATTGGAAACATTTTGCAGAGAAAAGACCATTAATAAAATTTGATTCCAAATCAAACTTCTCTGTGTATGTTATTTTTACTCTGCAGTCAAATGCTTTTATTAGATTTAAAACTTTCACTGTTCTTTTTTATCTCTAGCTGTATAATGTTCTACAAAAAAAAAAAAAAAGAGCCTAGCAACTCCAAAGTCTGGCAAAATAATATACTTTTTTGGATGTCTGTGTATGTTGCCAATTAGTTTTGCTGTAAATACAGACCTCCATCCATCATCAGTCTCTGGGTGGCTATAAGAGATCTAATTTGTTTCAGATGCCTTGTGCTTTCTGAGCTATTCACCAACTCCGCTGACCTGCTGCGAAGACCAAAAGCTGCAGAAGGATGACTGACAAGGGAAACTGCAGCAAGAGCTATCTGTTTGGGGCCTGATCCTGACTCCTGAACGGGAAAGGAAGTGAGATCCCCCCCCTCTGCCCCCTCCTTTTCCCCTCTCTCCTCAGTTCAGAAGCTCGCAGCTTTAGAGAGGAGCTCAAAGGCGTAAGACCCGCACTAGGGAGGCTATGACAGGGTAATGGAAAACTCTCCTCCTCGATCCCTTCTCCCACCTCCCCTCTCCTCCTTTTACAGCCGTGCTTCAAACCTCCCGCTCCCCAGGAATTTTATGAATGCCTGAGCCGAGCCAAAATAAACTCGTAAAGAAAAAGTTTCAAAAAAAGGTCACAGACCCATACGGCAAGTGCGAAGCAGCAAATATCAAACCTTGGGCTGAATGCCGTTGGGACGGAGCCTTAGGGCCACACATTATTTAACAACCTAAGAGGATCTCAGCCTTTGGTTCCTGCACACCAGCTTTGAGTCCCTCTCTGTGTGCCCCAGGAAGGCCTCTGTTGAGGTATCAGCACCTCTAAAAGGGATCAAAGTTTGAGCAACTGTTCCTGCTGCTGCTCTCCCAGCACAGGTACTTGCACGGAGTGCTCACTCTACATCCAACAAATAGGATCCACTTCAAAATCCTTTCCCCTGCCCATTTCACAGTTCTGCTCCAGAGATGTTTTTGAATAGATCCAGACAGTGTTTACAGATCTTCCCTGTGGGGTCTAAAACCTGTCCCAGTGCAGCAATGCAGCCCCAGGTAGCCCTTGCTGATGCCACATGGTGAAGCAGAACTATGCAGAAGGATCTGTAAATGCCTTACTGTGCCCAAGGATAAGATTACACTATTGGGAAAGGACATAGGTTGTTCCCTGCCCTGGCACCACATGCCCATCATACCACCTCTGCTGGCAGCACAAGCAAAGTTGGGCAGCATGAGGGAGTGCATAAGTTCTCAGCACATGGCTGGGACCTGTTGGGACAGCTGGGGGCACTCATATCCTAGCCAATGACATCACCACTGCCATCTGTCCGGGCACACTGCTACAGAGATCCTTGTCAAAACGTGATGCTGCTTCCCAAAATGAGCGTCTTTGTTCCAGTGCTCAGGGAGATCCACCCCTTTCAATTGCAGGGCTTGCTTAGTTTTCATCATGTTGTGGGGGGGAGAATTACTTTTACTTGAAGCCACATGTAGAGCATCAACAAATGTACATCCTGTGAAGTTGGGCGTGTTGCAAGAGGGATTACAATGCTAGCAATTTATAGCAGCTGCCTTAGTAGCCTCTTCTTCCACGCATTATTCTGTCAACATTGTATTTTCCTTGGAAAAACATCTACAGTAGTTTAAATCTCTTTACTGAAAACAGATCTACTACAGGTGCTTTAGAGTTCATCCACGGGATATGAGAAGGTTGAACGTCCCCAAGAAAGGGAAATTTATGTCAGTAATGACTAATTGATTTGCTTGGCTTTAAAATCCCTAATGTATTTTCACATTTTTCCCTCCCTTCTATTTTACAGTGCTAATAAAAGAAGCTACATCATATATTTGTGTTATATGTGGGTTTATTCTGGGAAATCCTTACTTTTGCAATATGTTTACGTTTTCCCTCATTTCCTTTTACCTTCCCTTTATAAAAAGGTTTGGTTTTGTAGCAAGTCAATAGGCTAAAGGTGAACATTAATGAACAAAAAAGTGTGTTTGAAAAGTACATGGTGAAAACAAAACAGAACTGGAAACCAAATCTTTGTTCACTGGAAATTAAAGACACTCTTCCCACATTTAAGTGTTACAAATGCAGTACATTGTGGTAGAGCATAGCGACAACTGCACACTCCTCTCCAAAGGCTCTCAATCCCACCCTCATCCCAAAAGTCTCAATAAATGTTCTGATCCCCATAGGGATGAAGAGAAAGGTTACTGCACCTCTGTTGGGGTCATCTATGGAAAAGTTTCCTGCAAGATCCTTTGCAAAAATAAATATTTTTACTAAATCCCTGGAGCTGCTTGCAATTCCCCCTGCTCACAATTACAGTTTCCCCATTAGGAGACTTCCTTGAAGAATCCACTTTGGCTCAATGGGAAAATGTTTTTTCAACAAAGCTGACACATTTTTATTTCAGCCTTTTTTTTTTAACTTTGCTGTATGACCATTCATCATGCTCCAACACAGATTGTTCAGCACAACAGAAATGGCAACACCACACAGAGGAATCAAAGGTGCTGTTCTGAAAGAAGCAGTCCATTCCACTGGAGAGAGGGATGCAAAAGAAAATTGTGATGACCGTAAAACAATTCCTTTAAACACTGCAGTTTCCAAGGCAGCAGAAAGTGGTTCTACCAAGAGTTTTGTTAACGTTGTCTCAACACATGCCAATCTGACCAGATATTCACTTGGAGATGTAGGGAACGGTCCTCTCCATGTCCCTCAAGACAACCAGAAAATTTGAGCTGGATTTAGTGGGTGAGACAGAAGTTACAGTACTGGCCACTATGGGCAAGGGTACTGGCATGGAGAGGGGCACTGGGGAGCTTGGAAAGCATAGAGATGGTTATACAGATCTTTGGAGGTCTTAGTGACTCTCCCATGGCTTGAAGAGTTCTGTTAGACCAACTCACTTCACTGCGCTGTGCCTCAGCTTCCATGAGCGTTCTGAAATAAGCAATGAGAAGTGCCTTCTGTAGCATGTTATGAAATTTACATGTGATGTTGTATCATTGTGACGTGTGACATCTCTCAGTGTCTAGGCATATCAGTTTCTGACTTCACATTATTTACAAATTAAAATTACAGAGAAGGCTGCTAATAATTAACAGGAATTGATTAGGGCTGTGCTCAATGCCACTACACCAAGTAGAGAACAAAATTACTTACAAAACCACTTGAAAGGACAACAAAAGAAAAAAATTAGGCTGCCTTTAAAATAAAATGTTCAGCTCTGTGAAGTTCGTGTCATTCTGCTTGCAAAACTCTCCCTACTGAACATGCGTTCCAGTTTAAAACAAGAATACTGAAGGAATCCTCAATGAATCACTGAAAGCCAACTAGGAAAAGAGGCATTCTTTTAAATTACAGCCTAGACCAGGGAACACGAGGTCTCCATATGTCTCTATATGTGTCCACACAGGCTCCTGCATACGATTTATAAACACCCTATGGAGCAGGGAACCTAACTTGCAAGCTGACAAAAGTAGTGGAGGTTACAGAATGGATGGTTGCCCATTTCCTCCTGGGATCCTACTGTCAAGATCTTTTGGGATGCAATCTGTTCTAAAATTAATTAATTTTTACAATGACCACTCCCACTGAACCTTGCAATATCCATCCTCTGCCACTGCCTAATCGAGTTATTACTCTCAGGTCATGGGAGCTTTGGCACACCAAAGTATGCACATGGTGGTGTGTGTTGCTGGAAGCTATTATCTCAGGGAGCTCACAGGATACAACAACTTGAAGATGTTCTTTCCACTGGGAACCAGAAATCACTTTCTGGGTTGACTGATGTTTGAAGAGGGGCCATCTGTGCTGCCCAAATTGACACTGACATCTGTGTATGATGTCTCTATCTGAAACTGTAAAAATAATAGTAATAATAATAATAATAAATCACTTTATTGTCTTCTTGACTCTCTATTTTCTAACTTTGTGCTAGTGGAAGACAAGATGAGAATTGACAGGCTTATACTAGGATAAGAGTTTGTACAAAATATTAGGGAGAAAGAACAGCTCTTTTAAACAGGAAGATCTGCAAAAGCCTGGAATATGTTGTCTGAGGAGGCAGTGAGATCTCTGAAAGCAAGAGCCATTAAGAGCAACTTAAACAAACATCTGAAACATCTGTCCAAGAGCGGTCCCATGCTTGGGGCAGAAGGTGGACAAAGAAGACCTCTGATGGCCATTTGCAGCACTATTATCTGTTCTTAATAATGCTTGAATATCCTGTTGTGCATCTTTCTTAAAATCTGCTTCCTCAAAATGCTATCCAGAGTTAATTAACTCAGACCCAAGGGGCTGGAATAGACATCTGTGAGAGCACAAGCTCCTGTGTCTTCAAGTAAAGAAGGAGGCAAAATAGTTGGGAAAGGAGAAGTGACCCAGTGAGGATCTCTGCCATCCCAAACCTCCCAGCTGCCGGGTAGTCCCACTGGATCTCCTTCTGGCTGTGTTAGCAGGGAGCTGCCTCACATCCCTGCTTCAGGAATCACAGCCACACATAGTCTTAAACTGAGGGGCCATCAAAGATCAGAGACATTGCCTCAGAAAAGAGGAGAAAGTGTCACACCAACTATATTTATCCTCCACCCAATCTCAGCCAAAACACATGGAAGGGAAATAGGTCCAAGTTCAAGATCCATGAACGTCAGAAGGAAGCTCCTCTTGGAGCTGTGGACTTCATGTCAGACATGATATAGACCGAGTGAAGAGAAGCAATTCAGAAGCAGAAAATCCAGAGGATTATTTTAAGCAGCTAAGTTAGGTTTCAGTAAATTGGAATAACAGCTGCATGCTGATGGGCAGCAGCAGAAATACTGCTGTGGTGCAAGTTATAATTGCTGGTGAGTTCTGGAGAGCTCTTCATTCCTTTTTAAAGCTGATGTCTAGCTAGGTGGGATGAATGAGCCTGTGAAGGCACCATGCTACCATACAAAGCAGCTGAAATTAAATTATGCATCTATCATCTATACATTTGGGTGGGAAATTATCCTTAGGAATTTTTCAATGTGTTAAATTGATCAGTATAAAAACCCCTTTTCTCTTAATGACCCCATGCCATGTCAAATCTGCTGTTCGACTTTCCTAAAGAGATAAAACCAGAACTCTGCCTGCTCCCATCCAGCAGCACTGCACAGCCCTTGTTTTGAAGGGGAATACGTTCTCCAAGATATCCAAGAAATCTTTAGTTAAAGAAACACAGGATTTGGGTTGTTTTTGTTTCTGTGTTTCTATCAATTTGAGATATCAGATGTGGTTGTTATTATCTAATAATGATAATGGTAACGATTTCTCAGATGTAAAAGTAATACAATAATGATAGCCTTCATGGAACGTACAAAAGGAAGACTAACAAATTTAATCAGTTGCAGAAGGAACTGAAGAAAATCTGGGACATGAAAAGCAGAGTAACAACTGTTTGTGGTGAGTTGGGCTTTCATGATGAGGGTATCACAGCAGCAGCATAAAATGGAAACCGGGTTTACGGTAAAGCTGTGTGTCCTCCAGATGGCAACATTGATTGGTATTTCTTAAGGAGGTTGGAAGGAGTGATCTTTCCCTGGGATACTCAAATCAGAATATCCCAGAGACACAGATTAACACAGATTTGTGACAGTGTTGACCTCAAGACCCTGGGCTAAGTCCAGAAAAGGCAACATCTTTTGATAACACTCATGAAAGTAAAAGGAGAAATAGTAGGACCCTGGAAAATTGGTGGGAGTCACTACACAGTCCTCAGATTTAGGTTATTCTCAGGAAACAAATTATTATCATTTATGAAATGAATAACTGACAAAGGACAAAGAAAGATTTTAGCCACAAGAATCAACCCCTAAGAAAAGGTGAAGACCATTAAAGACGAGAAATGACTGTGATGTTAAGGATGTTTCGGCGTCTTCTGAAATCAAAGTATTTTAGTTGAGCTGGATGAAGACAAAGAAATGGGATAAGTTCTCCTGTTTTTATGAGCTTTATTAAGGTATAACTTTCTTTCTAATACACTTTAGGTCAAATTGTGCTGTGACCACATGATAATGAATTTTGCCTTGATTTTGTGATCTGAAACGCATCACTGTCACAACCTGAAGTCCTATTCTTAAAATGGTCTGAATGAGAGGAGAAATTAAGGTCAAATGCCATGTTAGCAGAGATTTAAGGCCAATTGTCTGCTGGTGGAAAGCAGCTCAACTTTGGTGATGGTGGAGGTATCACTGAGAACTGAGAGAAGTCAGTGTCTGTTTCTGGGTTGGAAGAGGCAATTCATATTAGTCCAAATCTTCCATTCTACTGCCACTCAGAAAGAAAATGAAAATAAATTACATCAATTTCTTACAAAACTTGTCTCACTCTTTTTTCTTTTTTGCTACTTAACGTTCAACATTCATTGAGGTTTTTGTGTCTTATGTGTCCTCTCTTGTAACATTGGCTACCAATGAAGAGTTTCTTGGAAAACATAGCTGTTCAAAGCTTCAAAAATCCTTTTTTTCCTTGGAAGTTTAATTTTTAGAATAATTCTCCACTGTCAGCAAGAATGAGGCTGAAGGTTAGAGAACAATTTTCCATCAAAATCTGTAGAGAAATCTCCTTTAGTTTGTAACACAGAACTGTAAGTCTTCCAACAACCTCTTCTTTCATCACCACTGCCAGAACAAGTGTGAACTTTTTTCACTTCCCTCCCCTGCTTTATATCATACCTAAAAAACACCGGGTTCCTAGTTTCTGGGCACAGATGAGGCACTGCATTTCCTTTTTACTTCTTCTCATCTACCCAGCTACCCTGGATAGTTACATTCCAGGTATTTCAAAGTACTCCATATACTTTGCCCTACTGAAGAAGATGAAGTTAATCTCTGTCTTATGAAGGGAGTAGACTGGAATTACTTTTTCTAGGGAAGATCTAAGATCATTGCCAATTACATTATTCATCCCTATATGTCTCCAAGGTGACAAAGCTTCTTCCCCACTTCCACTTTGTTTCCCATACATTCTCCACACTGAAAACTCACCAACATGTTGTGTGAAAGCCCAACAATTTTGTAACAGCCCATAAATATTGGGGGTTTTTTGTTTGTTTGGTTGGTTGGTTGTTGTTGTTGTTTTTTTGGGGTTTGTTTTTTTTGGTTTTTTTTTTGAAGGTCTGTCCTGTTTCCAGTGGCGTGAACAGAAAAAAATAATTAAAAATGAAATCAGATGCAAAACCCCGTAGATGGAGATGTAGAATCCTTTAGGGATTGGGGCTTTAGGGTAAAGCAGAATGAGAGTAGGGCTTTGGTTTCTTTGTCACCAAAAATCTCAAACCTACAACGTTTAGTTTGCAGAAATATAAATTTTGGTAATGGAAAAAAAAGTAGTTCGGATGAAAAACTTTTGAAAGTATCTTCAGATAAACTTTTTTAAAAAATGAAGCCATAATTTTACTGAATCCTAGGAATGGCTGCAAAAAGCTTTTTCATTAATTAAATTTTCATTGAAAAACATGAGACAAATGTGCTGGTTTGGAGCCGTTCTCCTGCAAAAGCAATTTTTTCACCAGGGTGGGTCCAAACTGATCCATGGGTTGCATGTGGCACCTCCGCCCACCGTCAGCACAATCTGTGCTCCAGGGGTAGGAGGGCAAGATCTGTTCCTTCTGCCTGTGTTGTAGCCACCAAAACTGAAACATCATGATTTAAATCAGCAGTAGCTGACTGCTCAGATATGGCCTGGGATTGTAGATGAGGAATGATGCTTCAATTCTTCTTTATTTATTATCTTGGTAAAAGCAAGGCTGTCTTTAAAATTTGACTGATCTGTTTGTGAGCTAATGCATGCATATTAGGAGGAGGTCACTGTCCTTTGGAGAAGCACACACAGCAAAAGACCCTTCTGATGAAGCTGCAAAGCTAAAATGTTAATCAGATGAATTCTACCTCTATGGCTCTGGAGTAAGAGGTTAACAAAATACTTTCTGTGCCAAGAAGCTGTAAAATAAGCTTCATTTTAGATGTGATAGGGGAATATCTTCTTACTAATTGTACCAAGGTGTCTGCTGCATTAGCTGAGGTATGATATATCAGCAGTCACTGTAAAACCTCTGTGTGAAAACATCTAATAGAACCATAGAAACTAGAGCTAAAATAGTCCTCAAAGCAGATCAGCTGTGTTTAAACCTAAACCAGGCTCAGCAGTGCCCAGTCACACAATACATCCCCTTGATCCAATGAAGAGATCTCCTGTAAGTTTTGTTCCTCTAAACTTCTGCCAGCACAGACATCCTGCAATGGGCTCATCCACAGCCCAGACCCTGCCCATTCCTAACTGTATGCACTGCTGCTATTACTGGTACAGAAGTGAAGCTGAGACCAAAAGACACCAATGACTTCACCTTTCGCTAATCTCTGTTGTAAAAACCATAAGAGAGAAGCTGTTGGAGACACTATCATACCTGTTCTACCAGTGAGCGTGAAATAGCACAATTATCCCTGCAATTGTCCCACTGAGAAATCATGACCTCTCTGCAAAGCTAAGGGAGTGATGAAAGATTCAGACCACGCATAGTTTCTCAGCAATCCCAGAAAGACACACTCATGAGGTCCCACGCAAGGTGCCTTCCACAGGGACTCCAGATAGGATATTGACTTAGATCTCTTGCTATTTTGCTTTAACCATGTTACAGCATAGATCTACTTCTCATGCTCATGGTGTATCATCAACATGTGGTTCCCACTTTTTCCTGTACAAATTAATTTCCAATTCTCCTCAGATGTCTTAGCAGAATAGATTTGATAATGGTAAATTATTCAGAAGTATTTTTTTCCCCTTGGGCACCAGTAATCCAAGGTAATTTATATATCCAGCGGAAGCCAATGTTTATTTTCAGTAATTTCTCCCAATTATGTTTATCAATATGTATCTCGCAGCGAAAAGCAAATATTGCAAGCACGTTTGGAAAGTCAAATACATTTGTGTAGTACAAACCTATGTCTTGTCAAGAATTAGTCTGACTAATGGGTCTTAAATTAAATCCTTGTGGGGTCTTGGTGTGAAGAATAGCCCTTGTTTCTCAAAAAATTAATTTATAAGACAAATTCACAAATATATCCATCCCATAAATCTCTCCTACATCCAATATTTGTCACAGAAACAATAACAGGACGGATAATTTATTAGACTATTTCCTATTGCATTATAATGACTACGTTTGATACTTGAAACTTATTCTTCAGAGTATTGAAATAATGGAGACTATGGCTAATGATGATAAAGATTTCCATGGTTGCATTGATACAGGAGAGACATACTTAGCCTAACTTCCAGACCTGTATGTAATCACAGAAATATTTCTCAAGAGAACACAAATTATAGATGGCTCTAAGGTAATACCTAACTGCCACTGGCGATATTTTGCAGAAACTACAACAGGAAATGTTTATTTTCTCAACCCTAATAACCCTTTCAATATAGATTATTTTGGATTTTTGAGAAAGTTACATTAATTTCCAATTAATTCTTTTCTTGCAAGATACTTAGTTTTTATATAACTATCCATATTTTCCTTCATTGACTTTTCTTAAATCGTCTCCTTCGTTTCTCACTTGAATGGCTGTTGTGCAGGAAATAAAATGCTATCTAAAGTGTCTCCATTTCCTTTTCCTTGGAGAACGGCATGCTTGAAATACAGATGAGCACAGCAAAAGGTCATTTCTGCCCTGGTGTAAATACAAGGCAAACCTAACAGAACGGAAGCAGCTGGTCTGAAATCTAGTCACAGCAATCCAAAATACCATTCTGGTATTTGTAAATAGTCTGCAGAGAGTTAGACCTGTCCCTAATCAGTCGAGGCACCATTCACCCTTCAACTTCAGAATGATAAGAGAAAACATCCCCTTGCAGCCCACTCTCCTGCGCGTGTCTCCTAGGAGCACTCTCTTTCTCCAGTGGGAGAAGTCCCCATTTTTGCACTCTTTACAGTCTACTTGTATTCGTCATCAAGAGTAATGTTAACAGTAGTTCTTCATACTTTGCAAAGCAGTTCCAGGTAAATCTAGCAAAAGAACATATGTCTGGCATATAAACTGCACAGCACAACCAATGGATGGCTTCACTTACTTTAGGCAAATGGAGAAGAAAAGAAATGAGAGACAACAGATGAGGAAGGAGGAGGATTATGTTTTGAACAAGCTTGCTGGAAGGTTCTTGAAGACTCAGAAGAGTCTGATTTATTCCTAATTGTACTGAACATAGTCCAGTTCTTACAGCTCCCTCAGCATTGCTCCTGCTTGGTATGCAGCTACAGCTCCTCAGCCACTGGGATATCTATCTATCTGAGGTCCGGCTGATACCATGACCCCAAAGGCTACTGAGATGAAGTGAAGGTAGCCAGCTTCCCAAGAGTTTGAAAAATAAAATCCATCAAAAAAAAAACATGCTGGATTGGCTTTGCTGATGATTTTTAGAGGAAAATCTGATTTGCAATGTGTGGTTTGGCTCTGAGCATTTTGTGTGTGTGGATTTCATAGTGGTGGAAATGAGGCACTTAGCAACCTTGGCTAGTAGCAACCCCACTCCCCGGGAAGTCTCACATCACCTCAGCCCAGACAACTGCTCCAAAACCCTTTGCATGGGGTTGCAGAAAGAGAGATCTGGGCAACGAAAGCAACTATAGAACACGAGGGAGTTTTTTTGAAGAACAGGGTAAAAACTGTTTCCTATTTGGCTAGGAAAACCCACCATGCCCATTGTTTGCATCCCAAATCTACTAATGAAGCAGACACGTGTTTTTTCATGTTTTCACAAGCTTCCAGCACAGCAAAGATTTATGTTTCCGTATTACACCATTTCATTTCTTGCTGCAAAGTACATCTCTGTCTAAGAACAGAGAAGCAAAAAGGGATCAAGTTCCCTGCAACTGCAAAATCAATGGAAATGTAGGATATAGGATAATTCTGCCCCTGTTTCCTCTCTCACACACACAGAGGAAGCTGCAAAACATTTCCCCAAAACTTTACACAAGCTTAAAATAAGTTACAGAAAAGACTCAAACCCACAAATCACAACATAAACCAGGAGGAGAGCAGGAAAGATTACAGGCGCTGAGACATCTTGGGGTCCTGCAAATAGCAGAAGAACTTCCTAGGTGTTAATTCCCAGGCCATACTCAGCAACAGGCTGTGACAAAGAGGTGACAGGTCCCTGCCTCTGCCTTTTGATGAAAAACTTATGCCTGACCCCAAGCTTGATGATTTAATGCTGGTCATGTGAGCAGGACTCCCTGAGTAGACTCCAGAGGAATTGCGAACACCAGCTGGAGCACCAACACAACCAGCCCAACCTCCTGCCTCTGGCCGTGGCCAATTTCCAGTGCTTCAGAAGAAGGCAAAGAAAACTCTCAGAAGCCAAGTTACGTAACATTTACACAATATTATAAACTAACACTGTTCTGGTTTGTTTTTCTGTTCCCATGAACATGATATGACTCAATGGAAACTACTCAGCAGGAAATCGGCAGCACATTTTGAATCTTGAGCTTCCAGAAATAAGATACCACTCAAAGGAATTTGGAAGCAGCATACCTGTTGCAGGGATGAGTTCAGGTCACAACCCAGAGCTGAAGAGAATTGGTGATTGGAAAAAGTCAGTAAAAAACTACCCTGCATCTGGTCTGTCTGATGTAATTGTGGTCATGCATCTACATAAGTCACATCAATAGAACAAAAATCACCGTGACCTTGAAACAATAGAGTGACTCTACAGTGTGACTTCTTTCTTTCATTTCTACTTCTAAACATTTGTACCAGTATTTCTGAAGTCCTATTTCAGCTGCTACTTACAATCCTAAAGCGGTGTTTGAAATCTGCCTCTGACTTTCAGGGTGCAGAAGCCAAATTGGGTCTCCTGTCTCCCCATCAGCTCTCCCAATAACGATAAAGAGGAACAAAATGTTATGCAGTCTGTTGATGGAGGTGAAACTTAGTGGTTGCCAAAGATGGTTTCTGGAAACGGTGCAAACCCTCCACAGAAACCCTCCACTGAAACCTTACTGGCATGCGAGACAATCTTTGCTTTTTACTAGTAGGCCCAAAACTAACATTTTCATAATAATTTTCCAGTATCAAAGTGATAGTTTTTATCCAAGACAGCTGAATACTACAGAACTGTGTAACAACAATTCAGTGCCAAACATATGCTATGTATATATTTTAACACCTTTGATAATAATAAAAAATGCATGTTCCTAGCAGTTTTCTCAACTTTCATTCAATAACAACATCCTTGAGTTGATGCTTTTTGTTTTCCTTTCATATTATTACAAACCTGTGTTTAATTCTCAGTGCCAGTTTGGCTTTTTAACCTCTCTTTCTACATTCCACTAGTAATGTCTGATTAAGAAATTAGCCTTTCAAGTGCTATAAAAAAATCCAAGAAATACAGTAACACAATACCATGGAAAACTGATATAATCTTTTCAAAACTATAAAAATTGGTCACCCGGAGGAACATCTGCATGGTAAAAATTTTAAACAAACTGGAAGGGAATCAGATAGCTCATAAAGAACCAAGCAGCTAGAAGAGCCATTGGTCGTTTACATATTTTGCTGTCATCCTGACTTGGAGAAGACTATCATTTTGAAGCGTGTTTCTTCAGTTTTAGTTACCAGCATCTGGAATGAATTCCAGGATGGAACACTGAAAGTTTTTAAAAGGAAACTCAACCTTATAATAATTATTCCTTAAATCATTAATATGGTGAAAGTGCCAGATGTAAAAATATGAACAAAATAAGATAAAATATGCTCCCAGGTATCAGTCAAATCCCTAAAGTACATCTGTCTGTTTTCTCAGTTCATTAATATCTGTTGTAGTCTCAGATATTTTCTTTTATGTGAAAATTTCCACTTACTTGTTATGTCTCCTGTCTTGCATTAGAGTTATTGCTCTACCTCTCAGAATAACTCTGGCTGTGTACACTGTGGAGCTGTGGATTTGCTGCAATGCAGGCTCTCCTCCAGCAGAAAATATCAGTGTATTCACCTTCTGTCCTTCAGCATGGGAAACTTTGAGTGTGATGGAAATTCAAGAGAGATGCCAACCTGAAAGAAAAGTTTTGCAATGATGTTAGGGCTTTGTCAGCATGGAGCTCTTCTCAAGATGCAGGTGACATTTGCAGGCACAGAGTATTACACAATTATACCTAGTTGTAAGGGACTATTTGGCTTGCTGTGTTGGGATAGGACCAAGAGCCAAAAGAATCTTCAATTCAGTCTACATCTTTGTGCCCTGTTCACATTTTCAAAACATCAGGATAAAATCAGTAGATGGAGAGACATATACCACTGTAGATTAACACAAATGGTTTGATGTTCCATTCTTTTCAGGCTAATGACCCAAACCATCAGGTCAAAACCAAATTAATTTTTGTAAACAAATCCACTTGCAATACAATATAGACCAGTAGAGTTGAATCACTGAGAAGGACCGCTTTAATTGGAAACTACTGGAACACCTAGCTAGACCCTGCCAAAGCCCCAGCCATTCATTTGTTTGCATCACTGTTCCCTTTCCCTCCCCAAAGAGGATGCTTCCTCAGAACTCCATTGAGCACTCCCAGCACTGCTTAGCATTTCTGCAGATTAATGCTTGTCTGAATGTTACTAATTAGGCCAGGCAACTATATAATGAGATGCTTACAAAGTTTATTCATCACTAAAAATAAATGTTAAGCATCTGGTTTTCAGGCTATTCCCACGTGTCATTCAGGTCTGCATGCTGGGCAACCAGATGGAGTTGGAGGGAGACCAATCACAGCACAGAAGGATTACATGTCTGAAAACCATGGTTAACTTAAATAAGCAAGTTGCCACCCCTCCATAAATCCTGCATCTACCACCAGATGTGTGATAAGATTATTGAACAGGGCTTTCTAGCTCCAGCTCCCCTGCTCTAAGTGAGCTCATGGCAAGGGACATCTATCCCTTGAAAATGGCCCACTTGTCTGCAAAGCCACTCTCTGTTGGTGACCATTTGACAAGAAAGCCCAGATGACTCATGGAGCAGAAAACCACTGGATGGAGCTATGCTAAGTAAACTGTCCCAGGCAGAGATAGAAATGAATCATCTCCCAGCCAAGCTTGGGGACAAGCTTCCCTCTGCCATTCTAGAGTGTGCTTCTCAAGATGGTTTTTGCATTGAAACTGTAGGTGGTGCTTGATTACAAGCCTTGATTTAAATACTCAGAGCAGCAGCAGATCTAAACAAGTACACTGTGTAAGTGCTGTCAGGGAACATGGGGGTAGGTATTTCTTATTTCCTTTTTTGATTCTATGCAATGCTGGGCAAAAAGCACTTGTCAGGTGTCATGAGATACACATTGACTGGAAAAGCAAGACTCAGAGATCCCAGGTGCTCGGGATGTCAGAGGAAAGATCATTCTTCATCCAGGCGAGCACAGAAAGAGCTCACACTAAATTCAATCTAAATTGTCAGAGAGAAAGGAACAAGATGGGTGTTCACAGAGTTGAATCACAGAGTTAAGGAGGGACTTCAGTACTATATTTCTCATTTTGGGTGATATGCTACCAAATCATGATCCCTGTTTTGCTGAGCACTGGATAAATAGAAGAACCAATTTTTTGTCCTCCTCAAATAACCTGTTCTTGATGACATCAACACACAAGGGCAGAACTGATAAAGGGGATGACTTTCACAGAAAAGGTGATTTTTCAGCAGTTGTGCTTTGTCCCTAGAAAGCAACATAGGATGACAAAACTGGATTTCGTGCACCTCAAAAATTCACGTTTTTGTATTCCAGAGTTTTTGAATTCAGTACCTTACAATGTTAGGGAAACATAATAAGGTACACTGCTTCCAGAAAGCACAGAGTACAAGAAAACTATGTAGATGAGCCTATTAGCATAAGAAAAATACTCCTTTCCTATGAAATCACAGATCAGCAAAGCTGTTTAAGTGTAAGAAAAAAAATACCTCCCAGTCTTTCAATGAACCGTGAACCTTTCAGCTGACTATCATTTGATCATTGGAGTCAGAAGTTTGACTCGATGATCCTTATAGGTCACTTCCAACTTGAGATATTCTGTGATTCAATTCCATGCTTCTACGATCATTGTGTTGTACTCTGCCACATGTACCTCTTTGCCTGGAAATACCAAAAAACCAGATGGACAGAGTAAGATTTTCACTTCACAGGATCCCCAAAACACCAAGAATCTCGTGAGAAACTGCATCACAGTGCACCAAAAACAACAGCTATTTCAACTATAAGACAAAAAGCTGCAGGAAATATGACAACTGAACCCACACCACTCACTGAGTAGGCTGTTTTCTACATGGTCCAGACTTCCTTTCCTGCTTGTTGCCACCCCCTGACACTGTAGAGCCCCCGATGCAGTGCACTGGAAAGAGCCATGAGGGCTGCAGCGGATGTGCTCAATGCTCATCTGCATGATAATAAGCAGAGACAGCATAGTGTCAGAAAGGGTGGTTTTGTGGTTATGTGATTCACCCACGGCCCAGATCATCATTCTTCACCATAAGAGTTTTGCTCTATCGGAAGCAAATGCTTTAATGTGGCTGTGGCTCAGGCACCAACTGTGGTGACAATGCATGATTGGCTGATTGAAGACAGTTACCTGGTGGGAAATGGACAGACAAACATACAGACAGAGGAGGGCTGAAAAGTTTGTGAAATATCACTATGTTAGAGCTGGATGGATTGTGGATTTTAAAGCACAGCTGAAGAACGTTTTTGACAATTTAATAGCACTGGGTCAAAGGCGCCCATCTCAAGAGGGGAACATTTCTGTTACAAGCACCATCTCTGGCTAGCTTAAAGCAGTGGAGATCTCTTCTTTCAACATCTCTTATTGCAGAAAGAGAAGCCAAAGAAAACTGGGGTTGGAAGGTGAAGATGGAGAACAGTGCAGGTCATGGAGGAAGAGTCTCCTGTGTCTGAGTGCACACAGGTGATGAGTGGAAGAGGGACAGGACACTTGCCAAACTAAACCCAGGTGGTACTACAGCAGAAAAGCAGGAAAAATGGAATCAGGGATCTCAAGAGGCAGATTCAACCGATCCCTGAAGCGTCGAGTGTAATTCTTCGAGCTCATCTGAGTGCGGACCACACACAGAGAATTGCATCTACCTACAGTCACTGCAATGGTTCAATCATTCCAGCTGGAACAAAACTGATGTGCATCAAAAGAATGGTGCAGGGGGAGGTAAGCTCTAGGATGCTGCTATGGAGTATTTGTCCGGACTTATCCTTGGTTCCCCAAGGGAAAATGAATGTTGAGAAACTGATGAGAGTAAAGAAAACAGCTAATGGAAATGAAGACTGGCTAAACGAGAAGAACGTTGTAAAATATTTAAAGCATCTGTTCACCTCTTTTCTATTTCAAAGGATTTCTGTGCCAAATGGCATAGATACCTACTCAGAGAAATCAGTAGAAGTTAATGTCAGGGCTAGCAGATTAACGCAGACTCAGCAAAATCTACACATTGGTGCTCCAGGCAGGATACTCTGCATCCTGTTTTAAGCTAACCCGTCTCCAAAACAGGGCTAAGCTAAACCATGAGCTTAAAGTATCACCACTAAGGTCATGCCCAAAAGCACTCTGG
This sequence comes from Odontophorus gujanensis, assembly GCA_013399175.1. NCBI lineage: Eukaryota > Metazoa > Chordata > Aves > Galliformes > Odontophoridae > Odontophorus > Odontophorus gujanensis. Next base: position 645,461 of record VXAB01001334.1, read on the forward strand.
ATACTGGGCATAGTCAACAGAGAGTATGAAAACGAGATCTAAGCCAAGGACAGGTTAATGAAATAACCCAGTAAAAAAATCCAGCCTTTCAGGAACTGAGGAAGCTCTTCTGGTATCTCTTTTTGCAGAAGATCACTGCTTCCCAATTTTGGAACTATTTGGAAGTACTGAAGGAAAGGAGAAAGCAAATGATAAAAGACACTAGGTGAGGATTGTGCAACTATACTATTGAGACAGTTTTATCAAAGGTCGAATTGCTTATAGCAAAAATATTATATGGATGGCATGAAAATTACCCCGCTGGATAGTGTTCATTTTTATTGACTGAACCATCTGCTGCTGTCATGTGGGGATCTTGTTCCATTATTTTAGTTTTAATTTATGAAGTAAGTTTAAAAAAAAATCAGAAAAAATAAATACATTTTACTGGTGTTTGATACAGAAAAAATAACTATTTCCTGATAGTACTAAAGGATTTAACCATTGCTGTTCTTGTATCCCTAAAGTACATTTTTGGGTCTCCAGCAACAGGGAAGGTCTGAAGTATGACTCTTTCCTTCTAGTGTAAAGGAAAGTGATTGCTCAAACAGAGTCAACATATCGTGTCCAGTACCTAACAAATGGAAGGGGAATAGAAGTGAGACAGAGCACATTCCACAGCCTGGTGTGTTTAAGGAAAAGGGTATAGCTTTCACTCTCCCGCTGTTAGACAATAATGCGCTGACTGAAAATGTCAAGCTTCAGTTTAAACAAAATAAAAGACTGGAGAGTCCAGGGCAGAGAATTTAAACACATATTAATTGGGGTTGGTAGCACTTCGACATTTGCCATATTTTTAATAAACTGATGAATATTTCTCCTTCATATTTCAGTGACATGAAATCAGCGCAGCACAATTACTTTCAACAAGTTTTAGTCAATTAGTGTGGAAGGAAAATGAAAATACAGCATCTCAGACTTGTACTAGGAATACTTTCACTTGGAGCAAGTAATGTGAAAACTCACTGCTCAAAATTACAGCTAGGAACATGATATATCTGCATGCTAATAATGATACCAAGGGAAGAGGAAGAGAGATGAAAATGTCCCCTTGAGAAGGCAACAGAACAGGATAAAGACAACCCCAAATGTGGAAGTGTAACACTTACATTCAGGACAGCATGAAATCTTTGATTCCTACACTTTTAAGTAGCACATAGGAAGAAAGACCATTTCCCAGAAGACCTTAAGAGTTCAACCATTGTTGCAGTGACAAGCAACAGAGCAACATCTCTTTACTCATTTAAAATCCCTTCAGTAGCATTTAAGTCAGTTTAAGGTCCAGAAGGCACCTGTGCTTAAACAGAGCAGTAACATTCTACACAGCTAGACATTGGATGTTGTAGTTAGTCGTAAACGCTCTCTAACTCTTTGGCACAGTTTCTCCTTCCTCTTCAATTAACTACAACAATATTTATTTATGTGATGAGGGGCTTTAATTACATAGTGGGTTCCTGTTGTGTAAGCTATGGTTGCACTTGGGAAGCTGAGGTGTAGCCCAGGGCCATCTGGGAAGTTCAGGCATGAATTACAGCTCATGACAAAATGGCATAGCAATAACATAAGCCCCTGCTCTGACACAAATTGAGATACAGTGCACAAGTAGCATTTGAAGAAAAGCAACTGGACAGATGCTATTCTTGCATCACATAATGCGTTACAGAGCACTTACTCAATCACAGCAATCCTTAAAAAGTCACATCCATGTGACAGTGCTCTCCTCCTACTGGTAAGAGAAATTTGTATGCACACAGACATCTTAGCTTTGCTAAAAGCAACCCTGGGGTGCAGTTATCACAGAAAGAAATGGACTGAGAATGTATACTCTGTAAGAAAGAACATTTTTGAACTTCTAAAACATTAGCTCTCACACTAAGCATATGGCAATCAAATTCTACATATAAGGACATTCAAGCAGAGAGAGCTGCACCATCCTCTTCCCAGACTTTAGTGAAATTTTAGATTTTGAAAATAGAGTTTCACATTTCTATCTTTTTTTTTTCAAGCCTTTGAATCCACATAATTTTGAAATTAGAAACTGAGAATCTTGAATCTAAATAAACTCTGGTTTAACAAAAAGTAGATCATTTTTCAAATAAATATAATAAAAGGATACATTTTTACAGCTATTTGGCTTTAAAAAATGACAGAAAAGAGTTTTGTGTTAGGTTGTGGTTATTATTGTTATTCCTATTATTATGCTCTTGTTATTGCCAGCATTAATAAAATACATGTATTCAATGAAGCCTAAGAATATCTATCAGAGACTTGCACACTGGGTATTTTACTGATGTAAAAAGATGTGAAAGATGTCCTTTCTTCAAACAACTTCTAATTTACTCCTACACTCAGAGGAACACAGACCAGGAGCACAAAATACATCAAAAGCCAGTCCATCATCATCAAGAATAGCACGAGATCTGAGATGCCCAAGGATAACTGGAAATACTGCTGCATTTTGGAAAGAAGCAGATCCTGACCCAAACAGTTTGCAGACTAAACAGGCCAGGAACTGCTGGGATGAGAAGAAAAGAGAGGAAAATATTGATTCACTTCTACAAATCACGAGGTTAAGAAACTTCAGCAATGACCTAGCAGAATATGACATAGTGGAAGAGTTTCTCAAAGTAACCCAGTTAGAGCAGATCCCCAAAATTCTAGCACAGAGATAAAACTACAGGATCTTCCTTTGTAGACAGCATAGTATCTGGAGAAGTATTTGAAAAGAAAGAGCTCCAAGGGAGTCACTACAGTGGCAAGCAGATAGTATGTACTAGGATTGCATTTAATGAGAACATTTATGAGCTACCACCTCCCAACTAGACCATGGACACTGATCCTATTTTCCCTCTTGTTATGTGCAGAGTGTGAAGATGGGGAATGAAGACTGTTCCCCTACTTTCAGCCAAAACAGCTTCCCTGGAGACAGTGTTCTTATAACGAAGATCACCATTTAGGATTCATCTAGCCCTCACAAGAGGATATGTAAATATATTCCTTTCAGTCCTATTGAGCATCACCAGTGTAAATAACAGCGCACAAACCAGAGCCCTCCTGCCTCCATTTTAAATTAAGACTTAAACTATGGACAAAGCATGATGGATCTGTAGGCAGTTTCTTAGATACAAGTGCTGCAAGGGATTCATTGCACTATGAGTTGACTGCTGATGCCTTATTATCAAAAGACAAATGGGGTTTGCAGAAAGATCTTATCATGAAATATGTGGTGAAGGGGCAGTACAGGCTGCAGAACCCACGACAACCCTCATGAAACAGATACGAAATGGAAATGACTGGGCCCAGAAATAGACACAGATAGAATAGGGAGCTGGGAAATACCCATCCCAGTTAGAAGAGATCTGGAATGTGGAGGAGACAGGAATACTGGATCCAAAATAAGAGGAGTGGAGCTCCTTCATTTCCTTTCTAGGGCTGCTCTCCTTACAACCTGTGCAACTCAAAAGATAAGCTCTTTGTGATGGATGTTGATGATTTTGGCATTAGATTTACAACCTGTTTTGCAAGAAATGGGAGCCTGGAGACCTGGATTCTTGTATTCCGGCTGCTATCGATTTCCTGCATAAAGTTAGTAAGTCATAAAACTCAATTTTTCAAGTGTGGCAGCCTGCACAGTTCCATGATCAGACCCCTCCTACAACCTACAGTAACTACTCTGCAAACTGGGAATTTGGCTTCAATTCTGTTACCAGATTCCAAAAATGTTGCTAATATTATTTTTCCACAAGGTCCTTTCAGAGAATGAGTTTATTCATACTTACAAAGAACAACAAATACAGGGATAGAAAATGTATAGAAAATCAAGCCAGATAAAGGCATTATCAGAAAACTGCATCATCACTCAGCAAGTGGAGCTCCATTGGCACAAAAGCCTGTAGAGACTGGAGCATCCTCCAGTTTGAGGGCAGCAGATCTAAGCACTTCTGAATGGCAGACTAAGGCAGATGACTAAATATGGTGATTTTCTGATGAACTTCGGAGTTGGCCAAGGATTAATTCCCTTTGAAATCTATGTCTTTGAGCTCACTGTTAGACAAAATAATTAAAGGAACTGAAACTCAAGCGAGGTTTCTTTTCAGTTTATAAAAATAAGAAATAAAAATACTTAGACATCTTTTTTGGTCTCTACAGATAAAACATTACGTAGAAAATTGACATGGTGCCTCCTGAGCTTATTCTATCAACTCCCTTCTTTTAAGATCACATGTGAAGCTGCTCAGATCTTTTACTGAGATGAAAAAAAACTGGAAGTATCAGGTAACCCTGGGAGGGGATGCCTGACTTTAAACCAAGGACATTTTCCTCTGAGGACAGTAACCTAAAATGCTCTGTTCATACCGAATTTCCCTGCTTTGAAAGAGGCCCTCTGTTTGGAAAGAGGGTTTTCTTTGCTGTTGCACACACAGATCTGGTAATTTGGGTGGTGCTCCATTTTCCCCGACTCAGTGCTCTTTGATAGCACAATTTTAGTGACACGGATAATCTGTTTCCCACACAGAACACATGGGAGGTTTCCTGAATGGAGCAGAGGTGGGAGAAGGTCCACATCACAAGGCTGGGGAATGATTTAATGAGTTCCTACTAGCTCCTTCTACCAGGTCTGAGGTGTTAGGTCTAGATCAGAAAAGCTCAGTAGTGCTCTTCTTCTTAGAGAATGGTGGAGGGGCTTTACTATGGGTTAAAAGGTAGCACCTCAGTTCAGCTTCTCAGCACAGACTATCCCAAATTAAACCAAAAGGATACCTGGTTGCTCAGAGAGAGTAGTCAAAAGCAGCTATGACTTGGCAGCTTCAGTGATTTTCCTGAAGAATGTGGGCTCTTGAAGATAACTACATGACTCACAAGAGAGAGTCACGTGTATGTGTTGCAGCGGTGAATGCTGATACCCACAGAGCAAAAGCTGAATGAAGCTCAACGCCATGTACAATCTCACCTTTTCTCTTGATTGAAGTTAGGTTTGCACTCTCAGATCATAAACAAATGTACATAAACTGGTGCCTGGAAGTTCAGATAAAAAAGCAAGATTTACCAAAGAGGGTACTAGTTATATCCTTCACACTCATGTTCTCTGACTAGGAATCCTTTCCCTTCCATCACTTCTTTTTTCCTTGGTCCCATTCTTTCCCCTCCAGTCTCAGATTTTGAGATCCCAATGAGGTAGGAAGTCAGAAGACTGGATTTCCTAATCACTGAGCCAATTCAATTGGCTATTTTGGTGATGCTCCCAACCTCAGACATGTTGCCAGCACAAAGGCAAGCCCAATGTGACCACACACTCTGTGCAAGCCCTGGTCTGGCTTTGAAGCCCTTTGAAGCAAGAAATTCACTCCTTGCAAGTGTTTTGTACAACATTCCTTAATTCTCCTTTTTTCTTTTTTTTCTTTTTTTTTTCCCCTGTGGAAGTACATTTGTTATTAATCACTAGCTTGCACATTGGTAGAGTTTTCTAACAGTTAAACCAGATATTCCATCCTAGCAACTCAAATTAATATTTGTTTGAATAATTTAGTTAAGATGATGTCTCGCCAGAAGTGTGGTCTGGCTGGCAGCACTCTGTTCTCCCAAGCAGACTTTTTCATTTGGTTTGTTCCATATTTTCTTCCTCTGCTCTTATTTTATATCATGCCCCAAAATCTTCCACTCAAATTGCTTTCTCCAGCAGCAGTTCTTGCATTCAGTCCATGTAGGTCAAAGTACCTCTTTTGCTGCTTGTCCTAATTGTTTTGGACACAAGGCTCAACTGAAAAAAAATATTTTTAGGAATCTATTTTCGTGACATCCTTATGTGTTACTTAAGATGCAAGTTTAGATATGCATCTGGAGTACAAAATACATGATACACTAAACAAAATATGAGGTTTGCATGCACATATGTGTGTCGATATTTATTCTATTGTGCTACAGCTTACACATTGGCTGCTAAATAAATCTGGCCACTGATTATGTAAATAATTCCACTGACACTATTTTAGGGATTGTCTTCCACAAGAGCAAAGTCCTCCTAATTTAATTGTTTTCTGCCATGATAAAATTAATAGTTTTGAATAATCAGACACTTTTTGGGGGTGGATATAAATTCTCTCATTTTTTAAAAGACTTGTTGATGTCAACTTCTGCAGTTTCAGTTTGTTTCTAGAAATTACACATGAGCAGCAATTCATGTACAGTAGCAATTTCTCCACTTAATCATACTCAGACTCTAGTCCAAAGTCCTTCTGTGTTTTGAGAAAATATGAGGTCTTCTGGCTAGTGTTGGCCACAAACTATTGCACATTTTAAACAACCAACATTTTCAGAACTGTTTGTTTTCAGAACACTGCACTAGTAAAAATTCACTTTGACGACACTCCTTTGAGGTATGAGGATCAGTATAATGTGCTCTGCCTTCACAGGATGCTGTGAACACAACCTGTGCTGTGTGCTGTGGGAGTCGACTTTGCCTTGTCAGCTCTGGACCAGGCCTACAGAGAATAAAGGTACAGAAAAAGTCAAGAACATGAGCTGGCAGCAGAGCTAGGATGAGTTTTCCAGACCTCAGTATTTTTCAAACCTTAAGGCACTATATGTCTGTGGAGCACTGCTTCTCTTACTTGAGTGTGTAACCAAAAATCAATTTAAATCAATAGAGACTGCTGAAAAATGTATGTAAACGACTGCTTCCCAACTAAATGTGGAGTAGAGTACTAATATTTTGTGTTATATTTATTTTTACCCGATATAACAAGCAATTTTCTCACTGAGATTAAGAGACTCTTCCTTTTACGAGAATAACAGTTTTCTTCTTGCCCCACCACTTATTTTTTCTCGGTCCCCTTCCCACAGAAAAAGAAGTCACTTCAGGCTCTCTGATAATCATGTAATAATGGAAATACTCTTTTCTACTTGAGGCAACAGTTTTCACACCATAACACCTCACCATCTCAAAGTTCAAACGATCAAAAATGTTTCAACCAGAATAAAGTTACCTATGAATGAGGTATCTTTGATGTAGAAACCAAAGTTAATCACAAAAATCCTCTCCACAGGTATGTATGGCTACCATAGGACCTCAGTACTCAGAACTGAATGAATAGTTCAAACTTCTTCAAACTGACTGACCTTCAACAGTTTCTGAGCATCCTTGAACTTCTCACTCAGTCAAAAATTATAATATCAAGTGAAGCAAGACAGTAGCCCCTAATCTGTGTCCCAGGTAAGATATTCCTCCTAATGGGCTGACAAGACTTAAGAAGTGGAAATAGGTTTTTACAGCTGTATCTATTTTTAGTAATACAAAAGCTCTACAGATACTACCAGCCTGTAAGACAAACAGGAAGGTTCCACCAGGTGCTGATGCGTTGGTAGACCATTGAAAACAGAACATTTTTATTAGTATATGACAATATCCTCCAAGAAGGAGAGATCTTTCAACATTTGCAATACCTTCTCATGTACAGTTGTTGGTAGGATGTAGTTATTCTACTGTTTTATCTGCAAGACCTTGCCTTTGGTTTTGAGAAAAGTCCAGAACAAAGCTCTACGATCTGCTCACTTTTGAAATTAAAGAGTTTTCAGATCATCTTTGTACAAATCTATTGCCATCAAATTTGTTTGGAACAAAAGCTACTAAATATACATCCTTTAAAAAGCTCTTTTTGTCAATGACCTTGTTGTGAAAGCAGTATGCTTCATTGCTATTTTTTCTCTTCTATTATTTATCTTGAAAAGCAGCTGGTCCTTTATGAGTACCTCACTATTTGACTCAAAAGCAGAGTATTTTAACTCCCTTCAGGAGTTATTGTAACTCCTCTTCTAGCAGACTCTTCCTTGACCTCACTCCCACCCTTGCCACCTACAGATTTCCAGAAAGGTTAGAATGGAGATTTGGAAAAAAAAAAAAAAAAGTGTAAGATTTTCATTATGAATCACTAGATGACAGTTTCTCGTTGTTTGGGCCACCTCACATACAGTACTGACTTAGCTCATCAGAAACTATCACTGACTTCAGAAAATAGAGGAGAGGGAGAAAGGGAGAAGTATTTCCTGAAAACCTGGAGGCTGTCTCATTGGTACTCCAGTTTGTTTTTATTAAAAACTTTGGAAAGAAGGCATGGGGTAACAGTTCCCATTTCTTGTATTAACCTTGAAAAGCTCCTGCATTTGTTACAGCCATCTCTAACATTAAGCCCCCATAGCTCCCATGTAAGTCCCTGGGAACTTCCAAGACCGAACCCTCCAACTGCTGGCTTGCTGTAGCGACTTCACATACAGTCAATTCCCAAGTCTTTATCCAGGTTTTACTCAGCCTTTACTCAATCAAAGCTCCCACTTAGGGGCAATAAATAAGGACTTTAGGAACTGGCCCAATGGATAGGTTCCATAGCATGCAAGACAACTATTATTAAGCGTGGGCGTTAGTCAGCAATAAGCCCTCCTCCACCTCTTAAACTTTTGGTGTTCCCACAAGGAAAGCTATTGAAAGCCTGTGCTTTGTAAATTCAATTCCCTTTGCTGGCTTATAACACAGCTGCTATATATTATCTTATACATTTGACCACAAAGGTGCATTCTATAGGCAAGATTCATCCACTCCTGCCATCCCTTTTTATTCATTCACTGCTTTTCAGTGTAATGTTTGGGGACCCTGTTCTCAGCCACTTGTACATTTCAGCACTTGAAACACACCAAGAGGGACAATCGCTTGACTGATATCTCCATCTTAGTATCTATACCCGTCTCTCTGTTTCTCTAGCTTTCTACCCAAGCCATTGTGTGCACCAATTGTGCTATCATAAAGCAGAGTGTTGGGCTGTTTTGTGATGATGAAGAACCATGCAATCACAAGCTTTATTGCATACCATCCCATCCAGTGACCCCTGTTCTTATCATGAGAGCCCATTCAAGGGGAAATTACACCAGACTTCAACAGGGAAAGTGTCCCTCTGTTTCCAGGCTATTCAGGACAAAAGGTGAGAACCACAGAACAAGCCTCTTCTGCTTTAATTGTGAAATGTT
>VXAB01001334.1:654547-672365 GCA_013399175.1 Odontophorus gujanensis
GAGACAGGAGGGGGCAAGGGGGATGGGGAAGGAGGAAAAAAACACAAAAAAAGAAAAACTCTATTGAGATCAGGTGGTCCCATTTCCCAGAGATAAACAAGTTCAATAGTATACTGGTCAACAGAGTTACCCTATCCTCAACAGGCTTTTGTTTTTTAAAAAAGGACTAAAATAACCACTTGGAAATGTTAAACCAAGGCATGGCATTTTAATATGAAAATGGAGGCCTAGTATATTTTTGGTCCCTCTGACAACGATTGCCCTCAATTAGATCACTTATACTCACTAAATTGGTTGCTGCAAGGGGGTTGTGATCATAAAAATAATTCATACATGGCAAGTTGCTTTCAATCCTGGGGTTTTTTTTGTTGGTTTTTTTTTTTGCTGTTGTTGGTGGTTTTTTTCTCTGCTTTTTGCTTATTGCCATAGTAACAACAAGTGCATATTTTGGCTTGCTTCCAAAATAATATTCAAGAATGTTCTTTTTGTCCGTTTTTAAGAGGAATCATTATGAATATTTGAATTATATTTTCCAATTAGGTGAACTGAAGTGTTTTCCAGCAACTCTGTTTTTTTCCCCTCGTTTATAGAAAATGTGAAATTTTTATTACACCAAGGACTTTCAAGACAATAGCTACATAGACTATTTTTCTGCACTGTTTGTAACATCTAATTCAGAGCTAATTTTTAATGGACAAGATTCCGCAGGGATTTGTTTGCAAATTTCATCAACTTGAGATCCTGCTTCATTTGCTGAAATGTAGTACTTGGAATTGACCCAGCAAGCAGGAACACTCTTGTTCCTTTTAAAACGTTACTGTATGTTAGAATAAACAGTGACTGGTTATCAAAAATAAAATGCTTGATAGTCTAGAGATTTAGAGCACACATTTTGTCTTGGATGAACTGTCAAGTTAGATTCACCACTTACACGGCTTAAACAAACACATATATTTTATTTTAAGCCTTGTGTTTCTTCAGAATCCTATACTTGTCTATGCCTATAACCAGGCTATGTTCAATTCAGAACATAAAAACAATTTCATGAGAAGATGCTTCTGTAATGGAAGCATCATTTTTATCCTTAGCTATCTTTGCCAAAAATCATAGCCGAATAAATCTCAGTGCCTTTTTTCTGTATTTAAGAAACTTTACCATTACCACTCATCTAGAGTCTCCAATGATATTGGTGTCTTGATCTTTTTTTCTAGTCTAGCTTTGTATTTTTTCTTCTCACATGCTCTTTTCTATTTGCCCTGGTAAAACACTACTTGGCCTTGTTCCTGTGTGAATGGAAGTGAATCCTTTTACCCACGCTGTCTCCCCCCTTTAGTACTAAAGTGCCCATTACCTAAGACAGAATCCCAAGCAGTGAAATCACTGGTAATTGCTTGGGAAGGGTTTGATTTGCTACTGCCTCTGCAAAATACCTGGTGTTGGGCTTTTGCTAGTGGACAGCAATGGCCATTTGGGGTGAAGTGAATAAACAGAAAATAGAAAGAAGTATTTATGAACACAGGAGCTCATTTTAGCAGAACTTGCTCCTGGTGAGTCTGTTGCAGACACCTAAGACTTGCTGAAGCGTCAATGATGGTTGATCAGTGGAAATCATAATCTGCAAATACTTCAGGGTGAAGATGTTGGGACATGTCAGAAAACAGAGCTATATTTTCCATCTCTAATGGCGTTAACATGGTCAGTGCACTGCATACTTCTGCACAGGCGTAGAAATATCCTGACATGAAACTCATACAAGACTCTTTTCCAAAATCGATCGCAGGTGAAAAATGTTCAGAAACTTCTAAAGTGCTATCCAGGGCCTCTCAAATTCCCTTCCTATCTCAGCATTGATATATTATTGAGTCAGACTCAACAGCTTTCAAAACTCTGAAAAGCCATTTCTACTCATCAGCACCTTGTAGAAGCATTTTGTCCCAAGAAACCGCTGAGATGAGAAGTAGCAGAAATGTCAAAAGCATAAAGCATCATTGATGTGGCAATGGGGGAAGAAGTGGGCGCGGAGGAGGGAGATGCAGTGAAGGGGTCTTATAACGTCAAAGCATGATGGGCTCTTTGCAAACAAAGGTGAAGGTCTGGGTCTGCTGAGATCTTCCAGTTTTAGAGTACAGTGGATTTGACCTGCAGGCTCTGTTTTGGAGAGGTTCAGCTAAGCAGGCAAACAAACCAAAACACTGTGCTCTATCTACCCACTCTTTCACTACAGCATGAAACAAGCAATTAAAAAGAAAACACTACTTGGACATGTTTGATCAGAAAGCACTTAAGCAACACAGAAGGAATCTGCAGCTTTTGATGTTACGTTAATACACTAATATCCAAATCCTTTACCAGTGACAGGCTACACATTTAAATATCCCTAATGGGACCTGGTTTCCAAATTACATTATTTAATGTTTGTTCAGTGAATAATCCAAATAGTATTTAACACCACTGAAGAAAAAACACACACACACCCTGGGCAGATTTTCTGCTTTTCCTTTGCTTCGTAATTACCCAACCAAGGGCCCTATTAAATAACTCGGTTTTTTATGATCTTAAAGTGAAACAAACCCTCTACTGATATGTTCCACAGAAGAAACACTTCAGGAACATATGTAACCCAGCTCCACATCTACATAAAAACTTCTCCAGTGATCAAATAACTTTGGTACTTTTTGGGATTCTCTAGCCAGATGGACTTACTGTCAAACAGCCTGATCTAGGCCACACCCTAGAAAGAGAATGAAAGAAAGAGCCAAGGGTGCATCAAAGAAATTGAAATGGTTCATGAATAAAATCTGTGTATGAAAGAGAAGGAAGTTAATAGCCTGTAACATTATACTGTCGTTAGGACACTTTCAATAGGATCTCCGCCACCCAGCTGTGGACATAGGTAGCAGGACTGTAATCATCCAGAACTTCTTCCCCATGTTGGGAACATGGACTGGGAAAAGGCTAAGGGATGTCTTGGTGTGATGGGGCTGGTATTGGGGGGAACAAATGCAGACATATCTGGGCTGTGACAGCCTGTCCTGGTTTCTCCTTGCCAGAACCCCACAGTATTCCTATCTAAACCTCAACCAGACCCCACTGCTGTACACAAGGGGATGGAATATCCCATTCAGTCTTTTGGGAAAGGTCAGTCACACTTATCTGTTTTCAGGTGAAAAGGTGCTTGGTGCCTCTAGTGAGAAAAATACAACCCCTTCATGGCCAAACTTTTCATTTCTAAGGGCCAACATGTCCTCTTACCCCCAAGTGCTCCTTGAGTATAGGAAATCACCACAGACATATGATACATTCAAAAACAGATGCTCCTGTTGCCCTCCCCACATTTTCATTCCTCTCCTTCAAATCTGCCTTAAATAAAGGCCAGGGTTTATTTTCTTCTTACATGGAACATCTCTAATTAAAACCTTCAGTCTTCAATATATAAATCAACTCAAGTAGATTTTGTGAGTGAGTTTAAAAATGTGTGTGGAAAAGGAGCAAAGTTGGGAACGTAGAGAAAAGGTATTTTTGCTCCTTTCTGGAGTGAGGAACAATTTGGGGATTTATTTGTAACATTCTAACAAAAACAAGGCTTTTTAAAGAGACCTCCTTGGCTCAGATCTGTTTTATATTTGTCACAAATAGCCAATGGTGCTTGATTCCAGCATTTAACTGTTTCAAGCTGCATAGTTAAAAAACTACCCAGCACAATTCCAGATACACATGTTTTGACATCAGAGCTTCTAGTAATCTGTCAACATTTCCATTAAAGAGCCATACTTGGAGAGCTGGACAGATCAATGATTCCAAGAGCATATGGCTTGCAATAGAAGGCACACGTTACTGCTGTTTTGGATGTAAATGGATATATGAAGGGATGCACAGACAGGCAGACAGCCAATAGCGTGAAGCCTTCTGCTGTCACAGATCATGGCTGGCAGCTCCTAGAAGAGCATGAGCTATCACAGTGGGGAGGAGAGACCTTTCCATCAAGATTCAGACCCTTCCTTCCTTTCAGAATTCACCAGTACGTTTAGCAATGAATGGTTTGCTCCATTCTTTCAGAACCAAAATAAATTCATTGAATGGCATGTTGAAAAAATATAATGCTACATTTACGGGTGAAGATAATGCCTCAGGGCTGTCTTTATCACATCTCAGCTCATCTCCCTCCCAGTCTCCACTGAAACCCCAGTAATCTGAGCTGTGCAGTTACTGCAGGATATGAGTTGAAAAATTTTCTTCTGTGGCAGCAGAACAGCCACACACTGACTTCAGCTGACTATAAATGTGCACCTTGAAATTTCTAGGGAGGAGTGGAAATGTTCTCCCACCACCACTCATCTGCTGTTTTCGTACATGGTGGCCCAGCAGTGTGCTGAATGCACAGTGGAGAGATGAGGATGGTTTTCCTGTTAATCCTAGGCTGAGAAGTAGGGGTCATTTTGAGGCTGCCAGCCCTACAGGGCAGTGTGGTGACTTTCATGGTGGCACTGATTTAAAGGCTACATCATAAATGCAGAAACCTAGAGAGAGCAAGAGCACTTACTGTCAGCATGAGATGACAAAAATTCCTGCCTCAATAAATAAGGTGATCTAAGCACTACTGTCTGTCCATTTTGTAACACTGGCGGAAGGAATATTCACCAAACCAAGCCACATAGCCCCAAAATTTATACTTCTGAAAGGCCTTGGGTGTCGGTTTCTGACATTTTTTTTACTTTTAACCATAGAAAATAATACCAGAAGCAGAAAAAAAAAAAGAAGAAATTGCACCTGATTCCTTTATCTATAGAACAGTGAACCACTGTTTTTAATGTGATGCCTGAGATGACTCCTACGTAGGTCCCACTGAGACTGAGCCCTTCATAATCACTGGTAGATTTCATCCCAATTCTACGTGAAGCAGTGGATCCTCATCCTTACTACGCTGAGGAAGGACATAAGCACTGATGTAGGAACTCACACAACTAGGATGAGAACCATACTTATTGCCCCCAGCCCCAGCTTGCTCTGCTTTGGGCAGTGCGATGCTTCAAGGAGTGATGATGGGAGCCAACACAGGGCTGTGTGAGCACTGCAAAAGAGAGAGAAGCCAAAAAGCACTGCACAGTCTGAAATCTGAATTTACCGGCAGGGTCAGAGAGTTATTTTACTTGCTACCACTGTGAACTCCAGGAATGGAATCAATTAGTATTAGTTTAAAACATCATCTGTTTCAGTTTAACAGAAAGCTTCTGTTCAATGAAATACAAGATTGGTAAATGAAAAATAAAAGTTGATCTGATTTTAGTAACTCCTAAGGTACTCTTTTAGGTGTGTCAAACAGTTATATCATACATTTGTCACAAATGTGTATGACAGTACTTTACTCGTGCTGTTCTTCATGTCTTCATATGAAGGATATCCCTGTAAGTCAGACACGAGCACAAATCACAAATCTGTGTTTCAGTGTCTCACCAGCAACTTAGCAGATGTCTGACTGAGGATTTTCTCTGATAATAGCTAGGTGATAACCTAAATACTTTTAAATGAATATTTGTCCATGTAATTAAAATCATCTTTAAAATCACAATGGAGGGGTTTCATTCCAAGCACCATCTCTACCTTGAGAAAGATAAGCTCTATGTTTGCTTCTTGTACCTTAGATTTTGACAGTCTATGGAAAGTGATTCATTACAAATCTGCAAAATAGGAGAGTTTTCCAAGGCAATTAATTCACTCCAAGCAACATCACATTTGGTTTTAACAAAAGGCTTTTTAAGTACTGAGATCCTTACCAATTAACAACAGGCATAAAACATTTGAGCTGCTTGGTGGCACCACCAGTATGCTCCTGATCTAGGCATCTTACAAGCAAACAGCATACATTACTTTATAGGTGAACTTACATATACAAAGAAAATCCACTGGCTGCAATTGCACCTTCCGATTTATATCCAGAATTATGAGACCAAAGCCAAAGGGCACTACAGAATCAAGTCAGATTAATGCTCTTTCAACACTACTACAATTCTACTGTAGCTATTGCCGTACTATCATAACAGCTACTGCTCAAGCATCGCTACCAAACTGCATTTTCTATCTTGTATTTTTATTTCCTGGATGTTCTTTCCCTCTTTTACTACTGTATTTTATTTTTCCCTCTATTTTTTAAAACTTTATATCATTTTTTGAGAAAAAAAATTAATCAGGAAAAGAAAACAACATGGGAGAGGAGAGAACAAAGAGGGCATTCTTTTTTTTTTTCTCACACATCCACAGAATGAAGGGAAATCTGAGGGAGAAACGTAAGAAATATTTTTAGTCTTTCCAGAATCTCATTTCCACAAAATGCAATCTTAAGCAAATGATCATTTGTACAAAGCACTGTTATTTTCCAACCAAGGTTTCATCAGTCCCCCATGTCCTTCAGCTGTGACTGCTGCAACCAGAAAAGCAACCCTCTCCTCTTCTTGTGGTACTTCCATAGCACAACGCCCATAATATCAGGAAGAGGAAACCAGCGACAAGTGAGATTTTATCAAAAGAGACAGTCAAACCCTCAGCAGTGTGACAGAGACCTGGTAGACCTGGAGAGGAAAACTAAACCCAATCTCCTGCAGATAACCAGCACAGTGCACAGTCAGCAGGAAGAGATCTGGAAAGGACTATGAAGGAGTGCAGGGGAAGATGATACAGCTGCTGGACTTCCTAACTTGTAGAAAATGTCATCACAGCACACAGCAGTGAGGAATTGCAAAAGTGGAAACTTGCATATATATTTGTACATGGTGATAGTGATTTTAGCATCTGCATGATACGTATGAGCCAGGGCTGGATCCCTCCTCACTTAAATCACTTAAAGTTCTGTTCTGCCTGAAAGTAATTGTCTGTTTGCTTTTATTGCTGTCTTATAAACTTTCCTTCTCAATCTGCTGATGAAATGATGTGACACTAGGACTGTCACGTAAAATCTTCAAGGGCAATGGGAGGAGAAAAAAAGCATGGGCTCAGAAGAGAAGTAGAGAAGCAGTAGCACACTGAAAGTCCAGAAGATGATGTTCATTGCTCAGGAAATTAGGTCCTTGGGAGTTCTGAATTTTTCTAAGCTCACAGAACCAACCCTGAAATGTGGCTACCAGCTTCCTGCTAGATGCTTGCTAGGCCACCAGGAGACCTCATTGAAGGAAGACCACTTTAAGTGGAACACTGAGACCTCCAGTGATGAAGCATTAAGGAGCTATTCCCTTTCCAGATGGTGTAACTGATGCTGATTAACCCAAATTATGTCACGCAGTGAATAGATTCAGCCCATGCTGTGTGAACCATCTCAGATTGCAGGAGAACAATGGGGAGTGGAGAATGAGACAATGGAGGCCACGGGACTCTGGGACATGGCAAGGTCACAAGGTACAGACTAGAACAGTGAAAGAGATATTTTCAGCATGCAATTTTCTTTGCTGGGGATGTGCTTTGCTTCTGTGCTGCGGGAATGAATGACACCCTCCTGGGTTAACATGTTAATATGTAGCAGGGAAAGCAGAGATACAGCTTTGCCTCTGTCACTATTATTATCTGTTGCTAGTCTTCTTAATTTTTAATGAATGTGGACCAAATCTATCCTGGACCATATAACATCACACAGGACTGAACCTGGATTTGCAAAGGTGGGAATTTCTCTTCTTCACACTGACTCATCTTTTTGTCATTCTCCAGAACAATGCAATCCTCACTTAAAACACAAATGGCTGAGAAAAGCAATATTTTTTTACTACAAGAAGAGTTTTTCACAAGTATCAGTATTTCCTTCAGAACAAAAAGAAATTCATTTTAAGTTCTTCCAAATCTATCTGAATGGATAACTGGGGAGAGAAAGAGGAAATTGAGCTCAGAGACTAAACACAGTCTGATCTCTCTAGGGGTGAGGACAAATGTATTTCTGTATGTTGAGGTCTGTTGTTTATCACAGAAATATGTCACGCAGGAACACAAACCTGGAATACAGGGAAAAACAACAAAATAAAATAACTGATCCCCTCAGACCTGGATCTGAAACGACTGACTTGGCTCATCTCAGCATGAAATTACTATGATTGCAATATTGTTTAGATTTCTAATGTATTCCACTGGAAAGCCTTCAAGTATTTAATTTCAACTCTGGTCCTTCAGGGACCGGTGGGTCCATTAGACACTGAATATATAGTGGAGAATAACAAACACATTGTTGATTGGCATAACCAAAGAGAAAACAACACTTGGTTTATTCCAATAACAAAAAAAAAAAACAACCCTTGAAGCTTATGATTTTAAAGGTCTTACTTGTTAATCCCTCTCCTAGAGCAGAACTGATGAATGTGAGATAAGTAACAATTCATGTCTAGCAGCTCAAAACTGTGGCATTCACAGAACTCAGTGTGTTTGGGGGGATGAAAGCCCCCACCTTTGATTTACATGGCATTGAATCACTTCAGATTGCCAGTATAAGCCTTCAACAAGCATAAAACATTAAAGATGATTTTAGACATACTGACCTTGTTCCCCTAGTCTTTCACTAAATCCGCACACAGCTATTAGTGGTCTACATGCTGTGTTCCCATGAAAAACCGTAATGTTAACCAAAGTTAAATTAATCCATTTGTCAGCGTCTGCTGACCTGTGCACCTGCATTGGAGTTTGTAACAAAATCCTAAACTAGCATCGCTGAGCTTTGGGTTGTGGCAAAAATGGCTGTCGGAGTACAGGCTGCACTACCCTAGACTTCCCCAGGGGATGTGACTCAGTGGAGAGATGAATGGATACTTAGACAAATATATCCACATCAGTTTTACCTAGAAACGTCAGAAGATGAAGTTCCCAAGGAGATTCCCTCGCTTGTTAAAATACATTTTATCATTTGTTCCTATTAAAGCCTGTGTTTGATTTTCATGAGGAAATCACTGTGGTGTAAGCAGCTGTCAGAGAACAAAGCAGCGTAAACATTATTAAAATGAAGGACAGAAAACAAAGCCAAATATTTGAATGAGACTGTTTTAAATGCCACCCGAACTGTAACAACTGGAAAACTCATACATGAGGTTGAAGAGAGGGGGAGCTAATTTTCTCCAGAAAAAAAAACGAACAAAAAAACCAACGTATTCTTCTATATTATGCTGCCCTGACTTTTTTCATCTACAAGAGCTCCCAAAGACTGTGTACATGTATAAATATTCAGATTCAAAATATTCCTGTTGAAAACGTTACGGAAATGGGACTGGATCAGTACCGCAGTGAAAACGGGATTCAGGGTTGTTGAGACATGGGTGTTCTTCAAGCCTTGCATATAGGCTTTCACTTCTCTTTCCCTGGACTCTGAGTGATACAGTAGCAACCTGAGATTTTTTGGGGATGGACAGCCAGCAGTGTTGAAATGACCTGGAAACTAAAGAAATGTAAGGAATTCCCTCTGTCTGGCATATCAAGAAGTTCAAAAGTTGCCACAGTCTCAGTGGCTAAGTAGCAGAAATGTCAGGTGTTAAAATATTTTTTTAAAGAAAATGAGAAAGGCATAAGAACCACTAAAGGCTTGGTATGAGGTCCAAGATAACTCAAAGAGAATTCGCATACATATTTGACACACTAGGCCATTTTCCATCAGACTAAAATAGCAAGAGAAATACTACATTCCCAATTTTTCAAGTGTTTGTATTAAAAACTGTATCCAAATTTTGATTAAAAAAAAATGAGCTACATGCGTTGATCTAACAGAAAATGCAAATTCAGGACAGTTTTGGGTTTTTTTTATTAACACCTAGTTGCTAGAATTGTTGAGCTTTTGATCAAAACAAACTATAGTAAGACAAAGGCAATGATGCCATATGAGCCAGGTGAGGAGACAGAGATGCACTGATTCTCTCAAAGGGATTTGCAAAAGGTAACTCATACGAGCAAGTTAATCTCCACTAAGATTCAATATTTCTTTTCAGCACCTCTTTTACACATGCTTTAGGGCCCAACGTTAACAATGGTTAGAAAACTGGAGGAATATAATCTTTTTTTTTTTCCCTAAAATATCTAGTAACTCTGAAAGCGTTGTTTGATATATTACAAAAACAGTTATATCTTTTCAAATTTCATCATACCTTTGTATCAGTAAAGATACTCCCACTTTTATAGGGTGGAAGCAACTAAGGGAGGAATTTCCAAGGAGATGAAAAGAAAAAAAACCAGTAGAGTAGCCCCAAAGATGTCTTCTGAGCCCACTGTTAGCATTTTTAAGCCAGAAGATAGAAAGAAAGATTCAGTATCTGACAAGGAGAAAGGATTCAGCCTCTATCAATTTCCTGGAAATCTTAATCCATTGAAACTGATTTTTTGAGAAATGGTATTTCGTTTTCCCTTTTAAATATATCTACTCAGTAGATAATGCAATACACAGAATAAAATAGAAATAAATAAATAAAATAACATTTTAATTTTCTTTCTATTTCCCTTGATTTTCTTTCTATTTTCCTTTATTTACTTTCTATTTCCCTTATATTTAGAATAAGCTAAAAAGTGAGAGGTAGATCAAAAAGGATTTAGAAACCTCCAAAATTGAGAAAACTGAATGTTGAAAAGCCCTTTTTCAGAAGGAGAATGAAGGTACACTTCGAGTTTCAAGGTTTTGTTGTTTTTTTCTTTGCCATGCAGAGTATCTTTTCTCAGTAGAACACCAGGAGCCACATATAACCAATATTCTGACCAAGCAGCCCTGCTAAAAATCCAATCCCTCCTCATATCTGAATCATTAGCAGGCCACTCAAGAAAGCAAAAAAAAAAACACTGGACTTGACTTTCTGCGGGTATTTCCGCTATTCCTGGTGGTCTCTGCCACTCTTAGCGACTCATTTTTGCTAAGCAAACAAACTGGCATGAAAAGAAAAGCTTTTCTTATCCAAAGATCGATTAGATTAGATCATATCAGATCCCTGTCGTTCTGCTGAAACCTATGGGGTGCCTTTGCTCTCCGACAGCTAGTGCTATAGCTGATGGATTTTAGCATTGGAAAGATGAAAAATAAAAATCAATACAAGCTTTACTCCCTTCTCTGCCTGCTTAAACACATCCAAGCACATAGTGGAGAATGCAAATACATATAGCAGCAAAATTATCTGAAACAAATATTTCTACTACTGAACGTTTTCCTTAGAGACACAGGAACTTTACTATGATGAGTGTGATTTCTATTTAAAAATAGTGGGAAAAAAAAAAAAAAATTTAAAAAAAACAACCCTGTTATGGAATGTCTTTAATTTTAAGTTACTTTTCCATCTGTATTCTTTCTATGGAAGTAAACCTCTGGTTTAATGGTTTTTAAGATTTACATGTTTGTTTCATTTTGTTTAATATCCTAATCGGTTCTCAGTAAATTTGACCACACACACATACACAGTGATCCCAGCTGGTTGGATGTGGTATACCAAGCCAAAGACACAGTCAAATGTGCAGCCCTATAGCCAAAAATCTTGCAAAATTATAAACAAGACCCTTAAAATTATGAACTTGGCATGAGACGCAAACAAGCATGATGGTAATGCCATTCTGCAGGGAGACAGCTAAACACTGTTCCTTTCTCTTCAGTGCTTCAAGGGTCATGTTAAAGGAAAACATGGCATTTAAATTCCATTGGCAACATATTGACTCCTACTGACTCCTGATTTGTTGTTTCCATCACCGGGTCTAAGGCTGTTGTGTTGTTCTTATAGGCAGAAGAATGCCACGAGTTAACATCTGAGAGAGCATTTCCAGCCTGTTAACCCTCTTTTTTGCTCTCTCTCTCTTTCATTTATTAATTTGTTTACTGGGGAGGGGTGGCAGTAAATTCACTATCATTTGCCATTCCCTTCAAGCCTAAAACAAAGAAGCAGCCCCAAAGTTGCTTTTGGAAAAAAAACACGGGAAGAGAGCTGAGACTACAGTCTTCCAAAGTGTTCAAAAAATGATAAATAAATGATTAAAACCAGGAAGGCATTTGGTGTGTTCTGGTCTTTGCAGTACTCCATGCATCAAAACTTAAAGTAAAGGGGAATGTGATGAGTGGGAATGCAGGCAGGGCATTGGCCTGTGAAATTTTGCCATTTTCCTGGAGTCTTACAGCACAAAAGGTGTTATGCTGCACATATCTGACTCTCCTTCCTGAGAGTGATCCCATGTGCCAAAAGTTCAGAATCTTAAGGACACACAGGGAGCATATGGGATACCTGTGTTCGCTCTCTGAGTTGTCTTTACTTTTTTTGATGCCAATAATCCCCCAGCAAAGGCTGCAGAAATTTGGAGTACATCCGTCAACTTAGTTCAGAACAAAGAGGCAGAACCAAAAACAAAATGAAAGGAAAAAGTTTTCAAACCCCTCTCTTCCCAGGGAACGCCCTGGGATTGAGTCTGACCACAGAGGGACTGAGAAAAACACTCCTTAATGCATCTGTAGGCAGCCTGGACTTGCTGCAGTACGTGGGCGCTCTTAATATGGAGACCTCGATGAGCACAGGCGAGATCACAGGGTGCAAAGATCAAATACACCCGCGATCACGGAGAGATAATGGCCTGGGACACGGAGTGATTTGTGCTGAATGCACAGCTCTCCTGGCTCTGCCTGTGGGGCTCATCAAAAGCTGAGCCGGCTGAGCTATAAAGCTCGTTATCGAGACCTCACATCTGGCCTGCACATCTTAATTTAATGATGATATGGCAGCGTCCCCTCTCCGCTGCGCAGCACAAATTATCATGTTGCCTTCTGAGGACATAAATCTCACTTAGAATTTCTTCCCCTTCTGGAAGTTTTTACAGGCCAGATAGCAGGAAAAACATATCCACAAGGATGTGCATGAGGAACTTCTTGTGTGGAAAGAGTCTGCAAAGCCATCCAGCCCTGGTAGATGCCACAACTCTGTGTGCTTAATACCTTCCCCCATACTGCGTGTGTCGGGTACAAGATGGTAGAAGGCAATGGAAGTTGATTAGCAGCAGCTGGGAATGTGATCCATCTCATGCAGACCCCCTTAAACCACCCACCCATTTCTTTAACTGAGCCCTACTTTTTTTTTTTTTTCTCCTCCAGTAGAGACATTGAAGAAAAATGCCCCATTCCTGTTTTCTGCAGACCTCCTCTTATTTAGCAGTCCTTCCTAGCAGCTGGCAGAGGTTAAGCATGCACAGGAGGCTGGTGGGGATGGCCCATGCCAGAGGAAGAGCTCAGCATCCCATGACAACATCCCATGACAGCATCAGGCTCTTGCCACCCTCATTCACTGCCCACCCTTTGTTCATGGGAAAATGGGTTTTCTGCCTCTGCACTCAAAATGGGGAAGAAATTCCCAGCACTGTAATGGGGATGGTGGTGTCCACAGCACCATTCTTTCTCAAATCTTTGTTATTATGGGATGGAGTGTTAAGGATCTGTCAGCATTTCTATTACAAACCTCAGTCTTTAGAGGTTTATAAACGCAGCCATTTAAAATAACACTGCATTAAAAAGTAGGTATGTGAGTTGTCAGCAGTAGTGTTTCTGTTTTCTTTTAGATGGTTTAAAGACGTTTTAGCAGATTATTAGCCTTAGAGAGGTCAAAAATATTCAGAGGTGGTTTTTCGGCTACATTTTTGGCTACCTCTGGATAAATAATGGTTTAATTTGAAAAACACTGAGTACATAATACAAACTGTCTTTAAGCAACAACAACAAAAAAGGAAAAGCCTCAGCTAATGGCCACGCTGTTTGTGTTTCAGAAACAGCTCTTGCACATGCACAGCAAACGCTCCATTTTTATAACTTTCCCTGTGATGTGGGTAACGCGATACAACAATAGTCACATTGACAGGGTTGCCATTGCCATGTCCTGAACTCACTTCTCACCACGCCAACATCATCTCCAGAGGACAGGCCACCCCAGGCAGGGGATGGCCTCCAACAAGACGCTCAGGACAAAGCCACAGGGGCTCAAGGAGGGAACACAGCAGCACCTCAGGCCCTCCTGACCTCTGTCAGCTGTTGCCAAACAGTTCTGACACAGTTTTGCAGCCACAGATGGACCAGGAGTTGAGATGGACCCGGCACTTGGCAGGGCCACCAGAAACAGTGCATTCTCCTATGTGAGGAAGCCTAAGCTGTGGCTAGCTAACTTCCAGCAGCACAAACATAAAACGTAATGACAGACATTGAGACCTTCATCTAAGCGAGCTTTTGGGCCTTCTTATGTCACCTGAGCAAGGAGCACACCTGAATTCACAGTCAGAACATTTATGGTTCAGGACAAGGCACTGCTGCAGACCACAACCAGCTGAGGACAAGTCCTGGAGACCTCATAATCCATGAAATGAAGAGGAAAAAGACTGGAGAAGGAGGGAGAAACTGCCTCAAAAACTGCTTGTGTGCCATTAAATGCTGTTACCAGCAAAAAGTAAAATTGGTATTTTTCCCTTCCCTCCATGAAGAAAATTGCAGGCCTGATGTTTTGTTCCAGCAATAATTGCCCCTGAGATTGGCTTGCAATTATTTTGGTGAGTCTGACCTTCCAAAGTAAAATGACATGAACAGCACAGCATCCATGGTCCAGGTAACAGCCAGCTTAACAGCTTCTAATTATTTCCCATCAACTCTTGATCTTCTTTACCTGATTGTTGCTTCAAAGTATTTCAGCAAAGAGAAGATGACCTCAGCACTCTATTTATCTCAATGTCTTGGTGAAAGTTTTGGAGCACTTTCCCCAGGCAGAGAGCTGAGATGCCCTGTGCTGCCAGAAACACATTTTTAATTAACAAAGCAATTGTTTGAGTGTTAAACTTGTTACATTATTCAAACAAGAATGAGACTTTTTTGATACTCAAGTTTAATGCATTTGGAAGAACTTTTTTTTTTTTTTTTTAAGATTGTACATAGGAACTTAAAATCTTGACTGTGGACTATTTACTTTAGAATTATGTTAGTGTAAAACTTGGAATGGAATTATTTTATTCTGGAATAATTAACCAGATTCAGAGCTGAAAAACGGAATCAATGTTACATTGTGAACAATATCTGCTTTGGCTACCACTCAACAAGGATGTGATGACAGCCTGTCAGCCTGTCAGCTGCCTGCTGCAGCTTCCTGGTATCTCCTCCTGAGATCCCACCACTTTTCCTTAGCCCCTCCATCCTTAAAACTGACCAGATCCACATTAGAAAGGAGCCAGTGATTTTGTCTCTTTGATCAGCTCCAGCTACATGTTGGTTGCTGCCCTGATTCTCAATTTTGCTGTCCCTCCTTCTCCCGTATCTTCTTTCTATAGTTTATTTCTTTGTGCTCTCTCTCTAGCCTACTATATTAAAAAAAAAAGAAACCTATAAATCTGATACAGGCAGTCAAGATTACATTGTTTCTTCTATTTATTTGCGTGCTGAAGCTCACCTGGCACTATATGGCAGGACACTAACCTCTCCAGCACAGCTTTTCCATGAATTAGCTCCAAAAGCTGTTTCCTGTCTTTGCTCTTCTTTTCACTTTCCTTTTCATGGGCACATGTCTTTGGGACTTGGTTTTGCTTTCTCCTTCCAGAAAGCAGGATCAGACTCCAGCAATAATAGTAGTAGAAAGAACCCTAATCTGTCTTCATTAAAATAATTCCTTTACCCAAAAAAGGCAGTCACACCATCTCTAATAGCATTTAACCACGGTCTCAAAAGTGTCTATGCATGCAAACTGGGTGATATTAAGATCGATCAAGGAAGGGCCTTAATATTTTGCATTTCAGATGCTTTCGTGTCTTCTACTCTGCTTTCTGGAGCCAGAGATCTTTGTATTCAAAGCCTCAAATGTTATTTATAGTGCTTTATGGAGACAGACCCATCAGCATGCCGGCTCTCCAGACCCCTTCATCCGATCTTTGTTAGCACTGCACCACAAGCCCACAACATTTAGCAAATGAGAAACCGAGATGCAGAGGCACAACAGCAATGCACCAAAAGGAGTCCACGGCTTTGCAAACCTCCCACCCGCATCCTAGCCACTAGCATTGCCTTAACCCCTCAGAGGAACAACAGATCTATTTATTAGCAAAAGGCCTGTTGTGCTATCTCCTTGCAGTCATCCACATCATCTCCCCACTCACTCATGTCATTTATTTCTGCACTTTATTACACTGCAGGATTTGAGGTATTGTCTTCGCTTCATGGTGGCATCCATGGCCACTTTCTCACCCTTGGACCTCAACAACATTAAACCTGCAACACTACCAGCTAAAGAAAATGTTAGGGATGACAACAAGCAACGGGCCATGGGTAATGTTTCTCATGCCTTCACCCTACTAATTTCTGTCAGTGCTGGGATGTGAACAAATTTTGTTACATTCCTAATGAATCTCCTGCTCAGAGCTCGGAGGAGCTCGTGCCCCTGGATCAGCCCCAGACAACAACCTACTGCCCACCTTCTGCAAGTGGATACATGCTGTATTTAATACCATGGTAAATTTAAAAATGGCAGACCGCATCAAGTTTTTATTTCACATACAATAAAAGGTTTCCTCAGTCATTAAACAACAACAACAACAAAAAAAATGGGCAGCGAGGAAGGGAAGAGGCCACCACACAACAAATTCCTTCCTCGCAGCCTTGAGAATTTGAGGGGGCGGGCTGGGGGGAGATTTACCACTTAATAAAATGCTGTGTATGAATTATACATCAGTCAGGAGCGGCCCCAAACGTGAACCAGACACGGGTTGGTGTGCTGGGATCACTGCGCCGGCACAGCGCATCGTCACGGCTGGTTCTGCATGAACTCGCACGCACGCTTATCTCCGAGGTCTAAGCTCCTCCTGCCTCCAGTAAAACAGCAATGGACATGTGTGAGCGTTCACATGCTGAAGGACTTAGCTCACAAAGAGTGCTTTGTTCTGCAAAGTTGCCTACACTGGAGGAAACGCTAAAACAATACCAAACATCACAACTGTTTATCCTCTTGGCTAAAAAAAGGACGATGCATGTACGTAGATATATTTGCCTTATGAGTGTACTCAGATTTTGTCCCGCTTTTTTTGGCAACAGAATGGATGTTAATGTTAATACATTTCCACACTGAAAATTCATACACATCCATAAAAGAAAATGCACTGCTTGAAGAGGATCTTGCGCAGCTCAGGAAACCCAGTCTGTCCCTCTTTTAAGGTGAAACCAAAACTGATTTTAGAATGACTGCAGCAACGATGCTGTCTCCATAATTAGCATTAATCCCCCTTTATCAATTAAAACATTTGCATGCTGCAAATGCTCCTTGCACTGCTCAGTGCTCAGCAGCCATGGGAAGGTAATAACAGGAGCGGCACAGCCCTGACCTGACCCTGCACTCCTGGAAGTGCAGGTACACAACCCATGATGGGAGGCAGCCATCAACAGATAAGTCTAGAGGAAAAATAACTCAGAACAGGATAAAAAGCAGTGTTTTCCAACCCCAGGTGCCCAATGGTCATCTTTATCACACTACACGTGCCCACCATTCACAATAGCCCATTCTGTAGCACTTTTTGCCTTAGCTGCAGTAGCCTTCCAGATTTACATGCGGGAAGGCACAGGGTTTGCAGCCAACACATCCAGCCCGGTGAAACCTGGTGGTCCTGCAGCTCTGTTCCCCTTCCCGTGGCATGCACACAGCCCCGTAGTGCTGTTATCCAGCTTGCTGCAGGAGAAGGGGGACAATTACAACCGTGCTGCAAACACAACGTCACAAGCACAGCATGCTGAGGACTCCCACTGCTTCCACACCGCATACCTCCCATGCTGCCAGCCCGATAAATCCTTCAGTGGAAAAATATAAATAAGTAAAAAATAGAGAAAAAAAAAAAGGGGGGGGGGTGTGGGGAACAG
>VXAB01001334.1:672852-774619 GCA_013399175.1 Odontophorus gujanensis
TATTATTATTATTGTTATTATTATTATTATACAGCTTAAGGTTAAGGAATGTTGAAATACTTTCAATATTTGTTCTCTTGGTTAAAAATGAATGCTGCAAGAATGTACATACATTTGCCTTATAAATGTATTTAGATTTTGTCTGACTCTTTTTACAACAGAATGGAGGAGCTATAGAAATGTTGAAGCAAAAAAAAACAAACAAACTGTGTTCTCTGACTCAAAATATATTCATTTAAAAATTGTGTCTATTTAAAGAAAGAAAAAAAAATGAAAAACTGAGAAGAAAAACTTCAAAAAGCTTTAAACAAATGCTTAGAGTCAGCCAGATGGAGGATTTTTTGCAGATTTTTTGGTACATGGGAAATTAAGAGATTGCAATGAGAAATTGCATGACATCTCAGAAAACGGTGCCAGTAGTTTTTGCAGGAGAGGGGAATCACAACTCAATCTGTCTGTTCAGAAGTGCGAGAGGGCCCAGCTCCTTGCTGCCATGGTCAAAGCGCTAGATAGGAGGGGACTCATCCTGAAGAAGGAGTCTCCTTTCCCTGGAGGCAGCACATCCTCACTGGGCTCCAACAGAGGACATGGCCTCATGCTTTTCAGGCAATTCCCATCCATATGGCAGCAGGAGCCAGCAGGGCTTCACCACAGCAGCCGCGTCCTTCTGCAGAGCAGGGAGCTCTACAGACCAGGCTTTGTGCTGAAACGAAAGCAGTGAGTCCCTTTCAGGCCACAGAGTCCCTGAAAGTCACTGCATTCATCTGTGTGAGGCTCGGGATTTCTAAGCAATCCCCTTTATCCAATATATATATAAATATACATACATATTTATGTATAGTATTTAAAGTTTGGGGAGAGCTGCTGCCAATCCTTCTCTGTACTGGGGAGAGAGGGAGAGCAGTGAAAGCAGCATGCACCAGGTCCAGCACATTGTTATCTAAGTCACACGCAGAAAACAGCATCTGATATTTCCCTTGAATCCAAAATGATCTACCACAGCAATTTTCATTACTCCAAGAAAAAGAGGGGGGGGGGGGGTGAAGACATTACTTCTCTGAATTACACGCCACTTTCATAATTCTCCCTGAAGTACCACACAGGGACTGTGTTGAAGGGAGGAAAATGAAAACAGCTGTGGAGGTTTTGGGTTACACTGCAGTTCAGTGCTGCCTTTGGCCCTTGCCCACCAGTGCAGTTTGTTCTAATCCTGGTCGTGAATGTCCGTATTTGTTACTGCTTGCTAAGGCGAGGCTTCTGCCTCTTGGAATAATAAAAACCGTTGTGTGCTTATCTGCTAAGCTTCTCTGACAATTGCAAAAAGTCACCAAGTCAGCAGCGTGGGTGCTGGGGCTGTCACTCAGCGCTGCCCATGTCACCGCCCAGACTGGGGTGGGTAGGTGCTCTCTGTGTCCCCACATCCCTGCACTCTCCTTCTCTCTTTTATTTATTTATTTTTAAATTATAGTAAATACATTTCTAAACAAAGGTCTCTCCTCTTTCCCCCTTCTTCTTCTCCCTCCGGGTCTGCTGTGCTATCATACTATTTCCCATTTTCTCCTAATCCCAGACTTCCCCCACACTCCCCAACCACTTCTCTTCAGCCTCAGCTTTAGTAACTTAAGCTGTTTATTCTTCTGCCACTAGAAAGTAATTCCATGCCTTCCCTTTTCCTCTCCTCCCTGCATCCCCTATCTCCCTCCCACCCCATCCCCAACCCTGCTGCATGCTGAGAAACCATTCTCCCCTTTGGAGAACAGCGCATTTATTTCCCCCAGTGCATTTGGGAGAGAAGGGGGCCAGGGTGGGGGGGGGGAGCTCCTGGCAGCTCCCCACCAGAGGATTGTTTCTGGCTTTAATTTAGATAGTTAAAAATCACAGCCTTGCTGGAATCTGGAAGAGGAACACGAGCGCATCCCTACGTGTGTGGTTGCATAGGTGTGCATTGTTCTCATCTGTATGGAAGTAGGGTGACGTGTTTATTGTGTGTGCACACGTGTGTTGTTTTTNTTGCTGCCATGGTCAAAGCGCTAGATAGGAGGGGACTCATCCTGAAGAAGGAGTCTCCTTTCCCTGGAGGCAGCACATCCTCACTGGGCTCCAACAGAGGACATGGCCTCATGCTTTTCAGGCAATTCCCATCCATATGGCAGCAGGAGCCAGCAGGGCTTCACCACAGCAGCCGCGTCCTTCTGCAGAGCAGGGAGCTCTACAGACCAGGCTTTGTGCTGAAACGAAAGCAGTGAGTCCCTTTCAGGCCACAGAGTCCCTGAAAGTCACTGCATTCATCTGTGTGAGGCTCGGGATTTCTAAGCAATCCCCTTTATCCAATATATATATAAATATACATACATATTTATGTATAGTATTTAAAGTTTGGGGAGAGCTGCTGCCAATCCTTCTCTGTACTGGGGAGAGAGGGAGAGCAGTGAAAGCAGCATGCACCAGGTCCAGCACATTGTTATCTAAGTCACACGCAGAAAACAGCATCTGATATTTCCCTTGAATCCAAAATGATCTACCACAGCAATTTTCATTACTCCAAGAAAAAGAGGGGGGGGGGGGGTGAAGACATTACTTCTCTGAATTACACGCCACTTTCATAATTCTCCCTGAAGTACCACACAGGGACTGTGTTGAAGGGAGGAAAATGAAAACAGCTGTGGAGGTTTTGGGTTACACTGCAGTTCAGTGCTGCCTTTGGCCCTTGCCCACCAGTGCAGTTTGTTCTAATCCTGGTCGTGAATGTCCGTATTTGTTACTGCTTGCTAAGGCGAGGCTTCTGCCTCTTGGAATAATAAAAACCGTTGTGTGCTTATCTGCTAAGCTTCTCTGACAATTGCAAAAAGTCACCAAGTCAGCAGCGTGGGTGCTGGGGCTGTCACTCAGCGCTGCCCATGTCACCGCCCAGACTGGGGTGGGTAGGTGCTCTCTGTGTCCCCACATCCCTGCACTCTCCTTCTCTCTTTTATTTATTTATTTTTAAATTATAGTAAATACATTTCTAAACAAAGGTCTCTCCTCTTTCCCCCTTCTTCTTCTCCCTCCGGGTCTGCTGTGCTATCATACTATTTCCCATTTTCTCCTAATCCCAGACTTCCCCCACACTCCCCAACCACTTCTCTTCAGCCTCAGCTTTAGTAACTTAAGCTGTTTATTCTTCTGCCACTAGAAAGTAATTCCATGCCTTCCCTTTTCCTCTCCTCCCTGCATCCCCTATCTCCCTCCCACCCCATCCCCAACCCTGCTGCATGCTGAGAAACCATTCTCCCCTTTGGAGAACAGCGCATTTATTTCCCCCAGTGCATTTGGGAGAGAAGGGGGCCAGGGTGGGGGGGGGGAGCTCCTGGCAGCTCCCCACCAGAGGATTGTTTCTGGCTTTAATTTAGATAGTTAAAAATCACAGCCTTGCTGGAATCTGGAAGAGGAACACGAGCGCATCCCTACGTGTGTGGTTGCATAGGTGTGCATTGTTCTCATCTGTATGGAAGTAGGGTGACGTGTTTATTGTGTGTGCACACGTGTGTTGTTTTTTGCCCATGTGGAAATGGTGTGGCACATAGTTTGTGGCCAGTGGAGCTCACCCCTGTGGAGCTCNTACTTCTCTGAATTACACGCCACTTTCATAATTCTCCCTGAAGTACCACACAGGGACTGTGTTGAAGGGAGGAAAATGAAAACAGCTGTGGAGGTTTTGGGTTACACTGCAGTTCAGTGCTGCCTTTGGCCCTTGCCCACCAGTGCAGTTTGTTCTAATCCTGGTCGTGAATGTCCGTATTTGTTACTGCTTGCTAAGGCGAGGCTTCTGCCTCTTGGAATAATAAAAACCGTTGTGTGCTTATCTGCTAAGCTTCTCTGACAATTGCAAAAAGTCACCAAGCCAGCAGCGTGGGTGCTGGGGCTGTCACTCAGCGCTGCCCATGTCACCGCCCAGACTGGGGTGGGTAGGTGCTCTCTGTGTCCCCACATCCCTGCACTCTCCTTCTCTCTTTTATTTATTTATTTTTAAATTATAGTAAATACATTTCTAAACAAAGGTCTCTCCTCTTTCCCCCTTCTTCTTCTCCCTCCGGGTCTGCTGTGCTATCATACTATTTCCCATTTTCTCCTAATCCCAGACTTCCCCCACACTCCCCAACCACTTCTCTTCAGCCTCAGCTTTAGTAACTTAAGCTGTTTATTCTTCTGCCACTAGAAAGTAATTCCGTGCCTTCCCTTTTCCTCTCCTCCCTGCATCCCCTATCTCCCTCCCACCCCATCCCCAACCCTGCTGCATGCTGAGAAACCATTCTCCCCTTTGGAGAACAGCGCATTTATTTCCCCCAGTGCATTTGGGAGAGAAGGGGGCCAGGGTGGGGGGGGGGAGCTCCTGGCAGCTCCCCACCAGAGGATTGTTTCTGGCTTTAATTTAGATAGTTAAAAATCACAGCCTTGCTGGAATCTGGAAGAGGAACACGAGCGCATCCCTACGTGTGTGGTTGCATAGGTGTGCATTGTTCTCATCTGTATGGAAGTAGGGTGACGTGTTTATTGTGTGTGCACACGTGTGTTGTTTTTTGCCCATGTGGAAATGGTGTGGCACATAGTTTGTGGCCAGTGGAGCTCACCCCTGTGGAGCTCAGCTTGATGGAGAATGTGTGATTTGTTCTCTGCGGGTCTCACCTAGCATCAGGTAGCTCTCCCTCATCTTTGGAGAATGTACAGGACCCGGAAGACCCTCCAGGGACAGATGACTCCAAATTCATATGTAAAAAGACATATGCATGAGTATATGTGCATACATGCACACCCACCAAGCACTCCTACAGCCCCCACAGACACTGTGGAACAATGGAAAGCACCTTGCTGAGATCCTGAGCCAGCACGGAGGGGAAGCCAGGTAATGCCTCTGCCTCTAATGCACTTCACTTCCTCTCCAGGTCCCAGCAGAATTGACTTATTACGGGAGCTTATAAAAATTCCCCTGAAAAATAATTGTACAATGAAACAAATTGAGCTAAGTGGTGGCCAATAACCTTACTGGGGTCTCCGCCCCTCCTCCCCTAACTGCAACAATCCAGACTGAAGGGCTCTTAGGATGCAGTTCATCGTGCCTCCCTAAATCAGCCCCTGCTGATTTAGTGGCAGCGGGATCATCACAGAGGTGATGGATACCACTTGATGAATACCACTCCATCCCTACACCACTCCTCCAACCAAAAAGTTTTTTTCCAATGCATATGAAGTTTCTACTGCTTTGAGAAATTTGAAGGTCCTCACTTCTAGCTTAGCCTCTCCACCATCCAGAACACTGAGTCTGCTTGCTCTTCCTTGGATGCCTTGGGGAACCTCAACTACTTTCTGTTGGATTTCTTGCTAAGGGAGTAAATTCCCTGTAGAATTAACCAGTACTTTGGCCTCTGCTCAACAGTTGACCCAAGAGGTGGTGTACTTTTGAGACCAGAACAAAAAAAGCCAAAAATACAAAAAAAAACCAATATGCTTTCTCTTCCTTTCCCTCCTCCTCCCAAAAAAAATAAAATAATCACACAAGTGATGAAAAATGGGCCATGTGTAAAGAGCAGCAGACCCCGGGGGCAGCACTGGATTGAACTCCCTATTTATACATGGTTTTACATTATTATTTACTACAGTAATCAATGTAAAAACACTGCCTACCCTAGCAACCTCTGTGTCATATGGTGTGTATACATCACCTCTGGGAAGCAGGTCAGCTCTATAAAGAAAATCAGCCATATTTAACATGTAACTCTGTAGTTTTTACAATGTTTTTAAAAATGTTTTACAACATGTAGAAATGCTTCCATAAAAGCAGACTTATTAATCCCAGTTTTAAGGTGTCTTTTAAAGTGTAGCTTTCTTACACAAATATTTTCCTTGTCTCCCCACTGCTCCCCCCTTTTAAATAACATTATAACAGAAAAGGAACCAGACTGGAAAGGCAATCCAGAACCACTCACATCTGTGGAACCATGGTTTCCCCCCTAGAAGATGTGTTATGTGGAAGACGAGTCTTCTGCTGTATAACTGCCTAACCCAGAGAAGACACTCCTCCTGGGTGCTGTCAGTAGTGGGAGATATCTGCAAGATTTTGTGCTTTCTTATGCATTTCCCAAGACTGACAGTCATTGCACCAAGTGTGAGACTCTCAATTGAGATGCTTAAATTAGGAACCTAGCTGGGCTCCCTTTCCCACCAAGAGAGGACTACAAGTAACTCAGGTCTGAATTGCCCTCTGGAGGTGCTTGTCCCTTATTAATGCTGGTAGGAACCCAGTGGCCACCACCTCCCCAGAGCCCCATGTAGTGGGGCTGAGCCTCCTGCCATCATCTTGGGAGTACCGTGAGTCCAACCAAGCAAAGTTGGTCGTTTGCTGGTGGAGAAGAACAGAGAGCACCAGCGGAGGATTTGGGCCCACCACAGCCTGGCAGCATGCAGCATGCCTGCCATGGAAAGGGGTTGGAATATGGAGCAGGAACATTACATCAAGCAGCACAGCAGAGACCCTGGGGCTCCAGCAGTCTGCCCATGAGAGTAAAGTCACACAAATAAAGTTCAGTTTTTTGCAAGTTCGTTGCTTAAATCTTCCCAGTAACATCTCAACACTGCAGATCAGAAAAGAATGATACAAACGCTAGCTTGGATGCACTGACATTGCCATCAGAAATACATTAATAAAAACGGATCACAGACAAGACAAGCTGCCTCCACCCTCTTCACCACCAATTTCTAACCCTCATAGCACTCCCCTTTGCGTGACAGCCCATTTTACAGATGGCAAAACTGAGGCAAGAAGGTCTGAATTCACACATTTTTCTAAATCTTAAGGGCCAGTGTTCAAAAGCTTCACAGCTTGGCAGTTAGGACCGGGTACTCCAATGTTTCTGTGATGGGGAACAGAACAGTTACTCCCTACCAGTCAGCTAAATCCATGCATGCCTGCTGCTGCCCTCCTCTCTGTAATAGGCTTGACTGCTCGGATCAGAAGATGCTGTTTGTTTTCCCCCCCACGCGACCCCACTCTACAGCCTCTCTTGCCATACCCTTCATTGGACCCAGATTTCCACCCTGCCTGCTGTTTTTCCAGCAGTAGCATTTTGGCTCCTGGCAGACTAGAGAGACATTTCTGTCGGCAGCTCAGGAATTCCCTTTGTGTCTTTCCTGAGCTTAGGCTCACCTTGATGCTAGTCTCTGACCCCTCTTTAATTTAGAGGAATGTGTGAAAAATTTATTCCCCTTTTCATTAAGATCTCATTTAAATTCACCAAAAG
Source organism: Odontophorus gujanensis (assembly GCA_013399175.1). Classification (NCBI taxonomy): domain Eukaryota; kingdom Metazoa; phylum Chordata; class Aves; order Galliformes; family Odontophoridae; genus Odontophorus; species Odontophorus gujanensis. The sequence continues at coordinate 680,124 of VXAB01001334.1, forward strand.
GTGACCCAGCTCCCTCCTCTGTGGATATATTGTTCTCTGAGAGCCATTTTATTTTTGACTTTGAGTTCAACAGAAAAGTGAGATCTTGCTTCCATTGATCTGATATTTGATTCTTTGGCACTGACTCCAAATAAAACAATGCAGAGACGCATTTGGGGTACATTTCCCATGCTCACAAACAATCCGACCAGCTATGGGGGAAGGGGGAAAAGCTGCACATCCCTGGGCATAGCATCTTCCTTTGAGCTTGCTTAATTAGCCTCTGTGGTCAGAATGGGAATTTGATTTTCCATTGTAGAAAAAGATTTGTTTCGTTTACTTGTTTTTCTCATCACAGAAAGCAAAAGCCAAGACCCATCATTTCTACTCTGGTTTGTTTTGCTTTGTTTTTTTCTGATAAGTGAAAAATCAACAGTTCTGGACTTAGAGTATTTTGGGGGCTGATCTGGAAGAGGTGCCAATGCAAATAACATAATTCTTTTTGCAAAACTTCAACCAGTTAAAAATAGAAAATAGTGGGGGGAAAAAAAAGAGAGAGAGAGAGAGAGAGAGAAAGGAGAGAAAAGCCATTTTTCATCCAAAAAGCACTTTGGAAAATCAAAACCCAATTGTCAAGTCATTTTATTCTCAATCTGATTCTTATTAATGGCCCTTAATCTTCTGCACGCTCAGAGCTGGACGCGTTGCAGAAGTGCTTGGCCGCGAGCTGCAGAGCTCACCAGGCACATCGCAGGGATGCTCAGGGCTGGATGCAGCGCAAGCACATCAAGGGGGGCAGTGGGACCTCTGCCTCCAGGTACTCCTCATCTTCAGTGATATAAAGGACAGAAAAAGCAACAATTTGCCTCCTAGCCAACAGGAAGGTGAGTCAGGGGCACGTATCAATGAGAGGATGGTTGGCCTGGGTGATCTTTAGAGGTCTTTTCCAGTCATAATTATTCTGTGATCCTGGGAGCATCGTAGCTGTCTTATCCGCTCTGTTTGTGTCCAGACTCTCATTTATCCCTACCCAGCCAAGACACATCCACCCACCTACTCATGCCATCCCTCTGCAGTGCACAGACCACAAAACCACTTCTTTTCTCCCAGCACAGCAAGACTGCTGGGCAGGCAGAGATACTCATGGCAGTGTTCCAGCAAGCACCTTAATTGCACAGGACCTGATGATGTCCCTGGTGTGTGAGGTGAAGCTGCCTGCCCAACACAAGCCACAGCCAGCTGCAGTTTTCTTTAGTTGTGTCACTTGTGTATTTGGTTTTCAGAGGGGGGAGGAAAAGGCCCTAATACAATTTATTTTTCAAATGAACCTATTTAAAAGTATGGATGCCGACTTTTCAGTAGTCTTCTGGGGGCTGTTACAAAGGGGCCCTAGTTGAAATCTATCTGAAGGGAGTTAACCACAGTCCTTTGCTCACACATGTGGTATAATGTGGGCTTTTTATTGCTTTTCTTTACTCCCCCCCCCACACACACGGCTAAGATACGCAGCGTAAAGCTTTTCCAAATATCTTACAAGTGTGTTTCTGTGTACACTGGATTTATGGTAGAAAGGGGAACATACTTCTGCCCTCAATTAAGGAAGCCCACGAGCAAGTGGGACTTGACACCAAGCTCCACACAAGAGCTAGGAGAGAGCTGCTGCAGGAGAATGTGACACAGCCTGGTGATACTTGGAGACGACATGTGCCTCAGTCTCATTGGGATAACAAGCTCATGCACCAGGATTCCAGGAGAAAGAGATCCCCAGACTCAGGATTCATGCATCTCCTTCCAGAAATAAGTTGATCTGACTAAAGCTTGGTCCTATAAAGAGTCATACCTTTGGTTCACCTGCTTCAACTTTTGAGCAGCCAGATGAGTCCTACAGTCTGGAAGCTTGACCATCTGAGACTCCTTCTGTGGTCAGAGGATGGAAATCAGCTCCCTCATGGTCAAATTAAGGGCCCCAGACCATGCTTGAAACAACTATCAGATGTTTTCTACCTCTTCTCAGCCTGGGTGTTTCCAAGCCCAGCTGCATATCTTCCTCTCCCCTAAGATGCAATTGCAGGGCTGTGGGCTGGGAGTGGGATGAGCGAGACCTCATCTATCACAGGCAAATTTGGGAGGAACATTCAGACCTCCTACCACAGCACCAAAGACAGCAACGAGATCTGTGTCAAGAGAGTGGTCTGACCATGTGTTCAAGAGCAGCTCTGACCACCCACCATCTGATGATGACACATCTTGGCCCCCATATCACAGAAGTGACAGAGAGCTGTGTTTCAGTCATCTGATACTGGTACCTTGATCTTCCCCTTGACCACTACAAGGAGTTAACATCACTGGATGATAGATCAGCTGAAAATCTCTCTGCCAAACCAGGCTCCCTGAGATGCTATTAGATTGACTCTAGCCATCTCTCAGCTTACATCAAGATGTACAGTGATTTTTAATAGCAACCTCTTTTTCACACGAATGAGGGTGTCAAGCACTGAGTGGTAGCATGAAGGGGCAGAAGCTCAGCTCTGGCTGGCTGAAATTTGTCTTCCACAGATCTTGCCCAAAGTTAGCATCTCAATGTTAGAAATTCCGCAGACTGCAAATCTACTCCAGTTCTAACTCTGGTTTTGAGGGTTTTTTTGGTGGGTTGTTTTTGTTTTTTTTTTTTCATTTTTGTTTTGTTTTCTTTAGTTTCACTTAGCTGCTCTAATGTGCTTTTAACGTTGTTTCTTCCCTGGTATGCACATTATATTAGCACTCACACACACGCGTACCCTGTATACACAGGAAGTCTATAAAACAGGGCACTCGTATAATTTTAAAATAGACAAATCAGTTTAAAGCATTAAAGAAAATCTGGTAAAAGAAAATCTCTCCTGGGTTGACATCTCGTTTGCCAAGTTTTAGCTTGGAATGAATTTTTATGACTGAGTTATAAACCCTCAAAAATAGAGGTTTATAATGGAAATCTTGACAAATCCTTAACACAGGCTCCATTGTAACATATTCTGTACATATCCCATTGATCTATGGTAATAACAAGTTTTATATAAAACATTTTAACTACGGGAGCGATGTGGTTATCTTCAGGCTTCCAAAAATATTTTTAAAATAAATAGGTGACTTTTTCACTTGGGCAAAATCAAGGAATTGAACATTAAAAATGACATCTAAATATTCATCTGGATTTTAAAAATGGGAAAAAAAATAAATAAATAAGAAAAAAGAATAAGAAGATAAAAGAAATAAGAAAAATCATAATCATCCAGAACCCATGATGTTTCTTTGGCTGAAACACAGCCACTGACTAAACAGCAACTCTATTCTGACATAATTCTCAGCACAGGATGGAGTATTGGTCATGAGCAACTGAAATGACTTGCTCAGAGGATTAGCTGTAGGTCCAAACCAACAAGCAACTTAATAAGCAGGCTATTCCCTGTGCAGTGGAGCTAATGCAACTGGGAATCACAGGATTTGTGTGCAGAGTCCCCCAAAACCTCCCTCTCTGCTGCAAGATGCCTGCTGCCTTGACCCCACCAACTCCTGTGCCTACGCTTCAGCCATGCTATACAGGCAGACAGTGCAGGAACAAATTCATAGCTGCTTTTTCCCTTCTTGGGCCAAATGATCACCAGGCTTAAATGAAGAAAACATTTTCCGTATGTGAGGGTTGGTTCTAATTACCTCCTGGCCTTTGCCCATGCCATCTCCTACGAGTTAGATGCAGCTGATCTCCTAATGGCATTAGCTGTGCAAAACTTGAGAAATGCCATCCCAGAGCTAGGCTCAGACTACTCAGCACATCTCAGGATACAGAACCAGGTGAGGGACAGGACAGGTGCCTTTTCCCCATGCTTCCCACCATTGAAGTTGCATTTGTCCAACCTGCTTGACCCAGGACACACAGCACAGAAAGTGTCCCTGTTCTAGACTCCAAACACAAGGGGATCTTTGAATGGGCTCCCTGGGGGTGAGGATTTCTGAATTTCCTAATATCTGAAAACTTTACAGTCTTCAATATTTATCCTCACATCATTTTTGGCAGATGAGGATGATCAAGTTCACAGATGCAAAACTGAGGCATACGATTATGAGGCACTAGGAGTACTTGAGCATATTCAAAGATAAGCAGACTTTAAGCTGGACATGCAATCAAGTTTCCATGAGCTTTCTGTGAACTGCAGTGCTATGTGTTTATTTGCTTTAAGGTGTCATATTTTGTCTAAGTTACACGATTCAGACATCTTAAAACAATAGGGACGAGTCACTGTCTGGAAATCCTTGTCTCTCTTTTCCTGAATTCAGAGGATCCTGAATGAGCAACTTTTATAAGTCTCCTGGATGAGGCGAATGGCTTATCTTGGCAAAGCAAGAAGTTGGAGTTGCACCTCCACCACTATAAGTAGTCCTGGAACAACCTCTTTTACAACCAACCAGAGAGCAAAAACTGGTGTTTTGAGTGGGCACAAACAGGCAGACAAATCATGGCTTCTTCTACACAAATTAATGCATGTACCCAGGGAGAAGTACCACTGCTGAAAGCCTGATTTGCTTACACTGACAAAAGCAGCTTCCTTTTCATGCAGACTGCCTGGACTGTAGGTCTGAATTCCTGCACTTGCATCCAAGGGAGCAAGCTATTTCCACCTCTGATGCATTCCCCTTACTTCCACCGAAACCGATTACTACACTGCTGCTTTAGCATGAACATAAATTTTTCCGACTTAACATGTTGCTTTAGGACTCAGTTCCACTCGACAGTAGACTTCCATATGTGCTGTAATGTTTGTATTTCTAAGCAATGCCTCGGCAACCACATCAGGGTTGCTGAAATACAACAACGAAAAGCCTGCTTTTTAATTTTCTTTTTCTGGAGACCTCAGATGGAAACTTGAAATAAAGAAGGTAGTCTATCTACCCAAAAGAAATGTAGCCCATAGGGCCAACTTGTAGGTAAGACACACCAAAAACATTTTGGTGGCATGTGTCTATGTACAAAAAATATACAATTCACTGTGATTAGTATGGGAGGAAAAAAATGTTAAGTGATTGACATGTGAGAGGCACAGAAAAATATCTTGTCTTCATGCAAAATGCCAGTAGGTGTTGTCTAGGGAATTTTTGTTTTGTCTTTTTAAATGCCAGAGTATTTCCACACGTGCAGTCCTGGCAGCATCCTTTTGCATATTTTGCTGAACAGTCAACAAATTAGCTGCATAAACTTGCATGAATTCCATTCCCCAGCTCTTCACGAGCAAGCAACAGTTTATTCAGATGCCTTAACCAGAGAGGATAATAGCTGTGCTTATTTTTTTTAAGAGCAAGATCTAAATCTCATTGAAGTCTATGGAGAGATACAGAGATTTTAGGATCATTATGAAAATCTGATCTCACACATACTATAGAATTTCACTTGGCTACCCCCGTAGCTAGCTCTAGAATTTATGCTCAGCTAAAGACCAGCCCCGCTATTTTGCTGAGCTTTGAGAATCAAGCTTTTATACCTTCCTTCTAGAAAGCATTTAAACACATGCTAAAGTCCCTCCCTAGTCAATAAAAGACTTAAACACATACTTTGTTCCTGCTGAAGTCAACTGGATATTGACACAGCATGTAGCTTGCTGAGTAGAACACATTGCTAACTCTGAGCCTGAGTGACCTGCGTTATGGACTCCAAAGCTTAAAACTGGGGATGCATTACTTCATTTATACAGTAAGCAAACCGTGGGGCTTCCATCCCATGTGATGTCTGAGGATGTTAAGATTTGGTCTTGTCTGGAGTTGGGGTGCAAAGTCAAAACCCAACGGTCATATATTTTGTACATATTTATTATGTGTATATATATATAAACAAGGGGAAAATGTTCTCAAAGAATTTCATTACTCTTTTAACAATGTGCCTTGGCCAGGCCATAACGAGCCTGTTCAATGCTTCTGTTCAGTCACTGTTCAGCCCCTACCAAACTAGCTGCCTCCTACCAGCCCTACCAATCACTGTGACATGAACCCACCCATTGCAAAAGGCTCCCAACCTCCCATAACATCTCATTCCACAACACCACACTGCTCCAGTGGAGAACTCTTCCCTTGGTCCCCACTATATCAGACCGCAGGCTTCTCCCCATTGAGCAGACCATCCTATGACAAGGCGTCTCCTCACTCTGCTGCAGCTCCTCTGTGCCCCAGTGATGCCACAGGATGTCCCATCCACTTCTACCCCACTTAGAAATTCCTCCCAACCTCAACAAGTGGTTAGGGGTGCTTCAGGGCCACTGATTGCTTGTTAGAAGTGGCGGACCATGGAAGATACTGACAGCTGCTATAGCAGGTTGAGTGGCATTTTGCTCACCACTGATGCTTCATAGATTCAGGGGAGCAGAAAGACCTAAAAAGGAGCTGCCAGTTCTTTTCTCTGGTCAGCAATGTCAATGTCTACCCTTTGAGCCCCTGCAGCCACAACCCAAACACAAACACCCCTCCATACACCACCTCCTGCTCCCCAGAGCCCAAGGGCAGGCAAGCAGAGCTCTGCCCGCAGCACATGGCAAAGCCCTGTAGAAATGGAAGTGACTGTAATCACAGCTTGCCTGAACATATGGTTTCAGGAATCTTTCAGCATGTAAAACGCATGAATATGCATCATAACTAGATGGCATTGCTTAAGTTACATAATCCTGTGCAAACATATATTTAAGAAGGACCCAACATCCTCTCTTTTTTAAGGGGCTTTAGCAGTGATTAATTCTTCAAGCTTATTAATCACAACATGTGCTATTGTTTGATAAATTGCCCAAAAGCTGCATTAGCTAATAAGTATAAGAAAAAAAACGAAATAGTTTCATCTGTTTTTATAATAAGACAAGGAGCATCATGGGAGCATGCACGGTGGTCATGAATAAAAGAGAAACATTCATTTATGATAATTGGTTTCAGCTCCCCATTTGGCTGGTTCTTGTGACCTAAATGTATCCAGTTGTTTCCTTTCTTTCCCGTTGGTTTTTGGGTCACTCCTAATGGTTTAATTCAACAAAAAATGTCTACCATTTCCTGTAACCTCTGTCTTTTTTCATTCCTCCTTCCAAAATGTTTTTTTCTGTGCAGCATCTAGAGAAATCCCTCTCTCTCCCTCTCTCTCTGTGTTTCCTTCCAAGTGAACAAAGTCAATATTGTTGACAGAGAAAAGGTTTAACTCCAGGCAAAAGAGAAAAAAAAAAAGTAATAGTCATTTATTTGTCTCCACTTTTGAGTTCACAAGGGTTTTTTGTTTGATCCTGGCGGTCAAGACTTTGACACGGAACATGCCCCCTCTGACCATGAACAATTTATGGGGGGGAGAAAGAGACAAAAATCCTCATTCATGTTTAAGAAAGCAAAGGAAATGGCTGTAGATTAATATTTGTGCATTTGTAGCAAAATTTCTGATAGGTCTGTAACACATTCAGCCACCCTGGTTGAGAAACACAAGAGGCGAAACTCAGCCCTGGAGAGTTGAGTTTTGTTACTCTTGGACACCTTTCAAAACATCAGCCCTCATTCTGCTTTCCTTAGGGCAGTTTTGTATTCCAGTTGAGAGTGAAAAATATTCTATGGCATTCGCAAGGCCGAGGTGCGTGCTGGCCAGGTCACCTTGAAGCGTAAATGCAGAGCACTTGCTGCGTTCTTGCATCTGTGTTCATCTCCAATGCTCCCCAAATACCAGAGTGGTTTTATATGTTGCATTTTTTCTGCTCAAAGCAACAAGCATTGTACTTTCTAGCTCAAGATCCAGAGTCGAGGCTGCTGGGAGATGTGGCACAGCACAGTACTGGGATGTCAGGAGACTGCTAGCACTCAGATATCTCAACATATGCAATCAGAAGTCCCTGCTCTCAGTTACATTCACCACATTCACACTCTCTGGTCTGAAATTCTCCTTTGCCAGGTGTCTGCCTCCAGCAGAATTTTCTAGGAAATTGCAGGGAGGGTGGGAGAAGAGAAGGGCTGGCAGTTTTCCAAAATTAGATTAGAGAAAAGTGCTTAGTTGATGCAAAAACAAATTCTAACAATTATTTTTTGGAGACACTCTCATGCCTCCGTACTCTGGAAAAGGGATTGGAAATTTGGTGTCACCCTGGGAATGGGGATGTGCCTTCTACATCCAAATTTGGCAAAGTGAAAAGCCTTTGAAAACTTCCCACTTAAGATTTATTAGCCTTTGGGAGAGAAACCTCTACAGATTCTGCCTGCCTTGATCTTGCTCCATTTTGGGGCTTCGTGCTCAGGCCTTTCCTTGCTCTGCCTCCCTTCTTGGCTGCTGGATATGGCTGTGGCTCTGGGCATGAGAAGAGAGAGACAGAAACTGTGTGTTCCCTTGCCCCTTGGGTTTCCCATGGTCTCCTGCCACCCAAAACACATAAAGAGAAAAGTAACAAGACTACAAAGCAGGAGAAATAGGGGAAGGATTATGAAGAGAAGCACCTTTGGGAGATCCTGGGTCCAGGTAGACACATGCTGTTATATCAGAAAGTGGGAACGAGATAGAAAAGTGAAGCAATATCACACCTTGGCAATGATGCACAACAGAAGTACAGACAAACAAATGCACAAGAACTGCTTCATCAACCACCCTTTGAAACAGTTGTCAGGCTGAAAAAGCACATAAGAGATGTTACTGAGAGGGCAGAAATCAGGCTAGAAAATGACAATTTTGAGTATGTGGATGGCATACACAAGGTATAGTGAGCACCACAGCAGTAAATTAGATTCTGCTCTCTAAACACTCATACTACTGTCATCCAGAGACCCTCTAGCTGAAAATCAGTTCCCCTCATGGAAGTGACAAAAATACTGATGATATTTTAGCCATACAGTATTCTAGGAAATTTTTTGCCTTTAAGAATCACAGTTCCTTACAACTGAAATTCCCATTTTTAGTTACTGAAACACATCTATTTTTAGGTAGTCCTCTGTGGAGCCAGGAGTTGGACTCAGTGATCCTTATGGGTCCCTTCCAACTCGAGATATTCAGTGATTCTATGATCTATCCCATTGGAGTGCACAGCTTAGAGGCTGAGGTTTTCATCAATGAAATCCGTTCTGGAGAAACTCCAGACAAAACTGTGGATACCACTGACATTCTGTGCTCATTTCTAAGCATGTATAAAGGCCAGGAGCATGAATGGGTTCAGGACACAGGGGTACACATTTGGACAGGATAGCTTCATCAGTGGCTAGTGGAGACCTCATGCTGTACCTGCCCTGTTCCTGACGGTGTATTAAAAGGCTACTGGTAGTTTCTGAGAGTGGGTTAAATGGACCTCTGCATCAGGACACTTTTCCTCCCTTCTATAGGGCTGTTTACAGCTAAGGACCACCTCACAGCTGATCTGCGTTCAGAGTGCCCAACTCTCAGGTCTCAGGAATCACAGCTCACATGGACCATCACCAAAGGATGTGCCACAGCTCTACTACTTGAAAGGGAAGGACAGCTTCCTGAAATGGTCCCCTTTCAGCTTCTTGATCTGAGGATGTATTTCGCTCAATACAGCCACAGGCCAGATTCCCATATCTTCTGCAGCATCAGCCAGCCTTGCAAAATCCACATACTCCCTTATGAGCAAGGCTTGCAACTGCAGGAAGAACTGCACACAGAAGGGCCAGAAAACTGTTTTCATGTCAGAAAACCCACTGTCTAGACAAGAGATCAGGAGTTATGTTGGATTCCAAGCAGTAATAACTGACCAAGAGGAAGGAGGTTAAAATGGAGAAAGGTTTTATTAAAAAAAGAGGATGATTCTTTTGGGGTTTGTCATAGAACTAAGCAGAAAATATACTATTTAACTGTCTTTATGCTGCTAAAGACTCATTGCAGTAGGGTTTTTCCTCGTTACGCATTTTTCTATCCTGGAAAATCTGTCCATTTTATTAACATATACAGTAGGAGTGCCAACAATTTCAAAGGAGAACAGCTTGATATCACGGACACCACCTTTGTGCCTACTTCCATTCATCACAACTAAAAACATAATTAAAGGAAATAGTGCACCTTCTTAAAATATGATAGGAATTTACTCTTCTTGTTTTTCCTCAACAGCTTCAGAAAACTGTTTTTTTCTACTCTTATCAAACTGAAGGAGCAGCTGAGGCTGACTTCTATATCATGGTGACTACACAAAGCAACCACACCAAAGGCTTTCTGACAGGTAGGACTGAGTAGTTTTGCTAGAAAATCTTGCACATTACTGGATACTCTACCTATGAAAAAGCTTTGACATGCCAAAAATCTTTGCATGATCATTCGATAGTCTCCAAAACCATATGCCATAATCACTTTATGTATACCTTGTTTCACTGCTAAAAAAATGTTGAGCACAAACTTGCTCCTCTGCTACCCCATTATTTGATGTGATGTCTAAACATTGGTGAGGGTCTCTGATCTTCTTTACCTTACACCTCTCTTCACCCTCCTCCACAGTCACAGCTCAGAGATGCTGGAACATACTTGGTACACCCGGACAATCAACATTAAGCAGGCACTTCAATCAGTTCTTCCTTCAAAATTTATGGAAATATTTGAAAACCTCTGAAAACTCTGCTTTTGTGAAAAAAAAAAATCACACTGTTTATAGAGGAAGTCACAGAGCATTAAAATTCACATTTTTCCCATTTGAGGAGCAAATGTTGAAGTCAATACTTCAACAGTAACAAAACCATTTGGTAGGACAAATGCATCTCTGGTTGTTTTGACAGGCAGCGGGCTAATTAATATTGAATGCCTGTATTGAAACCTGTGGAAATCTTACACTGTGTGTTCTTTGTTTTCAGATCTGCCTAACAATGCTATCTGCAGCCCCTTCAGAAATGTAAAGACGTATCGTGCTGATACACCCTTGTTCAGCGTATCTCAATTGTCTCAATAACACTTAGAGATGATCTACAATTCTGTGGAAAGCAGATGGCACAGTGAATATTGCACTACACATTATCTCTGCTACCTGTTTCAGATGAACACTTCTTACTTTTGAGGATTTCTAAACAAATTCCTGCTGCATCTGCATTTCCATCCCCAGAGATGCTGGTATGAGCTTTTCTACGTTCCTTCTCAAGAGACAAAGATTTCAACCAGAGGTTGGCTGAATCTGCACCTGCACGACCTCTACACTGTAATTCCTATATTCAGCATACTTTACAAACAAAACTTTCAACTGTGCACTTACCCAGTGCACGTATAACAGCTGTGCTGTTTTTCAGTGTCATCCCATCCAGCCATGTGCTTTTGCAATGGTTCCATCAGTATATCCCCGCATAAGTCCCCTCCCTTTTCACTAGCTGTTACACCCAATGAAGGATACCCTAAAAAACATAAAAGCTGTTTTTGCATTAAAGAGTGAGTGCTTCCAATCATATCCTCAATATTCTTCCCATTTCATAGAATCATGAAGGTTGGAAAGACTGTTAAGATCATCTAGTCCAACTATCTAATGCACCACCAACATGCCACTAAAGCATGTCACTCACTGCTACATCTACCCTTTTATTTTTTTTTACAACATCCTGGGATGGTAACTCCACCACCTCCCCGGGCAGCCTGTGACAGTGCATCACCACTCTTTCTGAGAAAAAAATTATTCATAATGCCCAATTTAATATCATTCAACTTAATATCCAACCTGACCTCTGCTCTTCCCTGTACCATCCATATTGCTGCAGGGTGTATTAACATATGTGTTTACAATACGATGGAATTTATGTGTGGTTTTGCATATGAGAATAGGAACTTTTTGCCATTCAAGCCAAGTGAAGAATGTAGCTATCGTTAGGACAATACATGACCTAGCAGTAATAGGACAACGGTTTCAAATAAACAGAGGCTAGACTTAGATTGGTTATTACAAATGTTTACCACAGGGGTAACAAGGTACTGGAGCAGGTTGCCAGTGCCTTCTTCCTTAGTAGTGCTCAAAGCCAGGCTGGACAGGGTTTTGAGCCACCTGCTCTTTCCAGAAGGGTCTGTGCCCCATTGCCAAACCAGCTGCAGGTGTAGCAGAAACCCCGAAACGGAGCCAAGCAGAGAGCAAAACACCAGCCCCACATCTTCACAGGTTTAGGTTTAAAGGGCTGTAGTTTTTCACACACTCCAGCCAGGAAGGCAGCGAAGCCAGAAGATGGCTGGGTGAGCCATCTGCATGGAGGAATGGGGTTGCCATACATGGCTGCCAAGGGGTCCCAGTGCCCTACAGGTGAAAGCGAGAGGCAGAGGTGAGACTCTATTGGTCTTTTTATTGCCCATGAACTCCAGGTCTGACTTAAAACCCTAGTCTATAGACTAATGATAAAGCAAAAGCCTTTTCCAAAAACATAGGCAAGATGTTCCTGCCAGAATATATGTAAAAGAAAGACACTATTTTTTAGAGTTGCTGGCACAGTGCTCTCAGGAAACCTTTCCCTTTAAACACTAAAATTAAACAAACGCAGGGAGAAATGTAATTACTTTATAGCTTGACATTGGTCTATTGCCTCGAGTATCCAGTTCCTTTTCTTACTGATGTGGAAACTCAAGTTCTCCCATAACAGTGTCATTAATTCCTTGGCCTGGGGAGCCCAACCTGCTGCATGGTGCACCTGGAAGTCCCAGCACCTTGCTCCAGTTCTGCAGGTGATGGGGAGCTCCTGGCTCCCACTCCTGCTCTGAAACATTCAGTTTACAAAATAAATAAATAAATAAATAAATAAAAAGGAACAAATAAAGACCCAGGCAAAGATGTAGCTCATCTGACCCCTAGCTCTCACAAAGCTCCCCTCACCTGCCAAGAATAACAAGGAGTCTATTTCTACTTGCTTTTCTCCTAAGAAAACACCTTCCCCTCTGCCTCCTCATCCCCCCTGCCACTCTTCCCCTGCACTCAGTTGGGGCTTGCTGAGCTTGGTGCTAAACAATTACCCAATCCTAAAACACAGTTAGGATGCTGGCCAAAGGCTGCTGGGACCCTCCAGCTGATGTAGGCACTTGGATGCCTCCTGCAGACGTCCCCCTCTGCAAAGCACACAGCCCAAACAAGCACAGTGGAAGAAGCATCTCGCACAGACTCACCTTCCTGCTGCATCCTTGCACATGGATAGATCCTCAGTGTTGCACACCAACAGACTGGACAGCTGCCCTACTCCTTCCCCATACCCAGCTTGGGGAGACTGCCCTTGGAAAAGCCTTTCCCAGGCATCGTGCAGATCCTCCCAGCTCCCTTTGGGCAGAAATTGTTTGATGCCGATGCTGGAAGCAGACCGGTAACAGCCTGCCCGTGGCGAGCTATGATGGAATTTAGGAGGAACCCAGATGGGTTGTGTGAGTATATATACCGTGGTGACACACGCAGAACGCGCCTGGCATCTGAAGCGGCCAGCACTGGATTTATCCCTTCCCTTTTTGCCAGTGACTGACATAAGTGCCGGGAACTCTTGGTGGAAAACTGCTTACAAGCTTTGGGCATGATCCAAACCCCACTGAAGACAAAGGAAAGACTTGCGATTGCCTCGGAGCTGGCTTGGGATCAGTCCCATTATCTTTGCCCAGACTACAGCATACAAACAAAGCAGACGGGTGCTGGGACATGGTAAGCCTCTGCCTGGAGGCCCATCCTCATCCAGGGCAAGGGGAAACAGCCAAGCACATAAAAGCCTACCCTAAATTTCCTGTCCAAAGGCTTCCTGGGAGAGGAGGCTGGGAACTACGCATAGCCACATCCAGACACACTGCCCTGGTGAAGCTCGTACCCAAGTTTCTCTGCTCAATATCAGCTATCAATATCAGCTGTGCTAAAGCTTCTAAGCCAGAACTTAAACTGTGCGATTTATCTGCAGGATGAGTGCTTTAACCCATCAAACACCATCAGTTTGGGCACTCCAACCCTGAACACACCTCTGTATCCCAGATAACACAACCCCCAACGAGCTCTTTGTATTCCACCAGAGACCAAAAGACTTGCAGTTACAGAATCCCCCTCACCTAAAATACACAAAAACATTTGTTTTGTCAACAATTAAGCAGCAATTTGCATTCTTTCTGAGTAGGAGACAGCCTGCAGAACTGAAAAGTGGGATGACATTGCTCCATTCCACCTCCCCTGGCAAAGCTCTCTCTCCTCATTTCCTATAAATAAATAAACAAGCTAAAAAAAAATAAAGTATTAAGTCATGTTTTTATATTTAAAGGCATTTGTTGTAAAAACGTAATAATACAAGTTGTTGGGTTTTTTTTCCTTTTTATTTTCCACATGGGAAGAATACATAAGAACCATGAACCACACCAAACTTCCTTAAGCAAAGTTCAATACTCACTCCATCCCAGGAGTACAGAGTTGTAGACTGCTGATCCTTACTCTGTTGAGTTTGGGCTACACAACATTTGTAGCTATAAATCTACACCTATTGGAAATAAGAGTTTTGGGATTTTTAGCCAATACCCTTCTATTAGTGACAATCCTTAATGTGGGTATGGTCCTATTATCTCACAACAGCTTTTCTTGGGATAAAGTTATAAGGTTTCCTTGCACCCCAAGTTTAGAATCGCATGTAAATTCTCACATTTTAATGGACTATCATGTGTCATCTGAATGACAATTAAGAGCGACGTGTGTGTCCCTCAGATGAGACAAACATGGACCAGAATAACAGATCCTCCACTCTTTTTCTGAGGTTGGAGCTGCAGTCTAGTTTGCATCTGCAATGGGCTGAGATCCTGCACACAAGCACCTGAGCTCTGCAGTGGTTGGGGTACTGTTCAGATATCCAAAAGGAAGTAAATCTGGCTAACAGAATGTCTCCCCCTTGTTGGAGACGTTCAAGGTCAGGCTTGACTAGGCTCTGAGCAATCTGATTGAGCTGTAGATGTCCCTGTGCTCATTGCAGAGGAGCTGGACTAGATGGCCTATAAGGGTTCTTTCCAACTCAAACAGTTCTATGATTCAAAATCTTCTGTTAATTTTGTTTCCAAACTCTGACAATTGCAACTGGCATGGAAGGTCAGCCATCCCTGAGCCTGAAACACACAGTACGGAGTTACTTTTCCATCCTGGCCTGAACTACAGCCTTGCATAAGCACAAGTCTCTAGGATTTCCCGCTCCTTGTCCAAAGAAGTAGAGAAGAGAAAGTGGAGATTTAAAGGGAAATAAGTTAAACCTCATAGCATGCAAAATGAATTCCCTAACCAGAAGGGTCTTGCCACATCCTTTGTATGGTGTCACAGCTTGAAAATATGCCTTGTTTTCTAAGCTCATTTATTTGCTAGAAAAACCCAGCAACTAAAGTATGTCTTAAAGAAATCCCTAGAAAGGCATCTGCAAACAGTTGCACTGAAACTTCAATTGCTGCTGAATGTAATTCACGGCAGAGCGAAACTCTGGAATCTCTACGAGCAAGGGGTACAAATAGCTCAAGGAGGTGTTTGGTACGAAGGAAATGATGATGCTTCTTTCATTTCCCATGAATATCATATGCACAGCTCAGCCATATGTTGTGTTGAATCTGCCACATTCTTCAGTGGTGGGCACAGATGTGGACAGATCTGACAGATCAGGGTCTTAGGGTCACACAGGAGTAAATTGGGGGCAGATGATTTGAGAGTCACAGCTTATTTTTAGGGGAAAAGGAAAAAAAAGAGGGGAAAAAAAAAGATTGCTAAGAATCATTTCTACCATGTGTTCGACAAGAAAAGCATTTCTCGCTCTCACCAAAAACAAAGAAGAGTTTATCTCAAAGAAGTTTAAGTGGTTGACAGATTTTTCTATCTATAGATCACAGGTGCTCCAGATAAATGTATATTTTGCAACTTATTTTCCTGCTTAATTAACAGGCATTATTTTCAGATGCTCTCTAACAATCCTCCATCTGCCCACAATGAAAATTTAACAAATCAGCAGTTTTTCCCCAATTGCCTGACTTAACAATATTCTTTGCTTGTCCCTCTGACTAGCACTATTTTGCCTCATGTGAACAGTGGGTGATGAAAGACACAGAGGAAATGGAAAAACCTTTTCTAGAGATATAACCACTACTGGAAGGTGGAACAAAAAAAAAGGAGAAGGAATATCAGTGCTAAGCCAAACCTTTTAGATCACCAAAATACAATGAAAATGTAGCAGCTACTTTTCTTCTGCATGTCTCTTACTTATTCCAATAGTTTATTACTATCATTGTCATTGCTTTCATTATTTTGAATTGCACAATTATTTTATTATTATTTTTACACATACTCTCTGCCTCCTGTTCTATGATCTTCAATAGTAGAAAGCGAGGATGCAGTGCCATATTATTTCATTAGTCTCACAAACTGCATGGATGAACAATTATTCATACTCTTTAAGGCTCTGAGGAAGAACTCAAACCTATCTGCCAAAGAAGAAAAAGAAGAGTATCTCAGAACACTGCCACTGAGCACAAGAGCCTCCCTTTCCAAGGTTGCTTTAGAAGGAAAACAAGAAAACCCTGGACCACCTGGGATGGTGAGGACAAGATGCTGATAGCAGGACAGATTCCACCATTCCCATCATTTGAGTCTTTGCATGGTGGTTGAGCCCAGTCACCTGCAGTGAATTTTTCCAGGCTATCAGCTCAAATTACTGATGGCCAGCCTGGGACAATTTAATTGCATCAAGTAGAAGCTTGCCCTGTAACATGTCATGGGTACAAGTACCCTAAGCAAGACATGCTGGAAAGTGCTCAGAGAATAATGACACCCTTTTGCTCCCCACTCCTGGAATGGGGGGAAGGTGCTGCAGAAAGCATAGCTGGATCTTTTCCATTTCCTCTTATGAGTCACTGAGGAGTCGTAGGTGTGACCAGTCATTTTCTTTTCTATTTTTTTTTCCATGTTTTCCCTTTCTGTTTGGCTAAGAATAAAAGGTCTGGGTTACCACAGCCTAAACTCTACTGATGTCCCTGGGCCTCAAGGTTTCTTGCAGGCTATTTCTGGGTCTCTGGAGAGGTCACACCAACCGACAGAGGATTCAGATGGGATTTAAGCTCTGTGATGCTGCGCCAAAACTGTATGAAGTGTAGCTTAGTGATTAATTTGTTGGAACAGGGATCACAAAGCCCAGCTTGTTGGGTAAATATGGACTTTCCAGCCCAGCAGGGTTCATGTCACTGAAAACCCATTGCCAAGTTGAGATCCACAGCCTGTGCACAGCACATGGAAGGGTGGGAGATGGGGAAGAGGAAGGTGATATTTTACAGCTCTCATCCTTTAGATCTCCTTGAGCTTGTCAGAGCTATTCTTTTCTCTAGCACTGAACAGGGCTGCTGGGAGAGCCGAGGGAGAAGCTGGGGTGCTATAGGAGAAGCAGTCACTCCAAATTTGCTTTTTTGTTATTATTACTGGATTCATTTTCAGACAGATCAGTTCCCTGACCTGGGTGTGCACAGAAGTACACAGTGCGTACACAAGGAAAGAGACAGGAGCAGATACCCAGAGGGAACAAAAGGTGGGACCACCTCTTCCATAAGTAATGTGAGTTTATGTTGGATTAACCCAGACACTTAATTTGAATTTTGTCCTTACAACTTAGTGATTTAATGCAATTTTCATTAGTCAAAGAGATAACCAGGGACTGGATGTTTCCTTTCTTGCAGGGTGGGGTGGAGTGGAGATTTGACACCCGTGGGTCAGTGCAGCACCATCAGGTAATAGCAGTGTGAATATCATCTCTACTTGTGCAAACAGCATAAAAAAAAACCAGGAGTTTTGGCAAGACACTTCATCACCCAGCTCCACCGAAGCATCCCTCAGAGGCCATCAAAAAGCTGTGCTACCTCAGTAAGTCTCAGTTTTGGTCAATCTGCTGCTTAGGGAAAAAAATCTCTGCCTCTCAGGGTTGTTCAAATCTTTGATGAACACCTGAAAAGCTTTAGGATAAATGAGGATAAGGATACCTTCAGAAACACAAAACATTATTGTCATAAAATGTAATCTTGATGGGTTTTATGGGCAAGCCATCAGCTTCCAGCAGTAATCTTTAAAGCAACATTCATTATCCAGAAAATCAGCTTTCAGCTAATGGCCTGTTACAAGTCACAATTGGTGAAACTTCGTACTTTTCCTCCTTTTTTTCCTAAGAGCTCTTGAAAAACCCACAACAGCTGCCTGAGGAGGGCAACAGATCCTGGCTGGGCACTGGTACCCTAACAGCATGGAGAGAGGAGGAAGAGCACACTTCAAGAGGAGCTCCAATCTACACAAACCAGCCTAGAGGACCTACCTCGCCAGGGCCACCATGCAAAGATACTAGGTCCCTATACTACACATACGATCAAATAATTGATGAGGGATAGTAAGCAATGGTCAACCACACATATGGAGCACCAAATCATAAGTCAGCTGGTGGTCAAGGGACAGAAGTAATTCCCTGTATGTCTGGGAGAGCCGGGCCTTCTGGAAGAGCGAAGAGCTGTTCACTGACACCAATGCACAAAGCCAAGAAAGAAGTTGGTAATGCAAACTCAGCAGCAAATAAAGGAAGAGAAGGACTGTTGCTGCTTAATCAGTCTGAGGTTATGCCTAGGACTCTTGTCCTCCCACACCCTGCTGCATTCGGCCCTCTGCAGCTGGAGAACACCACTGCCATCTCAAGCACTGAATGAAAAGAAAATTACCGTATTTTAATATTTTTGTCGTGTTATGTCATACTGCGAAGAAGGTTAGAAACTTGTTTCCAGAAACTTGTCCTTTTAAAGTTTTGGTTGCCTAACACAATGGAAACAAAGGCTATTTTCAGCATTTAAAACCTAGAGTCTCACAGGGAAAAATGAAAATTATTACTGCAGAAGTTTTGTTCCTTTTATTTACTTTACTAGAAAATAACTTTCTACTGAGAAAGTGATAAAAATGAAAAACAATAGCTGAGCAGTCACTTATCCAATCTTTTCATGTATTTGCTGGATCTGAGCAAAACACAGCAGAAATAAAAATCTCTCATACTATGACAGATCTTTCTGTTTTTCTAAAAGTTTATGGCACCACAGTGGGGTTGGCTTTGTTTTTAAACAAGCAGCAAATAAACTCTGAGTTTGAAGCCAGTTAATAGATGACCTCAGAGGAAACAACACCACTTTTGTAAAGTGCTGTTCTGCTTCCTCCCTCCGAGCTTGGATTTAATGGTTTATTTATGATACCAAGGAGGGAAGTACTTTCACTTACTCTAATGATGAGCAAAGTCCTGGCGGCAGAGTGAAGGTAACCTAGTTTCTTCCCAGGTACCCTAGGGATTGCTTTATTAGATTGGGAGAGTTTTCTCCACAGCTCCAAGCTATGTGCAACAGTGGCAAGGTGAAGGCACTCACTGAGCTGCCATGGGAAAACCCATACTCAGTGCAGAGTAGATCTGAAGGTCAAAAATGAAAAGCATTCTTGTCATGGTTTTATGATTTTTTNCCAGATTGCCTCCCTTTCCCAGCTGCAGCATTGTTAGACCCTAATCTCCAAACTCACTTCCTCATAAAACTTGCAAGTAGACTATGAACCAATTGGACTTCCTAAAACCAGAGTAATCCCAGCTCCCAGTTGCAATGTAAACCACTGCCTACCATGGCTGTTGGCTGACAGTGCAAAAACAAAGCAAATGGGAGAGACTCAAGATATTTCCAGGTTTTGTCTGGGTGAGGTAGTTTCAGCTGTTTTGTGCAAAGTCTCAGCCTCAAGAACTCAATCTGGCATCCGGCTGGGGAGGGAGAGGAGGGCAGTAGTAGTTGGTGACTGCCATAAGGAACGAAGTCTTGCTGCCTGTTTTGCCCAAGAACAAAGGAGGAGAGAGAAAACTAGTCAATAGTTGCTATGGAAGAGATAACTAAACTGGCCCCAGGTTGGAAAAGGGGTAAAGAAGGGGCTAATAAGATTCAATTGTACAAAACCATGGGATTGAGTAAGCATGAGGTGTCATCAATCATTTCCTACATAAAATTGGAGTTGCTGGAAGGGGACCACCAAATCTAGCTGTGGCAGGTTCAAAGCAAATGCAAGGGAATGACTCAGGCAGTTCAAATGCAATCCGGGGTTATGGTCAGGGACACCCTGCCATAGGCTGTGTAACTAGAAGACACTTCACATTAAAAGGAAGACTGCAAGTTTAAGGAAAAAAATATATATACTGAGGGTCATTAAAAAATTAAACCACCTCTAGATCACAAGTCCTTGGAAAGTTGCAAGGTGGAAAATATTTTAAAATATCCTTCATGCTTGCCCTGAACCTTTCTACCTCTGTTCCTACCACTGGCAGCTTCACTCAGGGACATGATTCAGAATTATACAAACTGTCAGGATGGCCATTTCTATACCCCAAGATCAAAATCTTGAACTGCTCTATGGAGTCAGGCCCAAGCCTCATCAGCCCTCACTCGTGCAGATCCTTCCTATCACCTCCAGAAAAGCTGTCCAGCTCTAAGCAAAGCATGAAGGAGTGCTGATGTGTTGAAGACCTACAACTGCCACAACATCTTGCAATTACACACTGGTACAAAGCCAGCCACCAGTTACCTAAGAGTTTCACAAACTACTAACTGTATAAAATGAATCTGATCAACTACTGAACATCCTTTTTTTTCTTTCTGAAAGGGCTCTGACTCTCCAGAGTCCTCACAGATCTTAGAATGTGAAACTGTGCAGGACCACACTTAGGACCATGAGGATTAAGGTTTTCACTATGTTTAGGTTGGAGGGAAGAAATAGATGAGATTAAAGCTTCAACTCGATTCCAGCTTTGAGGTTTTCAATTGCAATTACAAACCAGGATTAGCAGTTCTACAGCAGACCACCACGCCACAATCCTCTGAAAGTATCTTAGACGCCATGTTTAGCTACAGATGATTATTCCATTGCTACCATGCTCCAGGTGCCTGTATTTTACCCCAAATCCCATTCCTGAGGCCACAGAAAAGTCTTCCTAACACTTCTGAACTGAGGTCTGATCTTGGGGTCTCACTCTTTAACAGCATGAGAGGATGAGCAGCAGTTTATACATGACGTGGCCCAACAGAGCTCAGCCACGGAAGGCGTACAAAGCGATATTAGCAATAACTCAGTAGAAAGGAGCCATGTTGGTGTCATTTAACACAATGAAAAGCATAATTGGTTACAGCTGACAAACATAGAATTGCATTAAACAGAACATTGGATGCTGGGCCATGGTTTACATCAAATTGTCAATCTCAATATGGCAGTCTCCTAAAGAAGTCACTTTTTCTGTAAACCCTCAGGAAACATAGCAAATCATGGCAACATGTTTATAGTCCTCAAATGCCACACAAGGAACCTGATATGTGTCTTTTATGGTGGGATATACTGGAGGGCGTTTCAGTGTGTCCATACTCATTTTCCAAATATATTGTACAGCTTTGTTAAGCCTTCCTGAATCTCTGAGATCTGCTTTTAGAAGAAGTAGAGGAGTGGGCAACCCTGAAGGCTAAACTCGCTCAATAAAAGTGAGATCACGTGCCTCATCTCCTTGCTGTTTTCTCCGAGTCCGGCAGTTAAAGCTAGAAATGGCAGTGACGACACAGGGATTTGTTCAGCCTGCCCCTGACATTCAACAGCCACTGTTGCCGTATAAACTGTTGGCTGCTCTTGGACTTTGGCACTAACTTGACATCAGAAAAAGGAGTGGGAGGACAATACTATTTATGTCCAAACAAAATTTTGTTTCTGTGTTTACAGTGGCTGGAACTTACATTATTCCTAAATAGATACAAGCTATCAGTCCCCAGTACTGACAAGTATTAGCTTGTAGTAGATAATATTATTAGACTGAAAGAAAAGAAGGCTTCATGGGCGGGAGACTGGAAAATGTTGTCTCACATTCATATGGAAAGATTCAATCATGGTGAATTGGGAAGATTAATGAGCAGTAGAATGTAATAAGCCTGATGCCCTATCAGGTTTATTATTTTGATTCTCCAGCGTCTCATACTTTGGACGAGCTCAAGCTGCAGCCCTTTCAGGGTAAGCCAACTAAGATGCTTTTCTTTATCCTGCTTTGGATTTTCCTGAACCCAGTAAGAAGTTGGTCTTCTTAAGACCTCCACTTTTCTGTGAGTTTTTCCACCAAATCTGACAAAGAGGTCAATAGAAATAAGGACAGACAAATGGACAGAATGCATATTTGCATAAGGATAAACAATCTAAAAATTCAATGCACACAGTCTAATTTTCAACTACAGAAGAACGTAATTGCTTAGAGCAGGAAAAAGAAAAACCAAAAACATTTTTAAATCTCAAACAACCTCTTTAAAATGATGATCCCAATTACCTACAACATAGATGACCTACTATCAACATGCCTTCAAGGTTTCTTGATAAGGAACTACAACATAGGTTAGGTCTTTACAGCAGGATGGCAGCACCCTTACTTCATCGGCAGTCTTGGTTTACTATCCCAAGTACTCCATCAACCTAGAAGAAAATAGCTTTGAGCTAACTTTATTAAAGAACAAACAAAAAGAAGAGTCAACAAAACTGTTCTCTAAGTTTTAAATAGCAGGAGGGGAGGAAACTTTATTGCTTTACGCTACTACATTACACAGCTACAACAACAGCTGTCAACAATAATATTATCAGTATTACAGCACACATCCCAGCTGAGACTAAGGTCTCATTGTGCCGGACACTTAGAAAAAAGAAAAGGGAGAAGAAATGAAATAAACTCTTAGAAACAATTCAATTCCTGCTCCAAAGAAACTCAAGGGAATGAAGGGTGAAAAAATGAAGTGTCCCATTTTTTTCAGATGGGAAACTGTGGAATACAAAAGATAAGTGACTTGTCAGAGGTAGCAGTAAGACATCAGTGACAGAGTTATATCCAAGTCCAGATTTTCCAAAGCCAACCCCAATACCACCCAAATCTAGTAGCACATTTTCTTTTAAATCAACCCTAGCAATGCGACAGTTGAATCTCATTTTTAATCTGAATGAATGAGAAATCAGAAATGGAAATGTGGGGGGTTATTATTATTAAGGAATAGTCTTATTTAGTCCACACCGTATTTTGCTTAGGTCTGTAAATTCTTCACAAAATGTGTCCTTTGTGTCTAATTTTCTCCACTTAACCTAGAGGCTGCATTTTTAGGTGCTGTGCCAGACGCATACTTGTTCCTGCAACTGGGCACCCCCCTTCCTCCTAATGCTCCAGGCTAACAAATCCGCTTCACTCCGGCTCCTCTGCATCTGCAGGAGATATGGGAACGTTTAACACACACTCTCAACTCACTGGTGCTGATGGGAGGCTCCTGAATGAATGTTCTCTTACAACTCTGTAATGCAATGAATTGGACAAATGCTTAAACTTATGTGGTTAACAAGAATCAACATGATAATTTGGTGTTAGTCAGAATTACCGCAGTTGGATCATCCGTTTTTCAGCTTTTCCAGTTCTAAGCCATCTTAGTGGCCTTGATTCACAAAAGACACAGACCTACCCTTTTCAAATTGCCCCTTCATGTAAATACTGTCAGTACAAATAAAGTAATTACCATCAAACCATCTGAAAATGATCAGCGCACTTCACCGTGAAGTAGAGTGAAATCCATAATAAGATAGTAATTTGCACCTTTTTTTTTTTTTAATTGGAGGAAAAAATCACTTTCTGCACTGCGTAAGTTAAGCATGGAACATATTATTTAATCCTAATGCAAATCACACCAGCAGGAAATGTCGTAAAGAAAAAAGTAATCTTCTGAAGGAAAAATAAATTATCGACCACGTTAAGAAGGAAAGAAACATTCTTGAATAATTTCTTTCTTTGTTGGTATTGGCTGGCAGCATAATCCTTCCAAGTAAATTGTAATTTCCAAATTAGATTATACATTATGTCATATTAGTTTTATATTAGAAAAACAAACTGACTTAAAGGAAAAATGCCAAAGTCGACTTGCCTGGCAATGTAAAGTTTTTGTGTTTCTACTGTGAAACGCTTAATGTTATTTTTTTTTCTTTTAAAAACAGGTTTTACAGCAAACATAAAACTTAAATAAAGGCAAGATATTTACTTTACCCAACCAAGCCCTATTTGAAACATAAATACAAGAAGAAAGACCAAGCATTTTCAGGACATCACATAACATAAAGCCACATAGCAACAACTGCAATTGTATATAAATACAGATCCTGACGTTGAAATTCAGGTTATGCATCAATCTGATGCAGGTAAATATTAAAAAATACAAGCACTGATTGCACTCAGAAATGGTCTTCATGTAGAGAACATTAAATGTCCACAGGTGAATTTATATGAAGTCAGAAAATGCTTGAATTAAGAATGGCTGTGTAATGACTGCATAGCTACTTGGCTAGCTAAGCTATGCCAGAGACTATTTGCTTTTATTTCCTGAAGCCTCTGCTTTGGTCACTGACCAGGATGGTTGGTGTTTGATGGATTACTCATTATGTCTTGAGTTGGTCTGCTCTAGCTGTTGTATGCATGTAGTATGGGATTACCTAGAAAAAAAGCTATATGGGACTGGGGTAGATAGAAAGTAAGGTACATACAGGGTGACAGGGGAAATGAGTCTGAAGACATCCTTTCCTGTTATCAGCACATATTAATTACTGAGAACAAGTTGAATTTTTTTTTGAGACAACTGTTTATGTAATATTATTTTTTCATCGTCAGCTGACTGTCCCAGGAGTAAAAGTGTGTTATTGCCTCTACAATTTCTCAGCAAGATCAGGTAGTTCAAAACAAGTGCAAAAACTATGAATTCATCCTGGATGCTGCAGGAACCAAAAGCCCACAGATCTGCCTTTTAGAAGCTGGCTGCAGATGCTTAGGAATGTGGTCCACCTAACCGAAACCTTTCACCTCCTTGTCTGTGCTTCTCTACCCTTCCTACACAACACTGGCTGCCTCCTTCTCTTCCTCCTTTGCAGCCTAGTGTGGGTTACCAACATCCCATGGAGACAACTGTGGTCTCAGAATCATCTCAGATATTAACATAAAATAAAATAAAATAAAATAAAATAAAATAAAATAAAATAAAATAAAATAAAATAAAATAAAATAAAATAAAATAAAATAAAATAAAATAAAATAAAATAAAATAAAGGAAGAAAAAAAAATAGATGACAATTTGACCTCTAAAGACCATTTTGAACTCAAGTTTGAAATGAACTGACAGAGAGGCTTTAAATGCAAGTTCTCACTTCATCTCAGCTACAAGCCCACTATCCTCATAATGCATATCTTATAAAATACAACAGGGTAGGTTTAGCCCTCATGTATTTTTATATTGTCAGAGCTACAGCAACATTACTTTCGTAAAGCACAGACAGATACACAGACATGTCTGTCCCACTTCCTGCAAAAGCTGCACTTACAAGTTTTTTAAATGGAACCAAGAGGTTATTAATAGATGTAATAATGTGGTGGTGAACATGAGCACTACGAGGTACAAGTTATTACAAAGCCTTTAGGAGAAGGTAGCTTTAAGCCTTGAGTCTACACAATCTGCTGACTTCCAAAACAATTTATAATCTTTTTAAAAACATGCATTAATTATCTGCAAATCCTTAACAAGCATTTCTAAGTAGATTTTTCATGAAAAGCAGCATACACAATCATGGGATATCACTCTAATCACAGTGTCAACTGTAGTCTAAAATTAGCAAAGAGCCAGGATTCATGCAGCATAGCCTCACCTGATTTGTGTATTTGATCACATCTGACATGGTTGTCATGGCACACCTAATCAGTTATATGCATGTAAGGTTTTTTGTTGTTGTTGTTGTTTTACTAAATCTCATCTCATTGTTGTGTAGCCTCAAATAGAGAGTTTATAAGTTATTTGGCATTAGTCTGATCTTAGTCAGCATTACCTATCTCAAACTTACACAGCCAGCCTAAGCTGCTCAACCTAGAGCAGCAGAGAGGGACTTCTCAGAGCAAAGAAAAGAAACACTGACTTCACATTTACTCTTCTCTGTCACAACTGAAAGGAGGGACAGCTGATTGGCACACAGTCCTGTAAGATGTTTTATTCTTGGTTCCTTACTCCATTAACCCATGCAATTTCCTTGCCCATTATATTGCTTCAGATCCAGAAGTCCTCTGGTATTTGAAGGAAGATGGTACACTGACAGAAACAGTAACTCTTCCATGACATAGCAAACGCATAAAACAGAAAATATGCAGCCCTTCAGTCCTCTATTAATTGATATCTAATTTATGTGAGCAAAAAATGTCCCTCACCAATGTGTCCTGGTACAAAATTATTCACTGTTATTTGACTGAAGTAGACTTAAAAATAAAGGACCATATGGGTTGCGAGTTGATGTGGTGGGTCTTTCTAACCCCACCCTCTGTCACACAGGAAACCAGTATTTGGTTTTGATGTGAAGGATCTTTTCATGTTTCCCCTCCCAGACATGACCCCAGATATTCCTTTCTCCACTAACATTCCCAGAGAGGCAGTGCACAGGAGATCTGTTTTTCGCACATACGTTAAAATGTCTTTTTTCATCTTTTCATTCTCTTTTCCCTTTTTTTAGACAGAGCTCATGGGGATTTGCCTGAGGACCAAAATGCAAGATCAGTTTCTAAACTCCGTACCCAGAGCACAGCCCTTCACAAAATCTTTTGTGACACAAAATGCAAACAGCAGCTGAAGGATTGGGGGGAGGAGAATAAAAGCAACAATTCTGAAAACCAAAAGCTCTCACAATGTCCGTAAAACAGCAGTTTCAAGAGAGTCAGAGTCCCAGCCAAGAGAGACAAGACACACACATACATACACAAAGAGTCCTGGAGCCCATGTCCAGAATGATATAATTGGTTTGTAGGCACACTTCAATCGCCCCTTCGTTTTGAAGACTGGCATTATTTAGCTTAATAGAAACTCAAAGAAAGGAAGGCAGAAGTTAAATGAAGTAACCTCCCACCCAGCCCTGCTGTATTATACCGGCTTCCTTTATGCTGGCTCATTTGTACCTATAGAAATTGTTCTCAATAACGCAGGGACCAGGGCTTATTATCAATAAAGAACCTGACTTGATCATACTCACCTATTGCCATGAATGCTACTCAACAGCTTCTATTTAAGTAAAAAAAAAGAAAAAAAATCCTTTTTTAATGTAATATTTGTTGCCAGCGAACTCCACTGGAAATCTACGCACTGCAAACATCTGCTTTTACCACAGCCACAGCCTTTGTGCCGTGATTTCAGAGGAAGCCTGAAAGGCTCAGTCCAAGGTTGTTACCTGGAGACACATAATTTAAATTAAAATCTTTAATACATCGTGTCAGAAGGCCATCTTCAGCTGCGTAGTTCCAGGGAAGTGGAAGGACTGAACTGCAAGGAATTTGGGTTCTTACCTACATAAAATAAACACTGTCAGTGCTCGCAGATCTCAAACATAGTACTAAGGTTCTCTTTAACAATCCTCAGTGCACTGTTTCAACAACTAGACTGCACACTGCATCTCCCTGCACGTATAATACAGCTGCTTTATGTTGGCCTTCTAACTGTTCATTATTTATGTTTCTGTAATAAGAAATGTATGGAAACAAGTGACCCTTTCAAAGTGCCGATCTGTTAAAAGAAATAGCAAATAATCCTAAAGCCACAGAGACTCTTCTATTGGCACAAGAATGGTGGCCCTTAGTCATTTCAGGCCCCAAATGAGATAACACTTTGAAACAACATTCATTAATGTTTGAAATCCCAATACAGAGCAATATAATTCAACTGGCTTTGTTCTTTAAAAGAAACCTAAAGGGGAAGGAGGAAAGGGTAAAAAGACAGCTTAAGTCATATAAACTTCCACCAAAGAACAAATCAAAACATCTGAGGTTCATTCAATAGGGCTAACTGGCCTCAGCGAGAAGACGACAAACAAAGAAGCATTGTATTGTTCCATGGAATGAGGTTTTTCCAGGAACATCCAGTCAGACGCTTTCCAAGCGAACACCATGCAGCTGAGAGTAGGTGGATTTGAAACAGTGCAAGATCAATAAAATCCAGCTTTCCATTTCACAGGAAGTCGACTGTTAAAACAGTAATGTACTTGTCCGTAGCATGTAAAACAGAAAGGCCACACAGAGGTTGGGGTTGGATTACTCCTGGATGTGTCTTAACATGGTAAATGCATATTGAACATCTTCCCTACTCCACCCTGAAAGCCTCAAGAGCCAAGCAGCCCAAGATTTTTAAGCAAATGAACATGTGTAAACTCTGATAAAATACAAAACCCAACCACCTTTTCCAAAAGAACAAACAGTATCATTTCATCTGTCAACCTTAGAGAGAGTTTTTTAACACATTTTGACACTCTGCCCTTAGCTCCCAGATGTAAGGGGGCCAGAATTAGGTCAGGAATGAGGAATGTTACTGATGGTACCCTATCTCACCAGAAGAGGAGTAGATGGAGAGGGAATCCAGCAGGAAATCAAGCAGATTCTGCTGATCTTGGATGTCCATTGTTTTTATTTTGGTTTTTTTCCCATGTGTTTTCGTCCTCCTGTAATTGTGAGTAGATCTAAATCTAAATTAAAATCACTGATTCAAATCATTTTTCATGCACAATCATTTGGACCAGCAGCATGTCAAGAATGATCCAAGGTCCTAAGTGGTTCCTGAATGGGATATGATTAAATAGGCAGACTTCTCAGATGGGAAGAGATGACTGAGATAGGATGTGGTAGAGATCTGTGGGACCCTAAGTAATCTGCCCACAGCAAGTAGGAATGAGCTGTTTGCTTTCCTTTCCAGCACACGATCTGGGAAACAGAGAAGTAAACAGCTAGGAGCCAACAGTGAACATGCAAAAGCAAACAGCTGTTCTACCAGTACCTGGTGAATCAAAAGAACTCCTTGCTCAAAAAGTAATCAAATTATTCAGGAGAACTAAAAAACAACAAAACTCCTTAAATGCTAACCACCACCTTGGTCTGATGTTGTTGTTCGAGTCATAAAATCCTGAAGTCTGAAGGAGTGATGCTGAAAAATGTCACCAGATGCTTGCCAAGTTGTAGTTTTCCCTGTTGATCACCATCAGTGGTCAACTAATAGACCATTAATGGGCCAAAGAGACCTTTGGCATTACTCAGTATATCTGATTTTACATTATGTGAATGACTAAAGAAAATGCCTGTGCGTGTGCCCAGCCTGCTACAAACATGAAGTAATTTGGATTAATTTAACCCACACAGAAGAAAGGTTAGCTAAGCCATATTACCTCACATTTACCAGCAACCACGAGATTATCTCAAGACAGCCACCAGAAGCCAAGGTGCTGCCAAGACCCATGGGATTGACTGCATGTTGCAGAGATCACTCTGGCTCCAGGGGACAAGTTCATCCCTAGATTTGATCATCTGTATTAACTTCCCACAGAACCTACCAAACTGATAATGCTTCAGCCATCATCTGATTTTTAGCGGTGCGTCTTGCAGCCAAGACACCATGGGGATAATGCAAATGACTCTGAAGAGGCTCTGACTTACTCGTGCACAAGCTGCACCACTGGTACCAGAAAGATTTTGGAAAGCAAAAGATTTTCCCAGAGAGATAAAAGTGGAAGTCAGAGGAAACAGTCCAGTTCTAACCGGTTGGACTGACAAATCCATCAACTTTCTGAATGTTTACATATCCCAGCTCAGGCACTGAGATCACACTCAGCCTAACCTATGGTTTCATTAGCAGTA
Source organism: Odontophorus gujanensis (assembly GCA_013399175.1). NCBI lineage: Eukaryota > Metazoa > Chordata > Aves > Galliformes > Odontophoridae > Odontophorus > Odontophorus gujanensis. Next base: position 709,761 of record VXAB01001334.1, read on the forward strand.
TTTACTCAGAATTGTTCCAGCCACTTCTCAAGGACACATTGCTACTCCAGCTTTCCAGGTTTACTGCATGTGTAAGTGTTCTTGCTTTTGAGGGATTAACCAGAACCTCTCCAGAACTTCAGGGCATCATTATTTTCTTGCTCTGGCAACAGTGCTGCAAAGGGATCTATGCTGACGTTGACAGTCTCCCACAGGAATGCTGTTGTGGGAGCATCTGCAAGTGATTAATAAATGGGAAAGAAGCAAGACAGAAAGGTTTCAAGTTGGTAACGAAGCTCCATTGGGCACTCTAGGGTTGTCAGAGCATTTATGATGAGACTTAGTCTTCTTATCACTGTTTGTTTGTCTTTCCAGTATATGGATGTGAACAACAGCCTTGAAGCATGAGTGGGAGTGATCTGCAGTCCCAGAGGGAGATGAAGCAGCTGATCCTTCTGTGTCACTAGCCAGGTCTACAAGACCTTGCCTGTGAATTGCTTGGATCTTCATCATGGTAAGGAGAACCAGATGCTCATTAGTCAAAGATGTGGCTGATATTCAATGAACAGAACACTGGTTGAGCTTATAACCTGTGGATTTGTCTGCCTGCATTATGGCAATGGGACCCTCAAGCAGGGCTGTAGTTAGCAATTTCGGCTCAGATGGATTTTTGCAAACTCCTTGTTAGATTACTTGACTTGTCCTCCAAGTTGGGTTTGAGCCTCACCTGGGGGCAGTGGAGCAGTTCAGCTGGCTAACGTGGAACCAGGCTAACTTACACCAGAGGAGGTGGTGAGGTATTGAAATAAAACCAGCATTTAAAGCAATTAGAAACCTGATTTTCTCATAGAGATGGATCCTCCAAGGCCTCTACGGAGGAATTTCCACTGACTTCAGCACACAAGGAGAGCTTAGGGGAGCAGACCCCTGAACCTAGGTCAAAGCAATGAACGATACCCAGTTCTGCTGCAAGCGACATAAATCAGTCACATTCATTCCAAACTAGGCCCTGCAGCATGACCCTTAACCAACCTTTCAGTGAACCTGAGATATGGTTTTCAAATTTGTAATGAAACCTGAAACTAAGTGATTTTCACCTGGTTCTGGCTTTCACAGAAAACATTTCACAGCAAGCTTTATTCCCTAGGTGTGATCCCCTAATTTCTTTGTTAAATTCAACCAATTCTTTGAACCAGGAGAGTCAAGGGATAACCTGATGACAATTACCTGAAATGTATTAAATTCTCTGTAAGAGTATGAGGTCATCAAGGTGGATGCGTTCCATGGGGTTCCCTGAGGAATTTTCAAGACAGTTCATTTCAAAACCATGTGTCACAAAAAAATTAAAAGGATAAAACCTACGTTAAAATTTCCTGCAAGAGTTTCCACAACCAACAGCACCACCAAGTTGTTTCATGAGGCAGGATGCAACAAGGGAAGATAACAGTAGTCAGTGCAGCAATTGCAAACATGAAAGCTAGTCTCATTAGGATGGTGTTGCTCTGCAGAGGTTTCCGTATCATTAGAACAGCAAAGTCTAGAGTAGGTTCTGTGGCAATAATTCGGGAAGCTCTACTTCAGATTACGTGGTAGCAAAGACTTTCTGAAGAAGTTCTGAGAGGTCCTGTCTAGCTGAAACTTCTCAAATATGTTGCACAGATCTAACATGAATGTACTTGCCACCACACCATGCCTTTAAACACCTAAATGACACAAGACACACAGTGATGAACCAAGCAGAAATTCTGCTGCTGTAGCAATCAATATACAGACTGATAAGAATGCAGAATGAAACCCAGAAAAATTAATCAGCAGAGATGTTCAGGAGCTCCCAAGGCTTTGTGTCCCTCTTGCTCTGCAAAGATTTGCTCAGTGGGAACAACCCAGCCTACCACCCTTTGAACCAAGAATCCACGTGTGTTTTCTTTCACATTTGATTTCTAGACAGGTAGCATTGCCTCATATTTGATAATACTCTTGCTATAAAGGATACAAACCCATGATTTACTCTGCAAAAAGCGTAGCTCTATCTGAAAATAGTCTAGGAAGGATATAGCGTCATACCTAACACTACATTAAATGCAAACTGAGAACCTGATATATTTTAGGAAAATTCAGCACACTCTAGACTAATAAACATTTTACAATATTATTGCACATGTTCATTTCACTTTGTACAAATAATCATTCTCCTCACATCTAATAAGTCTGCTTGACACATTTGTGGTCTTATAAAAACACCTTCAAGGGTCTTGTTTTGAGGCATTGATCATTTATTTATACAGAGCACAAAGACAATGACTAATGATTTTGATGGTATAAAAGTCTTCAACTGTGATCTTTGTCTTGCTGTTTGTTATCTCAAAACTGTAAAATAATTTAAAGGAGATTTTATTTTAATGAATGAAAAATGGCTTTTGTTTTTTTACTCTGGCAACAGCATCAAATCAATCAAGGCAAAGACCAGAGCTGACTGCCTGAATTTCTAGGCCTGGGAATAGAGTGTACTCACCATTCTGAGCCCTTAGTTGCAGTTTGTTCTGCCTACACAATTGCAAGAGGTGCCAGTGGCTGGGAAAGCATAGACTGAAAATTAGGCTTCCAGCTCTCACCTATGGGGAATTTTGGAGCAGACTTTTCTCGCTCTCCAGATACAAAGCTTGAATGGACCTCACCATCAGTCAGAGAGAACTAGTTTTAATGAAAGAGAGAAGCATAAGCCTGAATGTGCTCGTAAAGCTGGGCACCCCAAAGCCCATGCCCCTTCCTCATCTCTCTCCTCACTCTGCTATCATGTTTATTCTTGCCCCTCAGAGCAAACCCCAGCTTCCCATCTCTGCCTGGCTAGGTCCATCAGGAATGTGAATGGAAGCAGTACTGTACACACTCATGAAATCACTTGAATTTTGAGCGGTACGTACATTTGATCTGCAGTGATGACTGCTCTATGGCATGCTATGACACAGCAGTACTGTGCTGACAGAAGGGAACAGTCACCAAACGTGGCTTTGCTTTTCTAGGGTTTTTTGTTGTTGTTGTTGTTGTTGTTTTTTTGTCTTTTTTTTAGCAAGCTACTAAAATGACAACATTTTCATTAAACTCATGTTAACTGATCTATGCTTCAGAGTTAACCAAAAGCAGAACCACCACTCGTTATGACCTCAGATACATGTAAATTCAAATGAGGTGCCAGGGAAATATGATAGAAATAGGAGAATTATACGCACTTACGTAACAATACAAGCATTCTGAAACTTGGTTTACAATTAAAATGGATATATAATTAACTGCATTTTACTGGGCCCTGATTATGCTCAAAGCACACTGAAGTAGATTAGCAGATTTATGGAAACACATATTAACTAGTTGTACAAGAGCAGGTTCCCCCCCCCAGGCCAACTCTCCATCATGCTTTCTCATCACTGCTTTTAACATCTTATGATACCCTACAGCACAATACAAAAACTAAATGCCAGAAAATAAAAAAACCCTGCTAATCTTAGATAATCTCTGTAAAGATCGTCTCTTTAAGATATGGCCCCAGGTTAACTCAGTTTTCCCTTCCTCTCAGCCAGGGTAGACCTAGCCAACTGTTCCAAGTACATCACTGAGGGTTAGAGTCGCACCACCTCAAAATGAGGTTAACAGTTAGGAAGAAGATTCCCTTTATGAAAATAACCCCGAATGCATGTGCATTCAGCCTAGGTTTTCCTGAAGAGAGAGACAGCTCAGCCAAAAAGCCCCAGTGGTTCCAGTTGGGAACCACTCCAGGGGGGGATCACATCCCCTCAAGGTAATGCTTCCCAAGGATTTGGCTCCTCAAAACCCCTTGTCTCGCTGTACACTTGCAAAGATTCACAAGCACATTCTAGCAAGTGGATCTGCAGCTCTTAAGGATCTGCTCTCACCGTGTGTATTCAGCACTCACTTTCATTTCTATTGGAAATTTACCAGAAAATGTACAAAACCCTTAAATCACACTAAAACCCATTAAACCTGAGATTAATTTAGCCTTTAAGGTTAGCTCCATTTTCTTATCACTATTCCTGCCTGCAATCTGTCTTCATCAGACACTAATTAATAAGCAGACACAGCTTTGGAAAAACTGCCTTTAATCTTAGGAAAGTGTAAATACTCATAGTTACTAATGCAAAGTCTCACTACACAATTCATCAGTAGATTGGAACACATAATTTCCCTTTATAACAACTTACTGATTTAGAGGACTAAAAGCACAGGTGAAGCTGAAAAGAAATATTACCTTAGAAGTTTAAAGCATTTTGCTTTATTTTTTCCCCTCTGCAGTGCCAAAGCAGTTGTATTTTCCTAAGATGTTTTCATTTTTTTCTCAGGCGACGGGATTAGATCCTCCAGTGATTTACACCAGGAGCCTTTGCTTGAAGTCAGGGTTTGTTACTCCTGATTTACAATGGTAAAAGTCATTTGGGGATTAACCCTGTCCAGAGCTGTGTGTGCAGAAAGGGGGGGTCTGTGACAACTAGGAGGTAAAATATTGCTCTCCAAATTATATTTTTAATGATCACTTCCTTTCATAATGATGCAAGATTATATATGGACTGTGAAGGTCTATTTATATGCCATGACTAAGATACATTTTCATCAAACATTTTTTTTTCACATACCTAGAACTAATTTGTGTTTGATTAAAGGTTTTCTACGCATTTGCAGGAAAAGATTTTTCAACGTCAAATTGCTTTTCTCAACAAAACAAAACATAAAGTTGGTGAGCATTGACAAAATAGTGGGTTTAAATACATCTCTTTTCACTCTGAGTATCACAGTGGGGATTTCTTAATCAACACCACAGTGGCTAGCACAGATATACTTGTGGCTAGGCTAGGGCATAGATGTAGCCCAACAGCAGATAACAAATGGAGATCCCTCATGCAATTGCATCCTAAACCTGAACCAGAAATTGTCATCAATGGGGTACAGCGAGAACAGCGGATCCATAGCACATAAATGGAAGGATGTTTAAATATATACTCGACTATCAAAATGTAGCAAAAAGTTTTCATAAATCGTTTCTGGTGTGCCTTGAAGACCTACAGTGGTGGTCATTCCAAATCTTCCCCAGGCAAGCTGTTCTGACAGGTACTAGCTGTACTCTGCTTTTGGTCTCTTTCTGCATTTTCTTGGCAAAACAATCTGTGCTGGTTTATCTAACCATATCTGATCGGCTGTGGAGCCTGGAACAGTTTCTTTCTTTCTTCAAAATGACAAAGATTCATGGCGCTAAATCACGTTCATCTGGCCAGGCCGTCCAGAAAGCATCGGTTTACTCTTCCACCAAAAGCAGATTGATAAATTGTAGACTCCTCTATGCAAACAGGCTTAGATGAGTTGAGAGTAAATCCCAAATTGCTCTCATGCACACTGCCTTCAGAGACCCTGTACCTGGCCAAGCTCTGGGGCTCTGGTCCAGCTGCTTTCCATCACTTTCCCCAAGAAATTGGGGAAAATGGGATTCATCCCAGCTGATTCCAACCACTGAAAACGGAGGGGTCTAATCCAAATTTATCCCCTAAAATAGACATTGGAGAGAAATATGTCCCACCCAGCAAGTTTGGTACTTACTTTTGGATAATAAGGATCACCCTGTGGAGGTGCAGTTGCTCCCCACTGACTACGTGGAAAATCTATATTAACCAAAACCATATGTCTCCAATTAAGATGTTTCTAAATATACATGAGACCATTCCCACTGCAAACCCTTCTTTGCCTCAGTTCCTCAGACAACTGAATCTCCATGAAGACCAAAAAGGTTTAGAAAAGCAACACGTCCAACACAGCAATGCCTCCAAAACCTAAAGGACAATACATAATGGTGGGTCCATGCAAAAACCCAAGATGTAGGCAAGTCCTATCATTTCTCCACCTCCTGCCTTTCCGCTCCTTTTCTCTCTTTCCAATATCTCTATCATCACTTCTGCATTATGCTGAAGCAAAGCCACAATATGTCAAACACATGGAGAAGAATTCCCCACAGCAGCATTTGAAAAAATAGTAAGGGAGGGGAACTCCTCTGAAAAACGTTTTAGTTATTAAGACACTTGGATTTTTCAGTATAAATAAATTTATTCATGAGAGCACTTAGGACAAGTTCTAAGGTTAACAAACACTGCACTATGCAACTCACAGCTGTGACAAATATTTAAGAAATCTGATACAGCATGCCTAAAAATTATTCATTTGCAGGCCTCGTTGCTTTTGAAGATCAACTGTTTTATTTGTAATTTTTGACATTTTCTTTCTTTTCCTGTTTGGCCTGTGAATTTGAAAGGGTTGTAAACACGTACTCCAGCTCTCTGCCTGAGGCACTGGGCTGTTGTCAGAATGCCAAAAAGGAAAAGGAAGCCGATAGGTTCTTTGGTACATACCGATATGAAGGGCTTGTAAAGATAGTATTTGTTTGTTTTTTTTTATCTGACTTTGAATCTGGCTGTAGTACCTACCCTTCAGGGAAAAGCAACTTTTAAATAAATGCTTCAAGATTGTGCAAACATTTCAGTAGTTTCGGAGTCCTAGTGTTCTGGGTCAGGGAAGGAAGAAAATACATGTCAGTCAATGGAGATGGAAACGATAAAAAAAATGGTTAGAGCTACAGTCATAATTTTTTCCTGGGTTGGGTGAAAGGTTCTTTTGGCTGCTGCATCATGTACCACTTCATTCTTGTGCATTTTGGCCAGTTGATAAAATGCACTGCAGATTTTCTACGTGTGCACGCACACGCTTGGAAAGAGATTAAAAATACACAGTTCCTGCAAATTCATTACCCTGTAGCACCATGAAGATTTGCTAAAGTTGCTTAAAGAAATACAAGCTTGCTAGATTTTCTGTTTGTCCTCTGATGACTTCAGAAGACTATGTCTTTTCACCCCTAAATTTAATGACCACATTCCTGCATTATTCTTTTTTCAAGGTATTACTCTTAGCCAGCACTTGAGGAGCCCACCAATGCACAGAGTGATGCACAGGGCTGCATGAGCTGCTCCCTCTCACCCCAGGAGCTGGAGGCCCAAGAATAAGGAGGAGGGAGGGATGCAGAAGAAAACTAAATGTCTCATTCAAGACCATGAACAAAGCAGTGATAGATCTGCAAACACATCTTCCAGCTCCTTATCAGCAGAGTAAATCAGCCCTTTTCCATTTGCCTGTTGTATTTCTTCTCACTAACTCCTGGATATTTTAGCAAATTGCTTGGGTGTTTTGCTCCCTGTTGGCAACCCCCACGTGTGAAAATACTGAAGGTTTGGGCAGTGAGAAGAGAAAGGAAAGAGGACAGATTGTGCATTCAGAGCATTTTTCCCTGGCTGGGACTTGCCAGTCCCACGAGCCCCACACTGACCACAAAATTCAAAGCAGCCCAGGTTGTTCCGCTACTGACGGACACCAGGCCAGCTCTGTGGTGTGCTCCTCCAAGGGAATCTTTCCACCCAATAAAAGCCTCAGGCCATTATTCCTTGGATGCTTAGCAGCATGCTGCTGTCACATTTTCATGGCAATAGTAGCCTGCAGGAGATGGGATCCCAAGTAGAGACGGTTATGAGGCCGTTAGGCATCTGTGGCACAAGATGCAGTGGGGTTTTATCATCTGGTATCTCAAAGGTAATGTGCCCTCTCTTTGGCCTGTAAGTGCCCTGTGAAAAGCACCTCTCCATCACCACCCCCTCATCCCCAGTGCTGCACATCCATCCCACCAGTGGCTGGGGTTTGGGGGAATTTGTCTCCAAATGGGAACCAGATTGGAAAATGGATTAGCAGGAATAAGATAAAGAATTAAACCCAATCAGCAGGCGACCGCATTTTTAAAAGGCACAGATGCACGCGATTAGCTTGCAGCATGTGTTCCAGTCAGATCTCAACATCAGAGATGGGCTGGGAGAAAACCTCAAATCTCCCAAGAGCCCGCTGGGGGCCCAGAGCCATGCCTGGGAAGCACAGGGACTCCAACAGCATTTCGACTCCCTGTCCTCTTGTGGGGAGAGGGCATCGCTTGCTGCACGCTCACAACAGCTGGCAATCATTTCCATGCCCCCACCGTGGGCTGCAGGATGCATGATGAAGTGGAGAAGTTTGAACAAAGTTGAACTCAATATCACAGTGCCTGAATATTCCCAGGCTGCATTTGGGAGGGGTGAGGGAGAAAAGCTGCTTTTTTTTTTCTTCTCCGCACCCAGGTCACAGAGTGAGTCAGGGGTCAGGGAACAAGGGTGATGGTCCTGCTCCACCTACTCCCCAGGCAAGGCCAAGGAGGGTGAGAAAAGCTCAGGACAGACTTCCCACCTCCAGTTGGAGCAGGCAATAGCTGTCTCATCATGGCAAGAGAGGCTCCAGCCTCTCCTGGCCTCACACTGACTCAAGATCCATCAGAAAAGTAAACACTGCTGAGAGACAGTGCAGCATCTGTACACTATCAAGTTTTCCTGGATCTCATGCAGCACTTGGGTTCACCAGCATCAGGGGTGGTTTTCTACTGGGGAGATTGGAAAGAGGTGGAGAGAAAGTGAGGAGGGGTCAAGGAAGGGATTGAATTCAGTAAAAGAGAGTTCTGATTTTTGGGAAGCCCTCTTTCGCTGGCAGAGCCTCACCATCAAGTTCTTGTTGCTTCGATATTCGATACAGGTTCATGAGTTCAGTAGGAAAACATGAAACCAGAAAGGGCCAAATTCTGACCCCAAGCAGGCAGGGAAAGCTCTGGCCCAGCCCAGGGAATGTTGTAATTTAGCAGCCAGAACACCCTATTGTTCCTAGAACAATAAAATAATCTTATTTCTATAGGACTGAATCCTGAGCCCAGAGTGGTTTCTTCCAATTGATGACAGCAGAGTCAAGCTGTTGTGTTTGCAGCACTGTCAGCTAGGGAGATCTGAGCATTTCATAAATAATAATTCATAGGCAAAAAAAAAAAAAAAAAATAGTCATTAAGGGGTAGACATTTTTTCCACAGTTCTGCAGCTGAGCAAGCAGAGGTCAATCAGGAACCTGATTTCATGTATGCAAAGGATAGTTTGATCCACTGCATTTGGCCACAAGGTAGGCATGAACAAGGCCATTACCACAGTAAGTTACAGCACACTATCTGACACATGGCAACTGACAAACCTGCACCAGCTTTGCCATGTTTGGTTATGTGGCATGAACTCTTCCCTCAGAGGTTTGTCACCTGCTGTTGTGAGGTCTGCATGGTCATATATGCACCCACAGAACCAGTGTGCACGGGGCCAGCTTCAGTCAGTGGATTTAAATCTAGACACTGATTTCAAACACTCCTTTACCTAGCAGGGGAGACTTTGACCATTCACCATCTGCTGTTTTTTTCCTCAGTTGTCATTTAACTGAAATGGATATTACTGGGCACAATTTAAACAAATGCTGAATCACATCAGATGAGTGGCATCCCAATGATGCCTATCTCTCCTCATCAAGGGAAGTGGTGCTGACCAACTCCACAGACATTTTTCATTTAGTCACGCCAAGTCAGACATGAATCACACCCTACACGTTCCAGTAAGTTTTCTGAAAGTCTTCCTGGAGAATAGAGAGGGTCCCTGAAAGGTTAAGGTTCAACCCCAGTGGGGCCAGGTCCTATATTCGTGACCTTATCTCCCCATTTCACCTAGTCAGCCTTCATTGAGGACCACAGAGAATCCCAAACACAAATGACCTTGCTCAGACTCACTGACATGACAAAGACAAGGCTGAGCTGACCCTGCTCCTCCTCCCCAAATCCCAGCCCACTCTCACCCCAAGAAAAATCTTCCATCTTCTGGAACACATACGATCATTGCAGCCCAGTTGGTCGAATCCAAGATAAAGATTTGTTTAAGCTTTTTCCAATGTACATTTTACTGCAGACATTGCTTTTAATAAAGGCTGGACCACAATCCTTTTCATAACGGCACCGAGCAATCTAGCAATATCCTCATGCACTTAGAGAGTGAGTTAATGAAGGAATAGGTTAATTGAAATCGACTTCAGCACAGCGCACAAGCAGTTGAGCTGAAACATGGCATAAAATAGAAATGAAAAGAAAACCCAGCTCCTCAAACCAGCCTGCAGCTTTCTGGCCATACACGGAAAAGAATTATTATTTCTTCTTCGTCTTCTAATATGTTCAACAGTAAAACCACCAATAATATGAAAATAAATTACACCTGGGGCAACCTTATATTGCACTAACAGTCTGGCTCTGATTAGCCCTGCCTTTATCATGCATGCATCGTATTAGTGCGTTTCAAAGAATTCGTGGAGAAATTCATACTTCAACCTTAAAACAGAGAGTAAAAACACAGCTGAATTTAATTACCCGCTGACCGCATGCACTGGGTTAGGTAATAAAATATAGAAGCAGTAAGATATGTAATGCTTTATTAAGCTATCTCAGATACAAGAGCATGCCTGGCAATTATGCCTGAAGGCTACTGAAGGCTACTCAGAATCTCCTGCAGACCACCCAAAGAGAACTAAACAGAACCTGGTTCTCACCGCACAGCGAAGACATCCATAAATAATAACGCTATACGTGGGCAAAGTGCCTCCTTGCCCCTATCTCCCTTTAAATCCATTTGTTTATCAAACACACATTGCCCTGGCATCGACCAAGCATCCTTGCCTTACTCAAAACACGCTTCTTTATCACTTTCCTGGTGCACTCTTAAGCCTAGATTAGGCCACAAGTTTATGGACGTTTAAAATGAAACAATCAAAAATTAAATGCAGCCCAGAAATGGCTGGATGAGAAAGGAATAGCCGAGCCTGACTGCCCTCCTCATTTCTCTAAGGAAACCTTGGCCACAATTAAAATGGACAGAGGAGATGTGAGGCAGTCTGCAGATAAAGAAAACGTTCCAGCACACACAGTGCATGCTGGTAGAGGACTGAGTGGGGAGGAAAGAGAAAACAAACTCTATCTTAAGTTCAAAATTAACAGTTTAAAGGATTCCAGTAAGAGGTATGTGCTGTAAATGCTGGGCTGACCAGACCAGTGTGTTCAGGCAGTAATTTTTGAATTACTCTAAACTAACATCAGCCCTTTTTATATGCTTCACCCGACTTCTGCTGCCCATAACATGTAAACTTCGGCTAGTAAAATAATGAATAATGAAAAGGTTGTGATAAGCAGGGAAAGAAAAGAAAAAACTCATGGAAGGATACACTGCCAAGGAATTGTACTATAAACTGGATAACCCGAGTTTATGAAGAGATTCACATTTTCAGGCCCCCATCCAGGCAAGGGGCCCAGGTTGTAGGTTTCCAGGAGGAAAGAGAGCTGCCTGTTGTCGGTGCTGTGGGGTGCTGGCGAGAGCTACTCACCCCAAATCATCACAGCAGGGAGAGGATGAACTGCAGTGGGATCTGCAGAGATTGAGGCAGATTCCCCAGCTAGAGGGGAGTCTGAACCAAACCTCACATCCAAACCTTCCTGGTGACCACCCCTTTTTCTCTTCTTCCATTTCCCTTCTCAGTTGTTGTTGGCTTCAACTACAGACAGTTTAGGGTAGGAACACTTTTGCGTGTGGCTGTGCCATCCCTGGAGACACCACACTTGGTTGGAGTCTGCAGGCTGTATATAAATATAATCACTGCCATAAGAATTGAATTAGAGGGGGATCCAATACTCACATCTAGTCTCTCTCACTCATAACCAGCTTAACCCAACTTATAGATCCCAGAAAATTTCCACCTCTGGCAATCTTCTCTCCTCTACTTGCCATGGAGGTCCACTCTTCTTTTCCTGCGACAGGAAATCTATTTCTCTGTGTATTTAGGTTTCGGTTTTAGCTTTTTTAATAGGAGAATCAGTCCAAAGCAAAGGCCAATGTTTGAATCAAACCCTCCCAAGAAAAAAGGAAAAAAAAGGAAGAAAAAATAACCAAAGAAAGAAAAACCAACCCCAAGTTTGGGTCATTTTTTCCTTTCCCACATTCCCTGGCTCTTGTTCATTTGTTGCTCTTCTGCATTTCAAGCTATCTGGCTAGGATCAGAGGCAGACTTTCTTAAACATATTGCGGTGTGGTGTGAAAGGCTGCTCTGGAAGGATTTCTGGCCACCACACTCAGTACAGGGTGAGCTGGAAATCCTAAAGTAGAGATGATTCTCAAAGACTGAAGAAGAATAAAGGCTTCTGGAAAAAGGCCATACTCACAACTGTAGGCGCTTATGAACCCTCACAGTAAATCATAGAATCATAAAGGTTGGAAAAGACCTCTAAGATCATCCAATTCAATCATCCACCTACCACCAATATTGCCCACTAACCATGTGTATCACTACATCTCTTGAACACCTTCAGGAAAAAAAAGGGAACTGAGTCACAGCTTCATAAAATTGCCATCACTTTTGCTGAAGAGTATTTGCAAGGGTCACAATTTGATCTGCAAAGCCCTTTAGCCGTGCTAGCTGACAAGTCCCCTACTCCATGTAATGTTTTCCCAACATCAAACTGGACAGACAGAAAGCAACAACGTTCCTTGCCTGCCACTGATGGAGATGAATTCAGGATCCATCACTCTGACCCCTAAATCCTCTCTGTGTTCACACCACATCCTGGGAGTTTCCTGGGGTGCTTAATTTACCATAGATTTCCTGCAATCTGTCCTTTGGATTTCAGACAGGGGGGCTTGGAGATAAAAAACAGAACCTTCTACGCCAGATCAAGAATTCTCGCAGACAACGCCTGCACTGCGCACCCTCACAACAGGCAGCAGGGGAGCCCTGCTCGTTTGCATTCTCTTTATAAACAGTTGTTTATTTTATTATCTTTATTTGAAACAGATTACGAAGCAGAAGACTTCTGGAAAAATCTTTTCCATCTGACTACTATTTTTGGCAACATACTGCACAGGATTGAAATGCGCTTGCTTGTGTTTATTTATTTGTCTTCATCCCAAAGGCTGCAAATGGGGGGAAAGATGTAGTCAGTGAAACTCTGGAGAGAGGCCGCAACTGTCAGCACAAAAAGAGCTCATGTGCAAAGCTTGGGGATGTCTGTGGGTCATGCACAGCAAGATAAAATTAATCTTTCTTCTACAATCAATTTTTCTTCTATATCAGGTGGTTTCTGAGCTTTCCTTAGAAAAGGAGCTGTGGAAACACAGTGCCAAACCTCTATTGCCAGCACAGATGGAGTGGCTTCTGCTGTAAGGAGGACAACTGTGATCCTTCTATGGGAACCAGAAATAAATGGTGGAAGAAATCTTGAGAAGCACTTCATTATGACACACCTAACACTGCAGTGTACTCCTCTGTGGCTATAAAATCCAATACAAGATGATATTTAGTGTGTAAGATTTTTAGACAGCTAAAAACCCAGATTCAACTCTGATATCAGAAATCATCATGTCACAAGACAGATTCATCATTTCAAGAGAGAGTGGAGAACTTCACAGAAGATGTAATAACACCAAAATATGACTTTCCAGCTCTCTACATACACAAATAAAATCAAGGGTCAGATCATTTAAACTTCTTGATTATTTTTGTTAATAACTTATTGGGTTTTATCCGGTTTACTGATAACATACAAAATATTTCCCTTACATTCCTCTATTTCCAAAGAGAAATAAGGAGAAGAAACAAGAAGAAAAGTCATTTTTGAGCAGAAATGAAGATTGCCATTCAAAGGAGAAGCCATCCTTTGAACTTTGTTTTGAGAGAGGAAAAAGAAATTATTTCCTGACAAAAAAAAAAATGTTTATAGAGGGAAAACCCTGAAAAACCTCAGGCTTTTCCTCTCTGTGTACATAGAACTGCAGAACCTGTTTACGTGATGAAGGAGTTCTTTATGGGACATGAACACATGCATTCGTAAGCCGTCAACAAGGCTTTCGCACAACCTGCAGCGCCCGTAACGTCTCCATAAAATTTTCACTTAAACATTATTCATTGATCTGCTTGTAAACTTCCCAAACAGCACGTGGTCTAATTAATCATTTTTATACTAGATGCAATTGTGTGTTTAAGCTGCAGAATGGTTTGCTGTGGCTAATCACATCCATGCACCGTGCAAAGACAGAGCTGTGTGACAACTGAATATGAAACTTTAATTATTCTATTCAGAAACAAAGTTTTCGTTAGAGCATCCCAGAGCAGCCAGTTACTGTAATGATGTCCCTAGTGGAATTACAAACAGGATGAAAAGGGTTGGACAATGTTATTTGACTTACAGCATCGCGATGTTCATTTTGAAAGCCACGAAGAGTTGGACAAGATTCTTTAAGCTTTCTGTTGCTGGTGCCAAAACTCAGCTGGAGTGTGTTTTCACGACACTCTCCACTTCCTATTGTTTTGCAAAATGCTTTTTCCACCTTCTTGAAGGGACTCTGGAAACAATACACCTCAGAGAAAAGATTTGCTGCTAGGAGGAGCTACTGAGCTGAGCACAGGCTGGATGTCCTCTTTCAATCCCGGCTGTCTATGACCAAATGGAAATACCGTATGGTCCCTCCATACCTTTTGAGGGAGCAGATGTAATGGGAGAAGGTGGCACTACCATTAACACAACTTATTGTGGCACATATTCACCTGACTGCACCTCTATCTGAGTCACACAAATGTGGATATAAACTGTTCAAAGACGTGGGTGCAGTTGGACTAGCTCCAATCCCACATCAGGGACTGAGATAAAGATTTGATGTCAACCTGGGAGAAAGAGAAGGAGGGATGGGTCATTACTGCTTGCCTCACTGATCCCCAGATTCATTCCATCGGTTGTGTGGGTCCATATAACATCCTGCTGTGACAAGTCCCATGGGTTTTGTTCTATGTAAAGCCTCATTTTTGTTTTAATCCTACACCCCAACAGTCCAGCAGCTGTCTCCTAGCTCCAAAACTGAGTCAAACTGCAAAGAGTCATTCCTTGTTCCTCTTCTCCATCCTGTTCAAGATTTTATTATCCTAATCCAAACCATACATTATTCCTCTTCCTCCTCAGGAATATTTTTTCTCTAAACATGAAGAGTCCTAGAAATACCAGAACTCTGTTAGTAACAAAGGAAACAATAAGAAGCTGGGAGAGGAATAATAATTACAAAAAAAAAAAAAAAAATCTTGAACTTCCCACTCTATTACATTAAAATACACAAGATCCAGTGAGGCATCACCAATTTTCAGATGAACCTGCCCAGTGCCATCAGAAGCACCTCACCTTCATCCACCCTTTGTATCATAGGTGGTGAAAAGTGAAGTTCTCACCTCCCTTTACATGTGCCCATCCTTCCAGGGAGCGATCCTTGAGGAATGGGAGGAGGAAGGAGGTTAGGGAGTCAGTGCAACATTAACTGTCCTAAATGATCCATTTTCCTTCAGAAAAAAATACTTCTATTTGCACAACCACCTCAAGCCATACATGCTAATGTCCAGCATTAGGTCCTGAAATTCAGCATCATTATTGAATTATCTTTTCCCTTGCTGCCCTCCCTCCAGGATCTCCCTAAGCAATTCAGGCTGTAGAGGTAGAAGTCCAAAGCCTGTTAGTAACATCCCAAATGGAAGCCCACCCTGAGAAGGAAGAAAAAAAAAACGAGGGAAAAAAAAAAAAGGCTCATGAAGACATATATCCTGCTGAGCCACCAGAGAAGCTCCAGGAACATCAAAAACAGAACCAATTCCAGTGAGTTCTGATGTGGTTTCAATTTTGGATTCTGTCATTGGGAAAGTAATCAGGTCAATCAGAAATGTGGTGGAAATCCAGCTGAGAACATGAATTACTGCACATTCTGGACCACCCAAGACCAGAAAAACAAATAATAATAATAAAGCCCCATACTCTAGTAATACTATAGCTTTTATCATTAGGGTTGGAGTTATAGTTGCAGTGAAACTATGGAAACAATATAGGACTGTAAATGCTCCTCATTGAAATCAATATTTATTTTTTAATGTGTATGTCCCATTTCTGTATAAAACTGCTGCAAAAGTTCAGTTAGGGTTGAGGGCTGGGGGTCACATCCTCAACGGATGCAAATGTGGAACAGCTCCAGCACTGGGAGGATTCAGCCCTTTGTTGAATTCAGTTCCAGCTACAGACAGATTTTTTCCTCCCTCCGTTTATAGAAAAATCTATTTGGGGCATTTGTGTGAGTAAGTGGATGAGATTTCTTTTTCAAGGATGTTTGGAAATGAGAAACTGAAGCACTGGAGAGGTCTCAAGATTTGTTAGTGTCCCTTTCCCCCAGACCTCCCCCTTAAGCAGCTGTGAAAATAGTCTAGCTGGAACAAACGCATGGATTAAAATTGAGATGTTTCACAAGTGCAATTTCTGTACCCAGACTCTGCTCACCAGCCTCATTGAATTCACAAGAGCTATCATGTGAGAGAGAAAAGGGGAGCGAATGAAGGAGAAAACACCTTCCAGGCTATACAAAAGGCTTAGATAGGGCCCACAGACCCTCTGTACCACTTACAGGTTCACTGCAATCTCATATAAGAACTGGTCTACCCTCTAGATCAGGTGAGATGGGAACAATCCCACTCTGCTGTAGTGGAGCCAGCAGTGGATCCAGTCCAGTTGAGGCCAGAAGCTTTCAGAGAATAAAGAATGTGAGATATTTGAAACGCAAAGGGTAAGTCAAAAAGCACATCCTCAGGAGCCACGATTCAGGCATTGGCATCATCCATGGAAGTCTAAAACTGTCGCTTTCAATTTGGCCACCTAAGTGGTCAAGGCATGTAATCTGGACAGTGTGTGGAGTTCCATGAGCCAAAATCAGAGTCCTCCTCTCATCCTGTTCAATGACATCCAAAAAGCTTGGAAACTAAAAGGTTTTTTACGTTTACTTCATATAGTAGTCAAACACTGGAATAGGCTGGCCAAAAAGACTGAGGAATCTCCACCCTAGAGACATTCAAAACCCAGCTGGACTATGTTCTGAGCAGCCTGCTCTAGTCTCCCCTGCTTTGA
The DNA here is from genome assembly GCA_013399175.1 of Odontophorus gujanensis. Taxonomy (NCBI): domain Eukaryota; kingdom Metazoa; phylum Chordata; class Aves; order Galliformes; family Odontophoridae; genus Odontophorus; species Odontophorus gujanensis. The sequence continues at coordinate 726,664 of VXAB01001334.1, forward strand.
GTATGGTGGTTGGAGTAGGTGGTCTCCAGAGATATCCTCCGATCTCAAGCATTGCACGTGAAAACTTTGCCTTGATCCTCCTCTGGCTGAGGAGCTCTCTCCTCTTTAGGATGCAGCTAAGAAAATTCTCTGAGGGCAGAGATTGGCCTGTCAGCAGCCTTCAGTTTGTATGCATGAGCAAGGACACGGATATCCCCTGCTCCACAAATTACAAACACAGGTCCCTAAACACTGCAGCCTACAAATAGAAGCAACCTGCGCAACTATGAGGACAGGAATATGTTGACTTTTTTTCCTTTTCCCTTTTTTTATCTATCCATTTTTGGACAGGAACATGTGGAACTGAGTAGCAGGGTCATTCTCTCTTCCTCTTGTGGTCTGCCTCAGTCTAAACACTGGCCACAGTAGAGTCCAAGGCACGTACAGCTATGGTAATAAAAAGATCACTGTCATTTCAAAAGCAATCAAGCCCTTGTAATCGATTGTGTTTTTACCACAGCCATCCTTGCCCTTGAAGCACACACCCAAGAGGAAAGGAATTGACGGACATTTTCACATGCTCCACGTGCCACTCTAAAGGTTTCTCTTTCTATTTCTGGTTAGTCAGATCCCAAAAGACTCCCAAAACTGAAATGTTATAAAAGCAAATCCATAAGAGGGGGCTGCTTCTACTGCCTCATCACTGTCACAGAAAATGAGAGGGAGAAGACCACAGTGGTTCTAGTCATTCATAGAGAGGATGACTAGATCATCAGGAGAGGATTATGATCCTGAGGCCTGGATCAACCAGTAAAGCTGGGCTCTGATCCCATGTCAAGGTAAATCCCTATCAACTTTTCATCTTTATTTCACGTGATGGATGTATGCAAGCATCTACCATCCCTCATGCTGTCTCCTCGGAGTCACTGCCAGGCAAAAGGAAGCATGTTCTTCCCTTGCTTGACTCTGTGACATGATGCAGAGTCGGGGATAGAGAACAAGACCTCCTGTTCAGACCTGGTCATCTCTCTGGTATCTGTCTATAAAGCAGTAGATAATTGAGACCTTGATTCCAGTTTGGTCCTGCTACACTCACTCTTCATCCTTCCAGGTGTCCCTTCTTACAATCTGACAGAAACCATCTCAGCACCTTTATCCCAGTCCCTTGGTGGAGAGAGAATCACTGCTTTCTCAGCCATGACATGGTAGGTAGACCTTTAATTACAGGTATCTTGAAATATTTTACCCCAAGAAACTAAGAGGCTTCTTACTGAATAAGATAACGTTACCAACTAAAATAATTTGGCTGCAAACTTATAAGATCGGCATCAAGAGTACAAGGCATGTTTGCATTCCCTTGAAAGAATGAAATGAATATACCTTCCAGGTGTCCCTTCTTACTCCCTTTATCTTGCAAGCATATGAGATACCACCTAAGAGACTTTGTTTCATGGGTCACAGTATATCACCTTCCTCACCAAGCAATCACTGCTCGTCCTTCATTTGATTTCCCTGGTTGTATTTAAGTCCACAATCCTCAGTCTGAACCCTAATAGACACAGACAACAGATTGTTTCTTGCCACTACAGCAACCTTAGTGCATTGGTAGGCTTGTATCACATCTCATTTATTTTTTCTTTCAAAACTGTAAAGCTGTTTCTTTCAATCCTTCCTCATTAAGCCCATTGGGTTTTGCCTCAAAACAGCAATATTACTGAGGACCCTTCTGTAAGACCTCCACTGCACATAGGCCAATGGAAGGACCCCTTTATGTGCCTTATGGGACACTTTCTGTCCCACCAAGGTGCTCCCTTTTTTCTTTAGCATGAACAAACCTTGTCTGACTCACCTTAGTTTGTGTTGGACTCTCAACCCTAAAAATGCTTCTGTCTAGGGTACCTTTTATAGTAGCACTGCTTATTTCTTCAACCTAACCCTCCCTTTACCAGTTCTCTGTTCATGTTTTGCCAGGCCCATTTATCTCCTAAACCTGCTCCCAGCAACTGTTCAGGCACACTTTCAAAATTAATAGATAATTCTTCTTCCACCTGTCCAAATTGTAAGAAAGAAGTATAGGGTAATAAGCCCGGGACAAAAAACTTAAGATCCCCCAAGCTGTACCATGAAAGTTTGACAGTGGAATGAAGATAATTACTCCCTAAGCATTATCCCAAGTGGCCTTACTGCCATGTTAGAGATTTGTCTCAGCTAGGCTACCCTGGCTCCATTATGAGGCAACAGAGCTCCTGCTTTCTTTCAAAGCCTTTTGAAAATGATTGTCAATACAACAGTCTCAGCCTTAAATTACTATGTATACATTCATATACGTGTGTATCTAAATAAAATAATCAGAGAGTGAGAAAAAGTTTGCTGGCAGTCTGGGGCCTCCCTCTGACCAGATGTACCCAGTTCATTTTCAGTAACATCCATGGAAGCCACTGGCATTCTGCTGAGACGTGCTAGGCTGATATTAACTTGCTAAAATAACAAGGAAGATTTGCATGCATTCTACTGTGTCTATCACTTCTCATTACTTTTTTTTAATAGTCACTAAAATATCAAAGCAAAACACGACAATATGGAAACATGAGGTCACAGGGCAGCTCACTCCTGCACAGCATCTTCAACCTGCTTTGCTGGGTCTCCTTAAACTCAGCTGGCGTAGTTGGAAATTTCTTGGCCTGACTCATAAGTTCTATTTCCAGATGTACCAGGATTTTTGTGAAATCTCTGCAGAGAGCCACATCCACACTGCATAAATCACAGCCCCTGCTTGTGACCCTGTGATGAGTGGGGGACACAAGCAGGACATCAGCTAAGTACAAAGCAGAGCTGGCTGTTCTCATCAAGTGTCTCAGCCTAGAACTCTGTCATCTCCTCCCACTCACTCATGCCCTCCATACCACAGCCTCATTATCCCAGACTCCTAATCACTTGATGCACAAGCTGCCCATAAATTAGGAGACATCACAGTGTTATCTGGGGCACTGAAAAAGATTACCGTGTAATTACACCAATGAGGCATCTTTATCTCCAGGCATGAAATCGTGCCTTTACTTAAAACACTTTAAATCAATAAAATTCTACTGTAGTTGTCAACAGTGCATACAGTTTTGCTTACAGGAATGACCCTCCATTATGTTTGACAGGAGATGTGTTTCTGCCTGATTCAAGCACAGCAAACAGACTTCAAGTAACAGCAAGTGTCAAGTGGTTTCAGGAGGAAATAATTATAAATCATTCATGACACCTTGCAATGTCATAGCTGTAGGTTGGGTTACTCCTCCTGATGAACACTGATCAGCATACATAACTCAGCCCAATGCAGCAGTGATGGAGGCCCCTCCAGGAAACAGAAGGTGTCCTGCAGTACAAAAGAGTTGGCTACGGTGGGAGAAACACTAGAGATGTGAGAGAAGGGTGTAAAACCCAACTGGCATAGAGAAAATGCATAGGAAATGATCAACCCACCTCTTTCTGCCTAGCTGTGGGATTATAGAATGGCTTGGGTTGAAAGGGGTCTTGGAGATCTAATTCCAGCCCCTAGCCATGGGGCTGCTTGCAGTGACAGAAGGCAGATAACCTGCTCCCAGGAGGCAGCCTTCAGCCCTAAAGCTGCTCATATGACACAGGACCAGAGCAAGACTCAGGAAGACACTTCCAAAGTAGAGCATGGGGAACCCAACCCCACCCTGAGCAAATGAGACTCTCTCTCCAAGATATAGGAAATCTGCAAGTAGCTCAGAGTAAACAAGGATTGTCTGACACAGTGACAGAGTGCTGATTTAACAGGGTGCTAATTAACTTCATGCATTCAAAGTTACGCAAACACTGAGCACTCCCGCTGTATCAGGGCCTACACACAGCAATGAGATAGCATAAGTCTGAAGAAGTAGGCTGGAAATATCTAACAACAAAAGGATTTCCCATGATAAATCTAGTACTTCCTGCTTCTGGCTGTGCTGGGTTTACCACACAAACAGTCTTTCTCACAGTCCTTTGGCACTGCTCATTCCATTCTCAGCTGGGCTCCAGACGCAAAGAGGTGCAAGGAAAGGAAAACAACGAGACAAAGTTGGGACAGGCGAACCTCGTGGTGCTGGAGGTTTTTCAAGGCTCTCGAATGCTTTGGTGGGTTTGCAGACAGGGATAAGATTGTGAACCACTTTTTTTTCCTGTAATTTAAAATGCATGCTCTCCTGCATGTACCACCAAGGGTGGTTCAGTTATTAAAGGCACAAACTAACTTTTTCCCCCTTTTTTTTTTTTTTTCCTCCCAGGGAAAAGGAGTAACCTGGACCACACTTAGCTGGCAACTCAGAGTACACTGCTTATCTTCCATACCCTGTGTTTTCTTCCCATGCTAGTGCTCCTACTCTGGTGCCCACCTGCCAGCAGAGCATCCCCTCAGGTGTTCTAGGGAAACATTCCTTGTTGTCAAAACCCAGGATAATCCTAGAGTTCTAATGCTCACACCCCACCCTGGAAATGATTGTGATTTTCCCTGAAGTCTGATATTTCAGGTCCTTTGTACAGAATGACCAGTGTGAAGACCAAATTAGACCCCTGTTGTATGTTTGAGTATCACAGACAGCCAATAGTTTTGGCAATGTTTCCCAATTCAAATTCATCTTCTGCTTTTGCTGTTCCCAGATCCAAAAGATATTTCCTTACCTTTTACATAGCTGCATCCATACATGAGTTTCCTCCCTTAATCCTGCACCAAATTCACCTTAAACAATTCCTCCTCTTTCCTTGTTTGTACTTCATTTAGTAATTTTCGGTAGTAGTATTAACACTCTTTGGAGGCACTGTCTCTCAGAGACACCTAGAGTTCAGTCCTTCCATCTGTAAACATGATCTGCACTCTGTGAAGCCTGACTTATCTGTAACTTTGCACGACACCAAGAAGCGGGTGCTTGCTGTATTGGTGCCTACAGTGGGCTGCTGCTCCAGCTGGATGGGAGGTCTTAAAGTAGCTATTTTGTTCCCTGCCTTTGGCACTGTGTTAAGAGCTTGGATCTCTTCTGCTGCTATCACCCTAAGGTCACTTTGAGACATATTTTATTTCCAGCCCACCCACCCCCCACCACTTCTAATTGCACAAGTTAAGATTGCTTTCAATTTTAATTTCCTTCCTTTTGATGGTTTCATACCATTCTTAACATGACTTGAACATGGGTCAGGAATTTCTATTTTTTTTTTTAAGCTTCTTCTGAACATCTCTGCTGACCAGTTATTGATTTAACCCACATTCACAGCACACAGCTAGGAAAGTGAGACTAAACGATTGAGCATTCATTAGAAACAGATCAAGAAGAGTCTACATTAACATCCCCCTGACTGCTGCTTATACCCTCACATCTGGTCACTAAGTGCCTCTATAAATCAAATATGGCATAAAAGGATGAAGAAAGCTGTAGGGTTGCAGCAGACAAACACTGTCTCTGCTCCACCAATGGTTTATCTCAAAGGAGTCAATACAGCCAAGTCAGCACCAGTTTTGTTGACTTTCCTCTGGTGCAAATACCTCCCTCAGTATCCCTTCAAATGATAATCCTCTGCCTCCCCAGCCCACGTGCACCCTTTACCAGGGTTCCCACAGCATGGACAGAGACACCCAAAACAAAAAGATCAGCCCAGGATGACGCTGAGCCTCACAAGGTAGCAATAATGTGGTACACTCTGTGTATGTATATACAGAGAGCATTACTTTCCTCATTCAGCATCAAAATAACTTTCCCCTTGTTGCCTCTTGCACCTCCCTACCACATCAGTTCTTCTGATGTCTTCAGTATCTGCAGCACTGCTCCGAAGCACACAGTGAAGCCTAATGTGGGGCAGAATATCCAGTCACAACTGCCCTTTGAGACACGTGGTGTTCCCATCTCTGACCATGCAGCCCAAATGGAGATTCAGCGTCTAGTTGGTCCAACTCAACCACCAGATACGTAACAGGCTGAAATCATAGAACCATTAAGACTGGAAAAAGCACGGAGATGACCCAGTCCAACCCTATCCCACCCCACTAACCATATCCTTCAGTGCCACATCGTCACAGTTCTTGAATACCTCCAGAGACAGTGATCCCCCCATCTCCCCGAGCAGCCTGTGCCAGTGCATCACTGCTCTCTCTGAGAAGACATGTTTCCTAATACCCAGCCTGAAAATCCCCCAGCATAACTTATGGACAGTACTCTCTCCTCTACCTCCAAAACATCCAAAACATTGTATACACCTGAATTATCAATAAAAATCAGTCAATAACAGATTCTTCTCAATTTAAAACTTGTTTTTCAAGGACTGAAAAAATTTACCAGTAATCCCATATGAAGGCCAGTGTATAGTTATTTGACAGGAAAATGAGAAATACAAACTACTTCTTCTCTACCCAACTCTCCGTGTCTTCTCCCTCCCTACGTACAATACTGATGCATCTCAAAAAATATCGATGACCTTTGGCTACATTTATTGTTCCATGTCGGCACTTATAAATTCATTACCCATCTAGATAGACAGCCATGAAGTTAAACTGGATGCTTACTTCCATTTCACAACAGAATTTTCCACTTGATGCCTTTTATTAGGCTGAGTCTCTTCATTAATGCTCTTTCTATAGGCATTTTAGCACAGCATTCTACATGTTCTGCCAGTGTAACAGATCAGGTTTGAACAACTATATTTCCAGAGACTTTTTGTTTACCTGGACTTAGACTGTTTCTTACAGAGAAGTGATATTGGAGTACCTAAACAAATAAAAACATCCAAACTTATATTTTCAGCCTAAACTTACATGGGGACAGGGCAATTAAGAGCATTCATAAAGAACACAAGAACTCCCTGCCTCAATTTCCTTGCATGTAAGTGTCTTGAAAACTGACATGCAATGAAGATCTCACTCATCTATCTATCTGTGTTTATTTTGTGGGAAGCTCCATTTCCCCTTGATTGTTCTGGTCACATTTTCTCCTGACTGTCTTCATTAAATCTCAGATCTTTTTCCAACATCTTCACACTCCAGTTAACCATGCTGTTACATACTTACCCTTAGGGCCTTGCAGAGCTCGAGCACAGCTCAAATTTGAGAGGATTTGTGGTTTATCTCAGCAGACATCTTTTCAAGTGCAATCTCACATCAGAACAACACTATGCAGGCAAATTTACTGAGGGCTTGTTACCTCCCCCCAGACAGATGAAGAGAGGGAGAGAGAAAGAGAAGGAAACTTCTTTGCTCCTACTGATTAACCACAATGCAAACTTCATAAATGTGATCCTGACCTCCACCACAACGTGCAGTCTTGAGTCATTCCAATAAAAGAGGAAATGACACTTTGCCACAACATTACTAAGTCCACATCCCATAAAACCATTCAGGGAAGGAAGAAACAAAAAAAGAAAAAGAAGAAAAGAGAGAGGGAAAAGCAAGAGTAAAGACAAGCAATTATCTGTTATTAACCCAGCCCTGAGTGGTATCACATTGCTCCTAAAAATAATGACAGAGCAACAAAGCTTGTTTGTGTCTCCCATGTCCTTTGTGGGTTCCTCATTATTCTAATGAGCTGCTGGATAATGCACTTCAGTTCCATGCCCATCGGTTATTTCACCGGTCGCCCTGCTTTCATTTCTAACTGGCTCCGCAAGATGTTTTACAATTAACACTTTGATCCTTTTTTTTTTTTTTTCCCCTCCTTTTCTTTTTTTGCTTCTCTATTTTTTTCTCCTACAGACAGACGCCCACTTTGTCCTGGAGGAGATGACAGAGCTCACATCCCATGTGCCATGCTGGCCACACATTGCTGCCCAGGGCTGGTGAGGCAACAAGCTGTGTGCCTTTGCTGGTGCTGGCCACACCACACCACACCACCAGTACTGGAAAAGAAAACAGGAAAAGTTCAAGAATAGATCAGCATAATGTGTGCCACATGGGTTTGGGAGCAAAACATGGAAGCAGAAAGGCAGCCATTGCACAAGCAAACATGCCGTGGCTCTGCTGTTTCTGCATGTTGCTTCGAGTCACACTACATACTGTCCTTTTGCATGCCGAGAAATTTAAAAATGAAGGGAAATCTTACTTAGTTCAATGAGCTTCCCTTGACACTCTGTATATTTCCCTCTGCAGGCACTGTTTAAGATGTCCATCTACATGAGCAAGGGTACATTTGTGTTTCATATACAAGGTACTCTTGCAAGGTGCTGGGGTATGTGGCAATCATGGAGTATCACCAGCTCTCATAGGAGAAAATGCATCCCCTCTCTGCTAGCAGTAGAAACAAACCCTATCAACTCCATCCCAGAGCCCACTCTTTGCTCCTAGAAGTGTCAGCTCAGCCATAGGGTCATTAAGATCGGAAGAGGCCACTAAGATAACATAATCCAACCGTCAACCCATCCACGCTATGGCCACAGCCCATATCACCATGACATCCCCTAGACTGAGAGCATCTATACCTAAGGGCATCCTTTCCCTGGGTGGAGAAGAGGACCATGGTGGGGTACCGGAAGTTAAATAAATATAGCTACATACTTCGGAACAGCTATTTCTGGTGGGAGTCAAGAAGGGAGCTGCACAGCACCCAGCACAAAGAGGACTGACTGGCAAAGCAATAGATGAACAGAGATGCATCTCATCTTCCATCAGCCGAAGACAGGGACAGGGCTGATAGAGTTCAAGGTCAGAATATTGGTCCACAAGGAAATTCAAGCAGTTGCATGCACTTGTTATCTTTTCTTTGACAGTTTTCTCATGATTGAGTTAACTCCTTTCCCCCAAAAGTGCTGTTTTACTGCTTTAAGAAAAAAAAAAAAAGGAAAAAATACAAAACAGCTACCAAAAGATTTTGTACACCCTAAACACCCAAGTCTTATAAGGATTTTGAGGATTTTCTTGTTCTCTTTATAATATGTAATTAATCTTAAGGAGTGTTTAAGGAAAACTATCTCCAATCCCTCTAGAGGGCATTTGAATAGAATTTTGGTTTCTGATTTTTTTCAAGAGAATAGTTTTCTGACTAATCTGAATATTCACGCTAGTAATAAAAATATTGACAAAGGTCACTTTGCCAAAGATTTTCTCCAAAAATATGGCTATTTATATGGAAATTTTACTAAAAGGGGAAAAAATAAGAAGAAAGCATTTCTATGCTGTTTTCTCGTTTGATTGATTTTGCAGTTAAAATATTTATTTCAAAAGAATATTGTTATTAAAAAAAAAAAATCAAGGTGAACTGCTTTAGAGTATCTAAACAAAACCTTTCAACTGATATCTGAATATCTAGTCTGAGAAGAGACTCCACGTTTCAGCTCTTTGGGGTCAATTTAGGATTTCAAAATACTGATTTCTCACCACTTTATTGAGATAACATTGATTCTTCAAACATTCAAGTTAGAGCATAACTTTACTACTGTCATATCCAAATGAAGGTATTTACAAAGGTAAACTCATGCATGCACACTCCTGTTTACAGGGTTGGGGTTTCCAGTAACTTGCTGATATTCAGCACAACCTATAGAGCTGTACAATGCTTGCTTTATGTACACCAGACTTTGAACTTATTCAACAAAATACCCTCCTGACTTTGCTCCAAGGGCTTTTATGTTCTTTGAAAACAATAAAAATACCCTTTTATGACATTACAACTTGAGTTTCAAAGTGTGATGAGTGAATATGGCGCTGTTCTCCACATTAAGGCACAACGAGCTTGCACACTGTGGATCAAATTATTTTTACTCCAGGTTTACATAACCCTGATACAACAAGCAGATCGGGGTGCAAAGTGCAGAGCCAGGACACGCGATCCCAAACCCCGCCTTCCAACATGGCCAATGACTTTGACCTCTGCAGCCATAACCACAGAGCAATTGTTGCCCTACTGGGGCTCCTCTGCTTGGCAAAGTTGCCAGCTAGGGGCATACAGACATAACAGTTCCATCGCTCTCAAATCATGACTTTTTAGTCTTGTGGATGCAACAAAGGCTTTTAAATGCAACGGCACAAAGGCAATGGGCACCAAAGAGTCATTTGGAGTGAGGGGGTGACACTGAGTTCAAAATTCCTGCAGACATCAGAGGAGGAAAGAGTAGAAGTGCATGGTGCTGCATTCTATCCAATCCAAAACTCTTTGCTCCTTTACTCTTAACACAGATTTGCTCAAGGGTCTGCATGCTTTTTTTCTCCTTAAAGATATTCTAATACCAAAGGAAAAAAAAAAAAAAAAGCACATCGCCATTCTGAAAAAGCACATACAGTGACACAAGCGCTCTAGCTCAAATTTTAAGCATGCTAACTTCCCTGGCATGAGAGTTCAAACAGTGCCGACCCATTTCCAAGGCCAAAGCTGCACTAGTAATGGCTTGCTGGCACCCCTCCGAGCCTACCTTCCTCCACTGGCAGAAAGGATGCTTCCACTGGGATAATTTATACCAGTTTCCCTAAGGAAATCCACTGTAGCAGCAGAAGTGCTGTTCTGCCAGGATAAGCTATAACATTTATGTAGCATTTGCCAACATATATATATTTTCTTTTAGAAAATTTCTGAAAAGCCATGCCTCACTGCAATGCTGTTCACTCACTGACAATGAATTGGCTTGAATTACCTAGTGGAGATACAAAAGGCATTATTATACGAGACTGGGGACTGGCTCCAAGCAATGTAGAAGTAATTGAAGATAGGAAATGCTGAAAGGCAAACTCAGTGCATATACACAATCCAGGAAAATATTGCAAACTGTTTCTTTGAACAACGGAAGAAACCCAGCACTGAGTTTGGTCCTCAGCTGGTGTGAACTGTCACAGCTCTACTGTGGCACACTGGCACAAACAAAGACCGGAAATTTTCCTGTTTTCAAGTTTGCATCTTTGTGGGGTGTTTTTCTTTTTAAATTTGGAGGGAGAGTACCTGCTGGTTCTGGATTCTCTTGCAGTATACCTCCAGTTGCTGTGAAAAAAGAGAAGGTTCAAGGCTCCTGGGACCTCAAATGCAATCCAGTGAAATCAAGGACAGATGTGGCCCCAAAGAGGACATCTCTTTGCACATAAGGATGACCTTTAGCTTTGGTGTGAGTGAAGTAAAACAAGACAATGGACAAGGGGAAAAGAGAGAAGGAATCCATCAAGGCAGAGGGGATGGATAGCAAGCAGAAATTCAGGGGAAGAGCAGAGATGGCAACAAAAAACAAAGGGTGAAAAAGAAAGCAGATTAAGAAATAGGAATCAGAGGTGAAGGAGGTAGAAAGGGAGGGATGGGCAGTGATAAAGGGAGCAGGGTTAAAATGAGTAAACAGAGAAGGCATGAAGAGAAGGGCTCGGGTTAAAGGAGCAATTGCCCTCTGGCAAACATACTGCAATGTAAATGGAAACATGTATGTCAACAAGGAGTGTCCTGAGATGGGCTGGAGAGGAAGCAGCTGATGTGATATGAGCTTCTGCTGGGAACCATAAGAGCCTTCTCCTTCCACTCCCCTCCCCTCATCACTGAGTTCTTAGGTGCTGGAGCCCGCACTAAAAGCAGAGTACACTCTTGAACTCAAACGAAACTTCAGTAACAACCAATAGGCACACATAAAGGTCTTCGGTTCCCCTGAAGCTGATTCTAGCTAGAACCTTAGCTTCCTCCAAGGAAGCCCTGGCCAATGCTGAAGACCAGAAATGTTCATTTCATATCTTCAGTTACAGCAGTTGAGATCTTCAGAAATACCTTTTTTTCAAAGCTAAATTCACATAGACTACTTTTCCAATTCCAGCCAGCCTACTGAGTGATCCAAACAATCAGCTGGACAACCAGACATTTCCCCAACTTCTTCTGGTATCCTTTTCATCACACTTCTTTAGGAAATAGCTTAGGAAGAATGGCAGCAAGAAAACCTGAACCATGATCTCCATCCATCCACAGTACAAGGGTTATCTGCAGAGACTAGCATCATTTCTGCACAAGCCTTGTTACGGTTACTTTGGAGTTCTGAACTGACTGGACATCCCTAATTCAGGCACCACACATTCAGGAAGTCTATTCTGTATGTTCCTTATTCCACCAAAATCTGCTGGTTTACTCCACATGCACAACATTAATATGCTTCCACATGGCATTGAGCTTTCAATGCCCAGGGTTTCCAAGGAATGCCAAAGGAAGCATTCTGCCTAAAGAAACTCTTGCGCACGCTAAGGATTCAGCTTCTTCAGCTGATGGGATCTGTGTATGTAGGTTTCTGTGGCCAGTGGCACAAAGGAAAGTGAAATGGCTTAGTGTTCATGCTCTGATACCTCTTTGTAGCACAAGTCTAGGAGATAAGGTCAACACAAAGCGCAGACACTTCTGTGCAACAGCAGCCCACACTAACAGGAACTGTTATCCAGTACAGGGCACTGCACCACCTCAAAGACCCAGCAGGCTTGCAGAGATGATGTACTGGTACAGCCAGGCTCTCAGACCACTACATATTTAATCTGTACCTCATCAAGGTATTGACAGCAGATCTATTAACTGCTAGGGAGGTTTATTATGGAGAAGCTGATGTAATTACTTCCACAGCACTAAAGTACAAGGACACATTTCATATACTGCACATCATATGTTGTCGGTGGCTGTTTCCAACAACCATTCATCTTTCTTCACTTGTGCTGTTGTAACTTCCCTTTGAAGAGACAAGAAACACTTTGCAGATACCATCTCTCACTCTGTTGAGTACAGATCACCACACGCATGACCAGGATCATTAATGACTATACACCAAGGCCCTTTTGTCTATTAAAAATACCCCTTAAATGTGCAGAATTCAACTCTTTGCAAAAGTCAAACATGAAGATAACAGAGAAGAAGGGCTACCTATAGCTGTAAACTCAGTAGATAGATGTAAGTTGAATCACGGACTCTGAATCTTTTTGACATTTTAACATTTCTGCTCCAAAATGCATGACAATCCTTCAAACAACCATGTTGTTTTATTTTCACAAGGACACCAATTAGCCTATGTTGTTTAGATTGGTAATACTTGCCATGTATAAACTTTCTTAGCACATGGCAAGTGAAAACAAATAACTTCCATCAGATATGCATTTTCTATGTCAAAAGGGCAAAGGAAAATTAAGTGGCATTTCTGTAATAAACTGCCTCTAGACTTCCTTCCCAGAATCTGCAGAGAAACATTTAAAGGTAAAAGCAGAAATGTACATACTGGCCCCAGAGCAATTCTCCAGTGGGCACTTTCTCCAAATGAGTTGTGTTGTTGTAGCTGTGATGGTCTGAAAATAGAGGAACAAGGTTTCTAAACAATCTTTTCCTGGATCAGCTGATACAGCTAAAGAAAATAAGCTTTGGGCACATAGAGTTTTATGGATTCTATTCACATGAAGGGCATCATTCCTTACTGAGCCTTGATGCCAGCTCTCCAATAACTGAGGTTTTATGACAGTTTTGCTTATTTCTACACTACAAACTATCCAAACACTCCTGAGAATGTGATCTAGCAGTTCAGGAGACCAGAGTCTGATTCCATTTTGTCAAAGCACTTGCGAGGCTTTCGGTAAAAAACACCTCTAAACACCTGTTTCCTCATAAAGCAGGCTAGGAGTTTTGTTACCTTCCTAGGTAAGAGGAAGGAGGCAGGCAGCAGGCTGGAAGCAGATAAAGAGGAGATGGTACTCCTCTCACGTCCACTGAGAGATCTATAATTATACACCTAGACCAGTCTGGTCTTCTAGGCCACTGCAGCAACATCTCAGCTATGAGAAGTGCTCTATTGTTTGAGATGCAGATGTCTTACCGGGCTGCTGAGGGAGCCAGAGAGAAGGAACAGAATTGATGCCCTGGGGAGCAAGTTGCAACCCTCACGGTTTTAACGTGATTTTATCTCACCCCTGAGGTTTCATTCTGCTGCTGTGAAGCTGATCAGCTTAAGCACATTGCTGCACAACGATACAAAAACGCACCTCTCTCTGATACCACAACACAACCAAAAAAAAATGTTTTAAATCAGAGAGAATCAGTCTAGTTCTTCAAGAAAAGGCTACTATTGCTGGATTTAAGGCAACAGATGTGTCACAAAATGCTATGAAAAGAAGCCTAGGGAGCTGGGTAACTATAAGCTGGCAATCTATACGCGTTACTTATAAATAGCCCATTTTCCACACACAAGAGATTGGTCTCCTTTCAGAAAATGTAGATGCATTGTGCTACAGAGCTCTCTCCAAGACAGATGCACAGAGCTGTTTGTTCAGTGTCCTTAAGCCAAACAAACAGTTGCATACTGTTACCTTCAACATAAGCCTCTCTTCTTAAGGCTCTGGCCAAGAAAAATATTATCCTAGCTAGTTTGTTATGAAAATGTTTGAATAAAACCAGCAACATCAATAACTTATGTAAAAACTTCAACCTTTAATCAGATGAGCTTTAATAAGGTTTGAGATAACAGTGCAAGCATTTTGCCAAGAGTATAAAATAATCATAAAATATTATAATTGATGTGCTGTTCTGGTTTATTACATCTCACAAACTAGACAGTTGACTGCATGGAAGAAAACATTTTGGACCTTGTGTTAACATACTGTAATAATTAATAGCCACTATTTGAATTTGGGGAATTTCTGTGAACTTTTTTTTCCTCCTATTCTTCTATTTCTCATCTTGTACAAATTTGGCCAAAGACTCAAATCTCTCTGAAATCAAATGACACTATTTATTGCACAGAGATTTGGCTCAGTGTTCTGAAAGAGGTGGAGGTGGCAGAGCTTAATTCCTGCTCAAATTCAACCCTCAAAATAAAAGGGGAAAAAAAAAAAAAAACCTCAAACTGCAAATAAACCCTTGACAATAAGTTACACCAAGTTGTTTCCTTTTTGAAAGGTAGTGAGCTGCAAATAATTGCTAATAAAAGGTTCGCTGTGTTTGGTGAATACAAATCTTTATTTAGTGGCTGCAGAGCAAGCCTTTTTCTTGCTCTCTTGACAGTTTAACAACACACCAACAATATTTGCTTAAAGTCTTTAGCCCCATTAATCTCAAACCCTGCTACACAGATTGCCAAAGCTGATGACAAACCCCAGTTAGCATGGATCATCTACTTGGCCATGACAGTATTTTTCCCATGACATTAAAAGGATGGTTTTCCTCCAAAGAGGGCACAAGCCTACTGATTCTCACAAAAGCTTGAAATGGTAAGTCTACAGCTTAAGGTGAGTGATAGAGATAGCTGGGGACTACACAGAAACAAGGAGGAGGAAGAATACCCTTGCACTCTAATTGGCTTTTTTGTTTGCTCACAGTTGCTTCTAATATGGACAGATCTCCATAGGAAAACACAAAATTAGCACCTGTTAGGACAACTTAACCTTCAGAGAGAAAAGCAAACATCCTTGGCTTGTCAGGATTTTGAAGCAAAGGTTACAAAGGAGGCAATTTCTATCTGGATTGGTTTAACCCCTTCTTGCAACACACTGCAACTCATTAAGTAAGTTCTCGTACATGATTTCAAAAGAACTCATTAAGACACTTCCTTAATGCATTCTTCTTAAATAGTGTACATGAAAAGCCACGAAGCAACACCATAAAATTGTATGCTTAATAATATCTGCATACCCTATGCATCAGATGGAGAAAGCATATACAAGTTAAAAATGAGGGAAATGAGCAGGATAAGTAATCACTCACTCTACTCCCCCTTCATCGCTGATGAAGTCAAGAAGAGGCAGTCACCAGCTGTCCCCATTCTGAGTTCTACAGCTTATTAGAAAGTATCCCTACTGTGGCTGGTCTTAAATCACCCTCACTGATGGCTGATGGAAGGCAAATGGGGCTGGTTCATAAATGTTTTGGCAGTCGCAGTATGGGAACAGCAGATAGGAAGAGGTGCTCTGGCCTCTCTTGGATGCCCAGACCCCCATGGGATTTTTTCTGTGGGCACAATATCTTCTTAAGCCACGTTGGGCATGCAGGCATGAGGAACGCCCTTCCTTCAGGCCAGGAGAAGCAGCAGCACCACCCAGAAGACAACTGTTCTCTCCCCACACAACTGGACTTCATAACACTGAGAGCTGCAAAATGCTTTGTGCCCATTCTGCTGAGCAGCACAGAGCTCAGCTGCCACCTCGGACAGGAATAGCATCTTGCAATGACTTCTCACTTTCCTCTTTGCATCCTTGGAGCTAAAACGTTTAAGACAAACCCGTGAATTACAGAACAATCTTGTCCTTCTTCCTGACTCAGCAGCTGGTGTTTGGGCCGAGGCCACTGCTGTCCACACAGCGTAACACAGCACCTGTCCCAGCAACCTGCTCGCATGCACAGATACCAAAATGCAGAATTCAGGGGGAAGTACAAGAGATGTAGAGGAAGAGCTGAGAAAGAAAACAGGAGTACTTCTAAGTGAAAGCGGCATTCACCCACACTCTGGGCAATGCAGGCAGGGTGTGTATGATGCATACCTGGCTAACAATAGCATCACCTCCATCACCCTGCCCATGGCTTGTTCTTGATAGATAATGACTTGATTAAGCTAAGGACTTCAGTGAAGCTATTCAAATGTGAAAGCAGAAAGCCTGCACACAACTCCGCAGGACGCCAACCTCGGCAAGTAAATTGAACTAAAGTGATTGTAAATGAGCTAACATCTTTCACTTAGCACTGCCTCCTGTTACTCTCCAACACAGGCATCAACCTCTCTTGCACTGGAATCTTCCACTTCTCTGTCAAAACCACAAGCATCTCCCAATTTTTCTACACTTCAACCCCAAAGGGGTTCACACTGTAGCTAACAGCCTCTGAGAGGACCATAATAAAAACCAAGTGAGTCTTCATTCTGATTGCAGATTAAAGGGAACAATCCACAGCACAAATGTAAAAAAAAAGCTTTCCTGAGTTTTCTTTCCTCCCCCTTTTGAATAATCAGTATCTGCATGCGAAGGTTCAATGTCACCAAACATGAAGCTTGTGTACAAAAGCAGTGATCCTTGACTAAAGCACAGCGTACTTAACAGCTCAAAAGCAATTGTTGTAAAACTTGATGGAATTGTGCCTGGCAATTGTATTTTATTGTCGTTTGTACAGGGAAGCTTCAACATTTTCTGTTTGGGCTTTTTTTTTAAGGGTTTTTTTTTTTGTTTTTTGTTTTTTTTTTTTTGTGTGTGTGTGTGTGTGTGTGCCTTGGGGAAGCAGTGGATATTTGTAGAAGAAACTCAAGCTCAGGAGTTCACGGCCATATTTACTGTTTTCTCCAGAACATACATATCTTACACAAAATGCAACCCAGGTGTTCAGAAGATAAACACTTCTCATTTATTCAGGTAAAAACAGAAGTTTACACTGACCATAGCGAGATTTGTATTTGATAGGACAAGGGGAAGTGGCTTCAAACTAAAAGAGTAGAAATATAGATTGAATATAAGGATTTCATTTTTTCAGATGTACCATCTCTGGAGACATTCAAGGTCAGTCTGGTTTGAGTTGTGAGCACCTGATGGAGCTGTAGGTGTCCCTATTTACTGCAGAGGAGTTGGAAAGAACCCTGAAAGGCCATCTGGTACAACTCAAACAGTTCTAGGATTCTATGATATGAAGGTCCAGTTTGGCACAGGACTGAATAATTTTCTGCTTTTGGCTGTATAAACCCAGAATTTATTCCTACCACAGCCTGAATCGGAACAGGAATTGAAGTCATCACTGACTCATTAAGACCACTAAAATAACTTAGCCCAGACATCAGCTTATGCTCGTGACCACTCTAGACCACATTATTCAGTGCTACATCTAACCTTTCCTTGAACACCTCCAGGGATGACACTCCTCAACCCAAGGAAGGAATCTTCACTGCCTCACTGCCCTCTCACGTGTCCCCTTCAGTGCAGGCACTGAAGAATTTGCCCAGCTGGGTGACTTACACACTGCATCTTTACATCTTGCTTTCTAATGGGTGGAAACATAGGAGTGGGAAAAGACAAAAAAAAACATGCAATACTTTAAGATCTTCACTTAGCAACACTACGAAGAGCTGTTTCCTTGTGGTAAAGGATTTGAAGAAGAAAACAAAGCTTGCTACTCCCATTCTCCATCACTTATGTGTGCTGGTTACACGTGATGAGCTGCAGCACAGCAGCAGGTTTTACTGCTGGAGCAATTCCAGGGGTGCCCTTCAGACTCCAGCCAGTCCCTACCATGTGAGATACAATCCATGGTCCCCAGGGTCCTATGGGCACCATTTCTGCACTTGCTCAGCTGACAGTAACCTCCATGGCCTAGGATTCATGCCTCATCCCATCTGAAACATAAACAGGAGCATAGGAGCAGGTCACTAAAGCTCTGCAAGCCGGTTGGAAGAGAAGCACTAGGAAAGCTGAGTTTGCTGTCAAAGTCCCAGTCTCCAGATGGGGTCGAGCACATCTGGAGAGGCAGCACCACACAGCACAGGGGCTTTTCCCACGAGGAGGAGTGTTACGGAAGTGACACCCCTGGAAAGCATGCCTCACACATCCTCCTGCCTCTGCTCAGTGTGCTGGGAAGCATATGGCACATCCACAAACAACAATTTTAAACAGAAGAGTTGTTTTGTGTTTTTTAATCCTGGAATCCTTATCTGGACACCAGCTGTTTACACATGAAGGTTTAAAACAGTGCTTCTGGCACTGGGAGCTACCATGCAGTATGTGTTTCTTTGCTTTAGAAGAAATAAGATATAAGTATAGGTGATCAGCTGAGGTAGATCAATAAAAAGAGCAAAAGTGAAACACATGACCAGAAAGCATTTCTGTCCACCAAGCACTGACCACAAATTGGAACTGCCACATATCTAAGCTGTCTTTTATACACTCCTCTTTTAATACCTATAAATGGCATTCAGAACCCAGTATCACAACATCAGGAATTCAGAATGTCCCTCAGCTTGAGGAGATAAGCAAACTTAATACCTCTCCAGTGCATATGTGCTAATCAGTATGATCTATGCACGTGTCTTCGGCGCACCATAAATTCTGTAGGCATACTGTGCATATGGGTATTTCTGTACAGGAGTTTCTGCATGGTGGGAAAACTTAGTGCTCCTTAAGTCACAGCCACACAGCTGGAAGGGATCTCCAGGCATCCAGTCCCCCCTACTGCAGCACTCCCATCATATCCCCATCCTTATCCCCAAGCTCTCTCCTGGTTAGATTAAAACAAACAAACAAAAGCAAAACAACAAAAATACTTTCTTCCAGCTTTAGCAATGAAGAACCTAAAATGGAAATGCTGAGAAACCCATCCCAAATGCCCAAGGTGTCCATAGGAGAAGCTGTTCTTGCTGCACAGTACCAAGGGCACCCATTGTACTCACCTAGCATTCACTTCTCTCCATCTTTGTGTGTCCCAGGCAGAGACATTGCCTCCCTCTAAGAGCCAAAAATGGAGTCCAGTTGCAGTATACAGAGTGAGTACACGCATATATATAAATGAGTATGCATGTATGTATGTATACACACCTATATATATAAAAATCCCAAAGACGTTTTGGGGAGGGAGAAAGAGGGAAATCCCTCCTTTAATGTGGACCTAAATGGGAAGACCTGGTTTGCACTGGAAGCGAGATTTCAGAAACGTAAGGAATGAATGGTCTGCTTTGTATCCGCAGCTTTGATATATCAGTCCCCTCAGTGACAGACTTGTTAATCTTTCCAATGTTGCTTTTTCAAAAAAAGACAAACACAGTGGATAAATGCAAAGGGCCAACCACATCCCCTCCCATAGGAAGTCTCGCCACATGGGCAATTCTTCCAAGTAAAGAAAACAGCCCACTTTATTTACAGGGTAAATCATTTTGACTTATCTTGCAGGAGTTTGCTCATAGCAAACTGACAGTTCCCCCTGTTGCACAGTAAATGGCTGACGGGGAAAATGTTTTCCTTCCCACCGTGTGGAAACAACCAGCCAGAAGGGAGGAGGGGTCAGGGACTTCATTTTTCCTAATACTCCATTAACGTTCTCCTGGCTGACAATCACTGCAAAGGCCTGAACTCACCACTCCAGGCAGTTCGAGCAAGAAACCTGAATCTCTGCAGGGATTTTTAGCTAAGTACATTGACTCAAGTTAGAACTTTTGGTCTTAAAGGGTAAGGTAACCATTAAAACTGTTTCCAAGTAAGTGGCATTACTCTAGGAAAAAATAGTACCTAAAGTCTCTTTTTTTTTTTCCCCTTTGTTTAAATTCTTGTTCTTTATTTTTTCTCCTCCATAGACCACTACACACACACGTGTCCACTACACGACTGAATTAGTCCACTTCTTTTTACATGTTCTGTCTAAACAGAAAAACATACCTAGATGTAATGCAAATTTCAATTTTCTTGCAGGTTAAGTTTGCAGCTCAAGGAACAAATCAGGGTCAAGCTTTCTTCTATGGAAGTCCATTGGGTCTCAGACATGACCTTCAAGTAGTCAGCCTACATCCCCAGCTCCAATCCAACTCATAGCAGAAGCTATCCTAGCTTTTCAAACAGATCTCTGCTAGCACATGTTCCTCGTACCACATCAAAGCAAAACAAATGATTAAAGGACAAAAAAACCACAAGGATGTCTGGATTTCTTACCACTTCACATCTTTGCATAGCACCCTGCATAATCACAGAATCGTCAAGGTTGGAAAAGACCTCCAGGATCATCCAGTCCAACCATCTACCTACCACCAATCTGAATACCACCACTAGTGGGCTACAACAGTGATGAGGACAGGGCATTAAGGTTGTCCCAGCAGTGTATTTGCTGGAGGTATGCTCATCAGAAGGACAGAATGAGATGGGCAAGTCAGAGGACTGCATAGCTAGAGTTGCTTTGAGACTCTAAAAGGAGAGCATTTCTCCTGCCACACTTGCAGCAGTGAAAGCCATTTGGCAGTCTTTGTTAATGATCATATTCAGATAAATTGGGATGAATGGGAAGTACAGAAGTCAATCTTGTTAGTTAACAGCGATTGCAACAGGATAGATGTATGTACGTGCTTCAGCGCTTTCCACGATAACAAGTAAAAAAAACATCTATGGTGACATTCCACAAACACCATGGAGAAATCCACCAACAAATTTAGGTGCCCTACACACACACAAAGACAGAATTCGTGCTTTGCAACCTTAACACAGCAGTTTAAGAAGTGTGCATGCTCCACATCCCCAATAATGCCTTATTTAGGAGACATCAATCATGTCTAGACCTCAGGCAAAATCAACATAATTGCAGTGATTTATACTTTTTGACACTCTGGTCTGCTGACACTGGAAAGACAATGTGCATCTGAGTTTGCTGCAAATATCCAATAACACATTTCTCTGCTTTTTTTTTTTCGCTTAGAAATATGAAAACATATGTTCTGATTTATAAACTGCAGGTCAAACATGCAGGTGTTAATGGCTTTTTCCCTGAGATTTTCAGCTCCAGACAGGCCTGCGTATGAACAACCAATTAAAAAAATAGAAAAGAGCACAGCATAATGGTGTTCCCATCATCTCATAGTAACAAAATAACACAGCGAAATTAGAAACACAGACCTTTCCACCAGGTCTCAACATCCAGGTAAGAAAACAAGTTTGGATCCTGCTCGATTCCAACAACTGCTTCTGCTTTGACCTTAAATAGTGTGATTTACAGTAATAATAAATATTTTAAAGACCATTCCAATTTAAATGACTAAGAGTTGAAAGTTTTCACTAGTATAGTTACTTGAATGATTAAAAGTAACTGCAACCCTGCTTGTACTAATGAAGGCTACGCAAAGGCTCAGCTTGCTTAATAGGTACATTTTTTCCTTTATGATTTTTCTTCGTTGTTCTAATATCCCCTTTGGGTCCCATCTGCACAGGTAAATTTATGATGTTGAGGATTATCCTCCTCTATCTGCGCCGGGCTAAGAGCCTGGCAGGTAAATACAGACACATCACAGGACCTGGGGCAGTTTGGCTCTTCCAACAAAGATGCCACAGAAAATCCAGACATGGGAAAAATTCATGGTTTTACGTCCAGGTACACATTACAAAGTGAGACAATACAGTATCTTTGCCTGCAAATTCAATACTTCAAATCAGTGTTCAGCATGCTCCACTGTCTCCAAAATTGTATGACAATCTACAGATGCTTTGGGACAACATCACCCACCTGCAGCCCACAGCACACACCAGAAGATGCAACACTTGCAGAGATATGTCAGAATAGTAGAAGTACAGATGTGTTTGTTGGGGAGGGGGTTCTGGTGAGTGCTCAAGTCCATCTCCCAGCCATTGCAGGTTTATTGCCAACACCACAGTAGGTCACCCCAAGGTCTTCAGGGGTGACAATCCCACAGACTTCCCAGGTACCTGCTCCAGCACTGCACCATTCCAAGTAAAGAAATTTGTATAAACATCTCAGAGCAGTAAGGCAAGACCTATACACCCAGATGTGCAAGTAGAGCTGGGAAAACAATACTGAAAATGAACATCTGATGATCAGCCTGATTTTTCATTTCAGCAGGTGGTTCACATCACAAACTCAAACAACAGTATGGTCGTTATTGACTTTGTTTTTCCTAAGGCTGGGCAGTCTATTGGTTTACATAGGCTGAGAAGTGGCCCAAAATGGCATGAAAAAGTTCCATACACAATTTCTTCCAGTTTTAAAGAGTATTTTCCCATCAGGTAACGTAACTTATAATTAAGGCAAAGATTTGTTAAGACAGCAAGTCAGTATTGCCTTGAAGCCACAGAATGGTTGAAAATGGTTGTTTTAACGGGGATTCAAAGTGGTTTTGCATCATTTGGAATTTATAAATCAGCTGCTCGTTTTCAAAAGAATGAACTGGACACATAATTCTCACCAAGTATAGCTTCTGGCAACAGTGTTATGAAGAAAACACCAACGTTTGCAAACCCAATAAAAACATGGTATATGTGGTAGAAACTACAACCAAAGAAAGCTTGAGAACATCCTCTAAAAACATTCCAAGCATCTTTCTTTTTCATGCCATGAGAGATGATTTTTTCTATTTCTTGTGAAGCTCTGCTGTTTTGCTTGCAATTCCTAAGAGAATTGCAACCTCACAAAGAAAAACAACCAGGACAGAATTAGCCTGTATTTATATATTAATAGCTTTACCTCCAGCAGTAGTAGATATAGTTCTGAGTCAAAAATCCTAATTTGTGAGTGTTTGGATAGCAGTGCTCCTGCAAAGTTGTGGTAGAGAGAATCATCACAGAAGGATGGATTGTGGTTCCCAATCGTTACACATACTAAAGATCTGAAAATTAAGCACCTACTCTAAAAGTGACAAAAGCCAAGATGATCCTTACATTCCCTGGATAATTTTTTTTATTATTATTATTATTTTTTAATCAAACCTTAAACACACACTGGAGTCACAGCACAATGGGGGGCACTGAAAGGGAATGCTAGACAGCAAACTTCTTCCAACATAAGCTTTCACAGCAGCGTTAGCTAACGGGGTGGTGCTGGCCCAGCAGAACTAGATGTCAACAAGTCCCCCTCCCCACCACTGCCATGCCCTGCCAAGGTCAGTCCAGTAGGTGACCAACCCTTGTCCCCACCCTACCTGGGGAGACGTCCGCTCCCTCTGCCCCTCCAAAATACCCCTCCTGGGCTGCCAGAGTAAGCCTCCACCCCATGGGCCTTTGAGGCAGTGAAAACTGATATGAACCGAACAGCAAAACCAATATTTGGTCAGGCTGAGGGGGGACTATCGATTCTTTTCTCATGATATCCGTGTCTCCTGCACTTCCTGCTTCTCCGGGGCACTGGAAACCCAAGTCCCTGCTAGACCAAGGGTGGCCAGGCTTTGACTCTGCAACATCTGTACCTCACAAGAAGTCCACGTGTGGTCTCCCAGGCCAACGCTCATCCACATGAGTGGCAGCAGGGCTGTGCTGGCACAGGGGCTGGTGGGGAAGGGAACCAGTGGGAGCTGAGGGCAACATCGGTGGGTCAACACAGGAGGGCACCACACAGAGCTGCTGCCACCTCCTGCCTCTGCCCACTTCCTCACAGCCTTGTGGCTAAATCAAGGTTTTATCACCTAATTTTTTCACTCTGTGCCTCACATCCATTTTCTCCAATCTTTCTTGCTATCTGTACCAAAAGTCTCACTGCCCTTGGTGGAGGTCCGCATGATGTGACTCTTACACGTAGGCCCAAGAACATCCTAATGTTCTAATCGTTGCACTCAGTGCACGTCCTATCCCTGCATACAGGTGAAGGTTGAGTACCCACCCCATTCTCACTCCAAATTTCCAGTTTCTCCTAGCTGCTCCAGCACTGAGGGCCTTGTCACAGGGAGCCATGTATGGTACGGCATGATGGCCAGCAACAGGGATAATAGATCCAAGGGGAAATAAAACTACACTACTGTGATCAACCATAATCACTTTAGCATCTCAAAACTCTGGCAGCTCTTTTCCAGAAAGATATCTGTTTTAAGGCTCTTCCTCTGAGAAAGCTACACTTTCCCTAAAAGTTACCTGAGATGAAGAGACGTTTGCCAAACCACACACGGCACTGCTTGGTGCCTCTCTTTGCCCAGTCACAAAAGTTTTCAATGACTGTGAAGAGCACCCAGGGATATAAGAAGAATACCAGAAAGGTTTTCTCCTCTTTCATCAAAATATTTTGCTGCCAGGTTTTAAAGCTGTAGTGTTTGCAGCAGACAGTTTGCTTCTAGCCAAGGCTTACAGAAACTTGCCTTGAACTCCAGCAGGCAGAGAAACCAGTGAAACTTTAAACTTCTACCCAAGCAAGAGGCAGTGAAATTGACCCCACACACATACCTGCCCAGCACCCACAGGTCCAACCCTCTCTGAACAGCTGTAAGTAGATACAATCACCAAACCACCAGAAAAAGCTGTCCTCTCCAGGGGCATGCAAAGTGGGATCTCTCACACTACCATGTTCACTCATGATTGGAACACGCTAGAAAACCAAAGCTCCTCAGTTGTCTGCATATCGCTCCTGTTGATTCCTCACCTGGCTCAGACTGGGAATACAGAAAGCTCTCAAGCGCTACTCACCTGCACCGCCTAGATACAAGGAAAATAGTCCTGCTGGAGCTGATGTTTGTCTCCTTATGTCTCCAAACACATCCCTAGGCTTTGCAGTTTCTTGGTCTCTCTCAAACTGCCTCTGCCCTCAGCAGTCGCCCAGACAGGAATGCCCAAATGAGACAGAAGAAAGCCTGAACCCAACCATGCTAAAGCATAGTGAAGACATAAGGAAGCAAAGGTCATTGCACCGGGAAAAAGCACTGATGCAGCAAGAGACTTGCCTAGGAAAAGCACAACTGCAATGGCACACTGCTGACAGCACCAGGTGGCACTCAGATGCTATGATGCCAAGGACAGTGTGACCCAGCTCACTGCTCTGCCTACCCTCAAGAGTGCATGAAATCGCCATGCACCTGAATGAGAGCTGCTCTGGTCAGCTCTCACAGGAGCATACCAGCACCACGAAGGCACTTTGCAGGTTGCATCTGGCAAAACATGCCTCTGAGGGGTTTGGGAAAGTCTATAGAGAAAGCACTCAGCCCTCAAAAAGACAAATATACAATGGAGTTGGCTAGGTGGTGGCTGCCCTTGTTAAACTTTGTGGAAAAACACAACTTGTGCAAACCGAATTCCCTTGCTAACCTCTTCCCCTTGTTGAAATATTAAACAAAAATAACTTTGCTTTTTATCTCTGAGCCAGCGGGACAAATTCATCATTAATGGAACTTCTGCGAAGTCAACAGGGATCTATTTGAGATGAAGAAATGAATTTGACCTGTTGCATCCTGTGTCCTTATGTTCTAGATAATAACCAAGTTGTACAGACTTTTAATCAAAGGAATCTAAAAACCTGGCCAAAATGGCTTGCTTCTCTCCCCCCCAGTGTTGCTATCTGTACTTTCATATTGCTTTTTCTTCAAGCAACTTCTGAATATTGGTATTTTCAGCTTATTTAATCACTTTTGTTTTTAAACCAGAAGACTGTCAAAATTAATTTCTTCATAACATTTTCTTTAAAACGCTCAAAGCTTTCATCAAATACTCACTAAAGCAGCATTGTGGGTGTTCTTAAGTACACACATTCGTTAGCACTGCTCCAGCCAAACAACGCTTTGTCTCACCCAAGGCTCTCCCTAGAAAACACAGGGACTGAAGCATAACAGGGTAAAGGGCCCAGCTGAGCACACCCTCACGGTGAGGATGTGGGGAATTCAGAATTTCATCTGGGGGAGCATGAAGATGAAGAAAGAGAAGCCAGCAACGCCACTGTTGGGTGGAAGACATGTTCTGTGCTTGGCATGCCAGCTGGTGAGGGCCTGGCCTGCACAAACACGTCACCGGGGTGAAGCAGGGTGTCAGGGTAAAGCAGAGGATAATAAAATCACTTTAGATTTATTCTTCTAAATTGGAAACTTCATGCTTACACCTGACTAAATCATCAGCCTGAAACTTTAGCTCGACTCCCACAGAAAAAGTATGAAACTTTATCCCATCTTTGTTTAACAAAGGCCAATCAAGCTTGCCTAATGAATTCTGCAGATGGAGGCAACGGGACGCGTTTGCCAATTTAATTCTGTGGGGCTTCATCAAACCCACCTCACCCTGCCCATCTCTCAGTGGCAGAAGAGCCCAGCAGGGACATTTCAACCCTCACAGTCCTCCACAAGGCAGGCATAGGCTGCAGAGTTCACAAACCCCATTGCCATTGGGGCAATGGTGTGGGCAGCGTGGGTGAGGACAGCACTTAGTGGGCAGATGCAACAGGGCACCACCAGCCTCACAGAGCGCAAAAGGATGATTTTTTTTTTTAATAAAAATAATAAAAAAGGCCCAGCATAAGGAGCTGGTTAAAAAACAATAAATCAGTGGTGAAATGTGGATAACAACCTTCTCTGTAAAATCAACATGGATTGTGTTCCTGCAGAGAGCTGTCTGACAGGCTGGTTGAAGCCTGACTGCTTGCAACCAGATTTTTTTTTTTTCTCTCTCTCTTTAAAAACAGGCTGGAGGAGTATCTTGGATCAGAGGGAGGCAAGGAGGTCTCTTCTTTTCATACACGGTTCTGCTGTGTTAGAAAATCAATAAGCAAGGTCCCGACCTCAGCATAACTTCAGGCATCATTCACAACTCCACCGGAGCATGTTCTGCCCCCGCTTCCCCTTCTACAGGCGTTCACAGGACAGAGTGGTAGCATGAATGTGAAGCCCAATGCCGTGCCCAAGCCCAACGCACACAGATCAGGTGGGAGTCCAATCTCAAGTTGGGGGCAGCCATAGGGAGCTGGGGTTGGCTGAGGTAGAGCCCAGCCCCACAGGAAGCACATGGAGAGAAACCATATGGAGTGAAGAGGTGCTATGGATTAATATGTAAACTCCCACATTACTTTTTACACCAGAGAGGAGGGCATCAAAACATAAAGCATGCCTTCTTTCTCTCCCTCCTTGCTTTAGCACATTGTTTTCTGTTAAGTCTCCTGTTTTTAAATTAAAAGAAAAAAAAAATCATTTTGCTACACATTTTGCCTCCAGTAGACTCCTCAGGTTGGCTAAATTGGGTGATTAAAATATAGGAAGGCCTCCAGATTCCCCTCAGGACTGTTTTTAATATCTGTAAAACTGCCACTTTGTCTTGCCAAGGTAAACACCATCGCATGCAGTTCAAAGGTGAGCAAGCCTAAATGTTTCCCTTTGCCTGAAAGGAATCTGCCTGGGGACCTGCGGGCCATGCCGAGCCCAGCCACAGCGCGGTGGCCGGAGAGGCATCTGTGTACACAACGCTAACTTCTCCCACACAAATACTAAAAATTTCTCATTAAAAATTATTGCTGTGTCAACATGCAAGGCCACCAGCCCCCAATCTGGAAAAAGCGTTCTGCTTTTTTTTTCCTTCCTCTTCGCTGGGAAAGCGGCAGCAGGGAGAGGGATGGGACGTGAGACTGGAGTCATCTGCTGCTGACTTTGGATCCCTGCGCTCTCCCTTGTCACTCAAGTTGAGATTTCCAACTGTTCCACTTCATCTATTTTCGTTCCTTGCTACCCAGATTTTCCCCCCCTCGCCTCCTTTGCTCCCTATCACAGAGCTTTATATGTACCTCACATGGCCCCGCCACTTGGCGTTACTTTAAATGGAAATGCAATTTCAAGCCATCTTGTTGTCGTAGCGGCTGCAGCACCTTTGGAGCAAAAAGATTTGCTGTTATCCAGACAAATCTACACAGATGCAGCTGTAAATCTGAACATGCTCTACCCATCCACAATCGCTTCCACGGGTGGCCAGGAATTCATAGCAAAAACAGCACGGGGACCAAACATCTTATCAGAGCCAACAAGACAAAATTCACATCCAAACCCCACTCTCACTGCCCCCACAACACTGGGCATTTTGCTCTGATGCACCAAAATAAAGTTCCAAAACATGCTTTATCATCAGGCGGTGTGAAGGATGGAAAGATACCCTGGGCAATGAAAATATGGGGTGGGGCAGAGAGGGCAGGGTGCCAGCAGTGTGCTGTGCCCTGCTCAGAGCATCCAGCCCCGGGAAGGGCTCAGCAGCAGCTCCCAGTGCCCCACTCTCCAGGACGATGCCTCGATGCGTGAGGGTTTGTACTGAGCCGACATGAAATACAGCAACGTGCAATTAACCTGATGTAATGCTATATATCAATAAGTTAAAAAAACCAACAGCTTGCTTTGAGGTCAGGCACCCACACACACAACTCAAACAGTGGAGACCTAATCCAAATTTATTGGAGTTTGTAACAGCTGGACTTATGCCTCTAATACCTTTTAAGTGCCTCTTTTAACAGTGAACTGAGTGTGTCTTTCATTAAGGTGGAGTCGAAAGTATGTTAAGTTAATAAGCATGAAAATAGACATTTAGTTCTCTTCGAGATTAATTCTGTCTTCAGTTTGCTCTCATCAAACCCCATTAATGTCTGGGATTCTGTCTTTAGCATCCTATTTGCATAAGCTCTGTTTATTATAAGGCCTCTTGATAACAAAAGTATTAAAATATTTCTTCCCCCAAAATCTATGGGCATTAATCTTAGAATCCTCCTAACATCCTCAATTTGCCATCAAATCCCACAACAGAAACAAATGTGCTTTCTAATCAGCAATCTTTTCTCGCTTATAGGCCCTGATCCAACAAGCTTTTAAGCAAACAATTTACTTTAAGCAATGAGTAGTCATCCTGGAACCAATGGAACAGCTCGTGTGTTATGATGGATTGGGGCCACAGAAAATTGCCTTGATGAAAATGTCAATGCTCCCAAGAGCTGGTGAAAATATATTTTTATTATAAACACACAGAGGAACTGTTTTGATCTGAACATTATGGGGAACAAGCTTTGAACCAATGCTTTTTCACGGTCAGACCTAAACAGAAACTGAACACCACCAGGCTTGGATGACAGTTTAAAAAGGCAGCCCAGAGCCAGATTGATGTTTGTATATAATGAAATTTAGTATTGATGTGATATGGACACTGTCCAGCCTCTAAGACTTGTTAGAGCAATGCACAGAATACGTGGAAAAGATAAAAATCAAAAAAGCACGAGGAAAGTGAGCCTCAACACTAAGAGGAAACATTGTTTTGAGGAGTTATTTTGCTGCAAGCATTCTGAAGATAAGCTATGGCCAGATGTAAAATACAGAAGTGACTGTGACATGCAGGCACCATGCACAACCATCTAGCACAAGCAAGTTTAAGTCAGCAAATCAAAGCTGGGCCATTAACCAGATGTGAGTTAATAACTGGACATGGGTTCACAATAAAGCCTTTACACAAATGTCACTTTGCCCCTGAACCAGTAGATGATCAGGGCAACAAGCAGCAGATGGTCAGAGGTGAGGGCACCTCCACCTGCCCTGCCTGCAGGTGAATTTGGGCAGCACTGTTCTGAAGCAGCCCCGCTCACCAAGACCTGACAGACAACACAGATGTGCTTCACTTTTCAAGTTGACATTTCACCACATGGGTTCAACACTCATATCCAGGCAGGTGTCAAGCCAAGGTGAAGAACATTATGGGAAACAAAAATATGCAGGTCCTAAAAACACAAGGTCCATAGCACTTCTGACTCAGGTCTCATGCTCCTTCCCAAAAACACAGATCCCTTCCGTAAGACAGCCAAAAATAGCATGAGGTAGTATGGACTTGTTGCTGATTTGGAGGACAGGGAACTAGTGAAGATAGGCTGTGGCTTCATCCAGCTCAAAGCACAGTAGATGTGCACACACCAACAGCAGTCCCACACTCATCACACTTTCTATCAGCCAGGTCCTCCACACCAGGGACCCAACCCTGGTTTTCCTCTCTTTGCAGGGAGAAACACTCATTTTGCTATGGCCCATCTGTGACTCCGCACTGAATGCTTTGGATATGGAAAGATGCTGGGCCAGGGGAAAAAGGGCAGAGAGCCAGAGAGGAGCAGGCAGTGCATCAGCCACAGAGCCACGTCCCGGCTGCAAATCAATTGTGCCCACGGGTTGTTGGGCTGCAGAGGCCAGGGAGGGAGTTTGTTTTGCTTCGCTTTTCTTAGTAAACCACAAGCCTATTTCCTAGCATGTTATCCTGGGAATGACAGGCAGGGCCAGGGCTGCCGGGTGCCTGGGAAGAGGCTGCCAAGTCCTGAGGATCACCATTGCTAATTGGCTCCTCTGAAATGAGCGTGACAGAGCCACATTTTCTCACCCGCGGGTTTCAGGGTTATATTTAACCAGCCGAGGCAGAATTAAATGTCAGCTGGGCTGGAAGGGGGAAAAAAAAACAAAACAAAACAAACAACAACAAACAACAACAAACGAAGTGAGAACTTGTCATTAAGCCGGGGGGGTTCAGTGCTAAGCATGCTGCAGCCGATGCCCACGCTCAGGGCTGGCAGGCACAGGCAACCCAGACAGCATGAAGGGACCAAGGAATTCAGCTCCTTAAAAACAAATACTTCAGCTGCAGATCATTTATTTGGAGTTTCAAGAAACACAGTACACTGCATAGGGAGGATACAGGTGCTGGGGGCCATTATCCCTTCCTGTCTAATCTGTTGGATGAAACCACCTTCAACACATCTGGGGCCACAATATCTCCCTGATTTTGAGGATGCTTCAAAGCCGGTATGGGCTTCATCCATTTGGATACAGCAAAGGAGACATTTGCCCTCTGCCAAGCCAGAATGCCAGACACTTGCAAAGCAGACAAGGCAGCAAGATACAAAGACTGCTTTGGTTGCTTCTCACTTGCTTTGTTGAGGGGTAAAAGAACCATCACTGCACTGTCCTAGCTTTGCTCTATTAGTTTTCATTACCCTCCTCTCCACCAGAAAAAAAAAAATATTTAATCCAGGTAGACTTTTCCTCTCCTCCTGTCACCGAAATAGAGAAAATATCAAATCTTAGGAAAGCAAAACTCCTCCAGGAAACCAAAAGCATCATTTCCAAATGCAAGGTTTTGCTTTCCAGTTTGAAGCAAGGTATCCAGACCAAGCTGCTTTCCTGAGTTTAAAACCTTGCTTTTTCAAGTCATTTGCGATGTCCATCTTGAAATAATTTGGTTTGAGACAGTTTAACCCTCTTCAGAGGCATTAATTTTTTTTTTTGCATTATTGAGTCAGAACTCCTTATTCAGGAGCCAGTTATTTAGCCTTTTTCATCTGCTCCATGGGCCAAAAATCCTGAAAACCTAACAAGATGTTGACACATCCAAATTTCCTTCAGGCTGGCAGGCCTGTCTTCAAACCATCCCTTCTTAGATGAAGTTGGAAACATTAAGCTTGAGCTCATATGTCTACAGACTTATTTTCTTTAGCTCCCATCTTTAAAATCTGGAGCCCATAAATAGGCTGGGTTTTTTCCTCCAGACTGCAACACAGCTTTTCAAACCAAACATTTGTAATCATCACAGCTGTAATAAGTACAACCTTTCTTCAAAGGGATTACATTGGACTGTGGTTTTCAGTATTGCCTCGTTGTCTGTTGTGAAATCTCCTCACCATAAATCAACTTTATTCTATTATCTTTCTGATACAATCTGCTTTCTGACAGATTGTTTTTATCTTGGCTCATTCCTGTTCCTTATTGACAGCTCAGAGCACTGCTGAAGAGATACAAGTTATTAATGTTGACAAGGTTTGTAACGGAATACCTTTTATCCAGCAACATATCCTTCATAGTGTTTTGATTCCCCATTCTCTGGCTACTTTAAGAGGCTAAACAGCAAATTCAAAGAAACCATACAGCTAGACTTTCCTGGAATCCTTTTCAGTTCTTTCTGGAACATCTTTCTACATCCACTGAGGATGTTATGGTATAAGGTGTTATTCATATTGGACAAAACTACTAAAACAATAACATACTGAAGGTTAAGTACAGTGCAATCCTGTTGGAAATCCAAGCACTGGATCAAACACAGAAGTTCGTATTTTTACAAAGTGACGTAAGCCTCTAATGCCAACCAACAAGAGGAGAAGGGAGGAAAATTAGCAGGATGCCTTATACACTACCCAGTCTTCAGATGATACCTCTCAACTTGCCACACAGTAAGAGGGGAAAAAAAGCAGATACAGGGAGATTTGATCCATCAAGTCAGAGGTACTTGGCTGGACCACTGACAATTACACACCTATCAGCCTCCCACAGGCCTGACAGGGAGCTGAACACAAGTCTTCTCCCACCCTACTTTACCACTATCCTCAAACCACCCTTCCATCCTACATGATTAATTCTAACCTTACATGCCTACCAAGCATTCTCCTGAAAACATTAAAATTGCACAAGGAGCACAAGAGAAGAGTTAAATCATCATACCTCTCCTTTTTCAACTTCTCTGCTGGAGCAAACACATTCCAGGCACAACTTCAGCAGCAGTGACTGCAGATATGCCAGGGACAGAGGATAAAACACCTCTAAATCAGTTCTCTATTCAGGTTCTCCTGCAAAAGCATTTTACAGCCACCTTGGGTTCACACTGTGCAAGATACCAGGACTCACAACAGGGATTTAAGGAAATCTGACTTCTAATGAATAGGAAAAGACATGCCTAGATAGCATGGCCCCCTCCAAATTCCCCATGATTTCCTGTCTCTCTTCTCAGGGTGTGTTGTACTGAGGCTGCCAGAGGCAGCAGAGATACTAGGTGTCCAGGACTGACTCAGCCCTAGAATAGAGCAGGAACTACTCCTGCATCCAGACAAAGAGCCACATTTCCAACTGAAGCATGAGGTTTTCCCATTGGTCTTATATGAGGGGAGTCATTGGGAACACAGCTCTGACAGCACTCAAGATGACAGTCAGTGTTTCTCCAGATCTGCTTGTTACTTTGACCAGCTTCTACCTCCATACTTCCCAAATCATAAGGCCCTATTCCTTCGTATCTTTAACAGTAGGCTCTAAAAGCCCAGGCAGCTTGCCTTCCAGTAAAGTCAATAGTACCTTTTCCCAATTATCTGCAGCCCTCAGGAGCCCTCTTATTACTGGAGCAGTTTTCATTAATGGCACTAGTTCCAGGCTGCAGGAGGATGGAGTTCAGCACAGGAGTCGAACAGACTTGGACAGAGTGAATGGGAAACCCTGTAACATGGTTAGAAGTACCCACAGGGTAATGTATAACTTTACTGTCAAGCCCTGAAATAACATGACCAGCTAATGAAATAACAAAAACTTCGCTTTAATTAAAATTAAGAACATTTTATCTCTCTCATTTTAGTCTTAAATGGGGGCAGTTCAAAAGTCATGATGGAACAAAATGGAAAAAAAACGTGCAAAGCAATGGGCAAGAGGCAAGGGCATCATGACCAGGAATTATCTGTGCTACAAACTGCTGGTAGGATCTGTCTGAAAGCAGCCTGGAGCAGATGCAGGTAAAGTGAATTCCTAACCAAACAAAAAAAAAAGTCATCCTCCTGAGACTGCTCTACCCTCATATTCAGACAGAGGGGAAAGAGATGCTCCCACCCTAAGAGGTCTCCGCAATCAAAACCACAAGGCATGACCTTCTTAAAGCCACCTAGACCCAAGAATTACAGAATCACATCATTCCCTTTGACCTCTGCCAATCAGGACCACAGCCAGGCCGGATGGGGCAGTGAAGGAGTCTGCAGGACATCCAACCCTTCCTGAACTAATCAACAGCAGCCCTTACAACTGCACAAGCCACCACGGGCCCTGGCTTGTCCCCAGTGCATGAGGACAGTAGCTCCAATCCCCACAGGGGGCTTCACTCATGACAAGTTGTCTTCACCCATCAGCAGCAGCCTGCTGCCTGGCACTGTTCCCAGGGCGCCAGCAGTCAACAATACACCCTTGAAGCTGCCACCCATGAAGCTGCAGCACTGAAGGCAAGCCTGGCCCCCTGCTGTGCTCACAATGCCTTCTGCCAACTCAGTGCTCTACGCGCCCAGCTCACAGAATCATTGTAGTTGGACAAGACCACTAAGATCTAGCCTAACCATCAACCCATCCCAACTATGGCCACCAGCCATGTCCCTCACACTATGCTGAAATCAGGTGGGATGAACCTGACCATCTGTTCCCCAGCTGACACTCCACACCACCCAAAACCAATCTGAGTGCATGGTTTTGCTGCTTCTGATACTATTAAAGCCAAACACTGTTTCACAACAATCCTTATTACTGTCTTTCAAGCTCTTCATCCTACATTTGATTGCTTCTCAACCATTCTCAAAAGCCCTGGAGGCATGCTGTGAGAGGAATGCTGCTGTGCTCCTCACACCTGCCATGACTATCCAGTAAGGCAATAAGCCTGCCCCAAGACAGTCCAGTGGAACTAGGGATGTTACAGAAGTATCATGCACACAAGAAGAAGGAGAGCTGGTACAAATAATCAACTTTCCTTTTGCATATATACACAAACATACTGGCAAAAGGGATTGGTGCAAGACATATTCCATGCTTGATCTGTTTTAATAAAGAAATGCAGAGAGCTAGATTATATGATCAGTGTCTGATGGAAAGCAGAAATTACCCAGGGGAAACAAATCCTCTTGGTTGAGATCCCAGTTTTCTCTCAGGTCTCCAGCAGGTTTTCAACAGTTTCAACATAAGTTATTTTTAAAACCATCTTGCCATCTAGTCCTGCTGCAAAGGAGACTTGAGGAAATTCCTGGTCTT
Organism: Odontophorus gujanensis; assembly: GCA_013399175.1. NCBI lineage: Eukaryota > Metazoa > Chordata > Aves > Galliformes > Odontophoridae > Odontophorus > Odontophorus gujanensis. Next base: position 761,731 of record VXAB01001334.1, read on the forward strand.
TTAACACAACGTATATGTATACTGTCAGTACATTTCCCCCATAGGCATGGATCTGCACAGAATGCTCACTTGCTCTGAATGGGACCCAGAAGATGGACAGCCTTCTGTGGTCAAGAATAGAACGCAGCTTTTGATCTCTTTGATCTGCTCATTGGATGAAAGAAGGCTGCTCCACCATTGCATCCAAAAGCCAAGAACTTTCAGCTACAGTGCACCCTGTCAAATACCAAGCAGGACCAGAACATGAGATGTGGTAGAGTCTTTGTGCCAGACTCAATATTACAGATTAATTCTTTCAACCAGATCTAACCTCCAGACACCCTAAACTATCACACAAAGCAAAAAAAAGATATTTACTTCTCAAGTGACCCTGGTAGTGTCTCAAAGTGAGAAAGATCTAAGGTTCTTTGATGCTGTGGCCACATTGTTTTCAACAAAGAACAGCTCAAAATTGCTTTCACATGATATAACCGTATCTAGAGACTTTGTGCAGAGGGTGTGCTATGACAAAAATTAGATGTCCATTAAGAAGAGAGACATCCGAAGCCAGAGGAGGAATGATAGGGGAAGAGGTGCAAGAGGAAAAGAGCAGAAGACTGGGAAAAAAAGCCACAGAAGCAAATAAGCAAATTCAGGATGTCAAGGAATAAGTGATATAAAAATAATACAGGAGGTCAACCATGTTGATACGGCTCATTATTCAAAACCTGCACATCTTAAACAATCTTAAACGTACTCAATCCAATAACAGCAACAATTCTCATTATACACTTACTATAGGGAAGTCTTATTTCAGCATTGGCTTACAAATTGTCTCTTTCTTTCTCTAACTCATCACAATCTTAATACAAGTAAATCTCTGTGCATGAAATATGAACCACTGGCAGCTCTAAGACTTGCTTTTCATCCCAAGCCTAATGGGCAAAGCACTGTGATTTCATTTCACGAGCTTTTCCAGCTGAGCTCAGAGTCGATCACTTGCCAGAGCTCAAACTCTTGCAAACAGCCTCCTGGAGCCGCTGAACTCACGGGTCCAAATCCATCAGTGGTGCAACTCCAGCTAACCCGAGAGTTTAGGCCAGAGATCAGTTTGTTCCAAAGCATTAAAAGTAAGAAAGATACGTCTTTTGAGACCAGTGATTACAGGACATTGTCATAACACTTAAGAAGTTATGGTATGATAATTAAAAGCTGTCAAAATATATGTATGGCCCTACCCATTCTTCACTTGGATGTGTGCAAGAAGCCAAGAAGTTCATTTACAACAAGGGAAACCTTACCAGTGCTCTGCAGCTCCATGGAAAGGTGAAGTGGTTTTCCAGCCCAGTGGGACATGCTCTCAAGTGAAAGCTGTGCTTTTTCCTATCTTAAGTACAACATTCCTGGTCCTTCCGTAGACCTTAGCAGCATTCCTAGGACCAAAATTTAAACTGCATCAGGTCTTGGTGACTCTCTCCAGGAATGGAGAGCTTATAACTCAAAGGCCCTAGAAGAACTTTAGCAAAAACAGGCAAAGAGCCTATTGAGCTTCAGAGATGCTACAGTTTCCCCATACCTGAGAAAAATGAGATGCCACATGTATTTAAACCTATTTGCTACTGAGTTTGAGCCATTGTCAATTGTCTATTGAATGATTATAACTTGTTATATAGGGTAGAGCAAACTGGCAGTAGGTCCCAGGGCAAGCATTCCTACTACTGAACTCCAAGTACATCTCACAGAAAGAAGTCAGACTTTCAACCGCTTTTCCATTCCAAGGGCATTTTCAACCTCTGGAAAGTCTCTCCCTGCCATATGGAAGAGACAAAGCTCCAGCAGGAGAGACAAGTTCTTATTCCCTCTGTGGGAACAACAGAAAGCAGGTCCTGCTCCCATGGCAGTCACAGACAGCAGTCTGCAAATACCATGGAATACAGTAGAAATATACACCCTTCCCAGATAGAGGTTTGGAGAACCACCCACATCTCTGATTCAAGCTAAAGGGCTTCTGGGGGAGTCATTCCTCCCAGAAATCTCAAGAAACACACGATTTACTTTAAAAGCTTCATTACTGACAGAACCGTAATGGGTTGTCAAAGAACTCTCATAGTGCTTTAAGTGCTTTGTTGGATCTGGATGCAAAGGAATTAAAGAAATGAAAAGTAAGGACAACACTACAAAACATATTAGAATAATTTCAAAACTTGGCAAATGCATTTTGGTTCCCATTGCTTTGATAATATATCATAAAGTGTCAGTAAAAGCGTTGTACTATAGCCTGTTAAAATAACATCTTGCAAAGGAATACCTCATCATTGCTTCCTATTTAACCACACCAGGGCAACTAGCTGCAAGAAAACATGAATCAACAGCAAGCTAAGTGCATTAATTGGAGTATAAGGAGGTGTCGGATTGCTCAGCAGACCAACAATTACTAAAATTCAAGTCATGCAGTTTGTCATAGTATCAGTCATGGTATGAAACTGATAGGCAAGAAACACCCGCAGTTGCTGTAAGAACATTTTCACAATGCTCAAGATGATACTCAGTTATTTTATTTTGAGCTAATTATGCAGAACATTCACAAGGTCCAGTGAAGTAATACTTGTTTTCAGAAGAGTTACACGAGGTATTCATTGACTCTCCCCAGAGGTAGCTCTTTGGTTATTTACCTTTTAGCAAAGAGCTGGCAGTAGCTAGCATTCGAAAGCAGCATGACTTTTGGCTACATCACTGGAAAGCTGAATAATGGGAGGAGTTAAAATTAAGTCAAGAAATACATCTGATCAAAACCAATACAAGGAGAGAAAATGTAAAGCTTCAATGAGAGGGAGTAGCTCTGACAGCAGCACTTCATCTCAGTATTAACAACCACATCTCATCTCCTGTTTGCTCTGCAGTAATCATTAATAGGGCTAAACTCAGGAAGGACATTGCTTCCTGCATCCTTCAAATCCCGAGTTGCCAAGACAGCTCTGAATCCTAGCTTGAGATGCCCTGTTTTCTAGATGCCTCTCACAGGGATGCTGAGCTCACTCCACACTCAGAAATCCTGCAATGGTAGAGAACAGTTGCACTGTGATAAAGCACAGGTACAGTCCATGAGCAGAACCAGGAGAGTTGTGGGAAGCATGGGGATGGGGGCCCTAGCAGCTCTCTGCCCACAGCCACTCAGGGATGTGCTAGGGCAGAACTGGGGGAATGGCAGCACACCCCACTTGCATCCCCCCAGACAGCAGCCTGTATTTGTCCCACAGTCATTCACAGGACAAATAGGAGAGGTAAATACTCAGCTTATCCCAGCAAGGTTCAGGTGGAAAATATCCTCATCTTTGGGAAATGTTCTACCCGTTATTCTTGCTCCTTCCTCTTTGTTCCACCTACATTTCTAATCTTGTTACTTCTGTCTTCTGGCATTTCAAGAACAGCAAGCTGCATATATTACAAACCCCCACTGAACCCAGCAGCAGGGTATGGATGTCCTTAGAGCAGTCTAAATTTAGGACCAGAACCAATTTCCACTGGAACCTTTCCATTCATTCAACAGCAGATGGATTGGGATGGACAGTGAAAGGATGGGCAGGAGAGGGCAGCTGCCATCTCGAGCTGCATTCCCAGCCCATCCACAAAGTCACGGCCCAACAACTCCTTTATCTCCCCATGACTGTTCCCCTTTTGCCTCATATTCGTGAGCAACCTTCAGCCATTTTAGCTGTTACAGATCTTCCCAATATTCACTCTTTTTCAAAAGGGATTTTTTCCTCCTCGAATCTCACAGACCAGAAATGAAGCCTGGGAAAGTTCAACCCAAAAGAGAATATTTTAGAAGAGCATAAATAAGAGCTGGGCACAGAGGCTGTGCAGGCTTTGCCAGAACCAGATTGCCCAGGCTCTAACCACATTCCATTTGCCTCCCAAACTCCCGGAAAAACCTCTTCAGCTCTCCAGGATGCTCTGAGAGGGAAGGTGAAAGGCAACTAAGCGTTAACAGCTCGTTCTATGGGATCAGGCCCTCCATCGAGGTCAACGAGGCTCTTTATTCCTGGAACAGCTCCAGCCCTGGCCGCCCTTGAAACCCGGGAACATAGCCACCTTTGCCCCACCTTCTCCAGTTGTGCCAAGCCCAGACTGGCCACCACCCAGGTTTGAGGCCACCAATTCTCACTTTTAATGTCGAATTTGGGAAAGAGAGAGGAGAGAAACTAAGACATGGGAAGGTCAGGCGCCCCCACCGAGGCCACATGGCACATCAGTGGCAAAGCTGGCATTGCACACAGGAGTGCCTGTTTACTATGCCAGTACTAAAACATCCAGACCACCCTGCTGCCTCTAAGACCACACCGCCTCTGTGAAATGTGTGGAAATTCACAAGCATTTTCCCTGATTTTTACAGGGATTTTTTGTTGTTGTTGTTGTTCCGCACTTGGCTTACAGCTGTTTGCCAAAATCAAATTGCTGAGGTGTTTCTGTCTCTTTAAAACTTCATAAACAGACAGTTGGACAAAAACCATCAGTGCATCGCAGCTGTGGTGGGGGATTTGGTTTAGCTGTGGTGGGCTGGATGGGAGAAACCCAAGCCGAAGCACAGACCCAGCCCCCTGCCCTCCCAGGCTGGGACTCACAGCCACACAGCCCTCTTGCAGGCTTCACTCCTTGCCCCATCACCTAGCATGAGATACACCAGGGAACCAGGCTCATCTCTGGGCCTTCCCAACAACACTGTAGTTTTTTTCCACTGCAACCATTGTTTTCCTTTAGAATTAAGGGAAAAACCCAGACATCTCAGTTCCCTGATTCTAGTGCTAGCTGACTGCTGCAATTTGCTATTTGTATTTCAATATCTCATCACTTCCCCAGAACTCCTGAGCTTCCCAACACATCAACCCCCCCAGTGCACATCAGGTGTATCAGCAGAGCAGGGAAAAGATATCCAGACCTTATCCCAGGCAGAGTCAACACCACAAGCAAAGTACATGGAGAAGATGCAACTATTTTTAACTCCTTAAAAAAGCAATCTATTCCTCTGCAATCCTACCACATTCTGCAACTTGCCACCAGGGGTCTGCTCAGCAAACAGAAGGTTAAACAAACAAACCCCAAGCAAAGTCTCAGGCTTGCCAGATGCAAAAATGCTTTCAGGCAGTGACATTTCTCCTTCCCCAGCTGTAGGTTCATATTTTTAATGTCAGATTGCAAAAATAAGGAAAAAACAGGGGAAGAAAAGAAAAAGCAAACATTTGGTGCTCACAACTGGTTGGGAAATGAACTGGAGGGCTGTGTGTGCACGTGAGTGTATATTTCTCCCTGGCAAAGCTGGTTGGTATGTGCAAGGTCCTGAAAACCTGTCCTGACATCAGCAGAAGTGTGACCAGCAATACTTCTCCCGTGCTGGTTCATGCGTTTTCTCCTATCTCACTTCATCTCTCACTAAGCTCAAGTGAGGCCGCGCTATTGCAGATTTATCGCCATCTGAAAAACATTAAATATCTCAGGGTTTCAAATATTTGCAGACAGCTGAAGAAGTGGCTGTGATGGAACTGTCTCTTTCTGGCATAAAGCTATCAATTTTCCGTGAACGCCGAGGCCCAGATTTTTTATTTTATTTTTTACCTCTGGTAAAACACTGTAACAAATGACTTATACCCCTTTTAGCAAACGCAAGGGAAGCAGGCAGTCATTATTACCAAATGTGTGCACACACAAGTAACTAAGGGAAAATAAATCCCATTTGAAGGTTAATTAACTAAGGCAGGGTCACAGCTTGACAATCTGCCCTCAGCAAAGGGGAAGCACAACATGGCCAGCTCTACGAAGCAGAGCTGTAATGAATTGTGACTTGGGGTTTGTCTGTGCATGGAAATCACCATGCAGCAAGCTACAGACTGAATTTATAGCACTTGCTCCACATTTATGGCATCAGACTCTTTCTGCAGACTAATTAGGAACTAGTTTACTCTGTTTACCTTGTGACAAATGTTATGTTGCACAGAAGCCCCATCGACAACTTGCTTTTTTTTGCCAGCACCTCCAGCTTTGCGTGGCAACAAACAACTCCCAGACTGGGGAGTGAAGGAGGCAGAGGCTGGGGGGAATGCTCAGCTCCAGCACATTCCTAACGGAATCAAAAGCTCCCAGGTTGGGACAGTAACAAGCATGCAACAATGGATCAATCTGGACTTGGGGGGAAGTTGAAGTTGTGGAGAAGACTGATTGCATTTGCCCTCCCAGCATCCTGTTCAATGTGCTTCCCACCCAGGCACCTCCTGCAGCCTTCTGTACCCAACAGAACAAGAAAATCCACAGCAGTTTGACCAAGGAGGCTGCAGACAGAGAAGCAGTGGAGGAGAGCATAGCTGAGCACAGCATAGGTCTCTATCAGTCTTCTAAAGAGAACCAAGTTGGCTCATTTCCATCTTGCATGACTTTTTGACCAAGCTGAAGGGCACCAAGCCAGCGTAAGGCCACCTCAGAGCCAAATGCACACCTACCACCAAGTCTTAGAGGGTGGTAGCATGTATATAACTGATATGAAGTTATTCAAATCACAGCTTACTTAGTGAAGCATGACTACATTTACAGCTTATTCCCCATTTACCAGAGGGGATGGTTGAGTTTCAAGGAATACCTGCAAGATGCAAAACCAGTTACCATTAGGGCCCTTCATAGTGAAGAAGGCCATCCAGTTGGGAACACAACATGCAGTGGGTTGAAAGCTCCCCCTTTTGGGGATAGCCCCTTGGAGACAGCTTCAGTACAGGGAGATGGTGTCTGATGGACACTGATCTGTGTTAAGCCCAAGATCAGCCATCATTTCTGCTCTTACCTTTCATCTGCCCATGAAGATGATGAAAGGGGTTCACTGCTAACACTGAATCACGCTTCACCCCTTGGGAACTGAAAAACTACTGTCACAGACAGGAGGTAGCAGACTCCCATCTACCAATTTAACTCATTTTGATTTTCCTCCTCCCAAACCTGAGTATTTCACAAAGCTTCCAAGATAACTTTTCTACTGAAAATGAAGTGCTTAAAGCCAGCTCAGCTACAAAGTGAGCACTGCTGTAGTCAACTGCTGAAAAGACAGTCTTCTCCCCAGCAGCCCAGAACACAAAAGGAGATAAAAAAAAAAAACAGAAAAACTGCTGAAATGAGAAATAGGAACAGAAGCAACCAAAAAACAGTTGATCCCAAGAGGCACTAAGCAAGCCATATGCAAATCTCAGTTATGCTGTCAAGGGATGCACTCCTACCCAGTGCCTGCTAGCATGCTCTAAGCACCTTGTAGCAACCCCTCTCCAATACAGAGTATCCCTACCAACATGACTAAACATATGCATAAGTATGCATCCATTATTCACTTATCTCTAATCTAAAACTGTGTTTCCTCTCACCAAATACTCAGCACTGAAAGATCAAGCATCCAAAGCTTTCACAATGTTTGTACCTAACTACCAGCCCTGGACAATTCCCTATGAAACTACCAAAAGACAATCTTCCATCATAACTGTAATGGCAACAGGACCAACACAATGAGAAGGTGTTACAAAGAAAGAAGAAAATGGAATGCTCACCCATCTCTGAGGATGTAGACACACAGGAAAAACTCCACAAAAAAAAAAAAAGGGATCTCCACAAAGAGATCCTTCCTGAGTGGCAGTCCGCCCTTAAATGAGGTCTAAGAGGGGTGGAGCCTGGCTCCACCCATTCCAGTCACACAGGTGAATTGCCTTCACCTGTGCTCCCAACAGCTGACAGGGTCTTTTCTCCAGGGGCTCAATCAGTGGTTCAGGCCATGACTCAGCAGTAGCCATACAGTAACCCATCAGATGAACCCTTTCACCAAGATGCACTATAAATTTAGGAGGAGAAATGCCAGTGGAAAGGTAATCTATGAGCTTTTAGTTTTAATGTTGATGATCTATTTCAAAGTAGAGATTCACATTTACCTCTGGGTATAGATTACACTCCCATGAAAATGCAGATGGCCCCTTTTCTACAAAACACCTAGAAAGTAAATAAGCATAAAGCAATATATTCTACAGGCTGGTCCCATGATGTCACTGCCCACTGATGTGGGCATAGTGTCATATGTTTACCTACTAAAATATAAATAATATTTTATGTAGGAGTCCATTTATGAAGCAGTGTTTATGGAGAAATGGAAGAGACTTTAGTACTAGAGAGGGGAAGGTTAAAACAGCTGCATTGCTGCACTGATTTACAGGCTGGCTAGCTTAATTAGTATTTGAATATGATTATTTTAGAGGGTTGTGGGTGGTCATTCACAAGGTAAAGCCAATATCTTCATTTGAAGGCTTTTCAAATATTTTATATGCTCACAATTTTGCAAGAAGCTCAAATACTCACAACTGCCAAAACATCAAAACATCCTTCCTAGGAACATTTATATTGCACCCTTGTACAAAACACCATGAAAATTGGGGAAAAGCCTTTATTCTTCAACCTGAACAGGCAGGGCTGATACAACCATTACACAGACACATGGTCTGGGGGAATGAAGAGGTTCAGCAGCCTCTTCCACCACAAGAAGGAACATGGCCTCCACTGATGACATCCCACCCTCTGTCACACCCCCACTCTCCTCATATTTCTATGCTGTGTGTGCTCATACAGTCTCATTCTTATTTTAAGAGCATTAATATATACATTTGAAAACCCAAACCATTAAAAAGTAGTTGGCTCAGACTTTTACTGGAACACGTGCACAAATATGTTGTTTGGATATTTTTACGGCCATTAACTTTTCCATATATAACCCAGACCTCCCATTAGGTGTTGTGAACTGGATCACCTCTTTACTTGCCAAGTTATATTTCAATTAAATTAAAGTCACCTTTGGTCCTAATGAACCCTTGTTATTTGCCTAATGCCATGATTAATTCCAGCTGCAAGAAGTGGTATTGGCCTGGGTGGGTACTGTGCTGAAGATGCTGTTCTTCCTCTGAGATTTACAGATTCTGGAGAAGGCTTTGTAACTCACCTCTGAGTATATTAGAATTCAGACTGTAAGCATACTTGATTTGTGTCCTCAAAAAGATGGTTACAATAGGAAGTACTTCTGCACTTGCCTGCAGCCTGGGATGTCACAAACTAGGAATCACATTAGATTTGTTCCTCTTAAAAAGAGAACACATTTCTTTGGACAACAACTCAGAAAACAAAGGTATGGCCCTAAAGCCTTAAACAGTTACATGGTGATAACAGCACCATCAGAAGGGATGGCAGCCTCCATCCATAACCTACTGAAGCAAAGAGTTACTTGGCCCTTTCTACCACACCATGTCTACAGGAGCCAAAAGAGAAAAGCATGCGGGGATCACATTTTCTCCTGTGATCTGAAGTGTTGCACTGTGGTTCCAGGACTAATTGTTTATTTTGAACCCAGGAGAGTCTACTTAACATTGAAAAATGGCCTTGGAAGCAAAGCCACGGGCAGCCCCAAATCTCTCACAGAGAACCATTAAGGGTCGCAGAAGGAGGAGGACTGCCTTCAACATCCATGACTCAGTGTTATTAGAGTGATCATAGAGATCTTCAGGAGACCTAAAAGCCACCAAAGGGACAAGTTCTCAGCTTTGCCAGGAGTGCTACATCCAGACTTCTGATGCCCCAGCACTTAATCTTTCTGAAGAACTTCCTACAGGGTGAAGATTTCCATGAGAAACAGACACCGATGAGCTCATCCATCACAGTGATTGCATCTAGTCATCCTTCTACCCCAGCTCAAACTTTTGATCATTCCACCAAAAGGCAAAGTTTCACCATTTTATTACCTGTGGTGCAACAAAAGCAGGTGCCTGCCGTGGCACAGCACTGTTCTGGAGGACTTTCATCAGCTCTGCAAACAGTATCTAAATTCTGACTATAGCATTCATAAGATTCTACAAGACCAGAAAAATAAAGTTCAGAACAGGATGAAAACAGATTTCACTACAGAAGGGAATAGAAAATTAAGATGAAGAAATAAAGCAACCCAATAAGAAGAAAAAAAACTGCTTTAGGACTGCATCTGTATGAGATAATACCTGCTGCTGATATCCAAACCAGTCTTTCCCCAGACTATCAGCTAGCAGTATCAATTATTAGGAGAATCCTCCTAAATTTAAGCCCAGATAAATCAGGAACAGTTCAAGTTGAATAGAGTTTAACAGAGACGAGAATAAGGCCTAGAATTGTAGAGTATCCAGGGTTGAGCAGACAAATATCCATTAGACCAAGGTTCAGAATTGTCTTCATGCAACATTCAATACAAATCATAGTCTATGCACAACAAAAATAGCTGTATAATCCCCAAAGTCAGTTCCCATGATTTCCCTGGCATCTGCCTCACCTAAACTAGGATTGCATTTGAGCAAGAGCAAAAAAACAGAGCCAAACCATGGTACATATAACTCTGAAAAAGAAATACAGAGGTTCAATAGGATTCAGACAAACCCAAGAAAAACCATTACAGTGTGGAAAGTATTTGCCATTAAAACATTTTTCATTAAAAGTGGCATTTCTGAGCCTTCTAGCCTGCTGAAAAGCAATACCAGCCTCACATCAGAAAGTCTGTATGAAAAATTTCCATTGCTATAATTAACTTCTAAGCTGAGGTATTGTTCGCTTCTTGCAGAAAATCTCAGCAGCATATCCAAGGTTTAAAGGCAGCCAAAAAGGTGTCCCACCCCATTTTCAGAAGAAATTTGCACTCATGAGACATCAAGGAAAGCTTTAAGCTAGACAGGATGCAAGCAAGTTAATCTGCCCCACTGAAACCATGAGAATAAATTAATGCTGGAGCAGCTAGCAAGTGTTCTGTTGGTCAACAGCTGCCACAGGATCACAGCAGACTCAGAAATAATGCAAGAACCAGATCTGTACTGCACACTCTTCCTCCTGATGCTCTTCTCTGCAAACTTCATTACCAAATTGCAGAGTGATGTGAAAAGCCTACAGAATGGAGATCTCCAGAGGGAATCTGAAAGGATACACAAGATCCTCCAGCAAACCATACCCCCACAGCTTCTAACACTGCTTGCTTTCAACCCTGCCACTGCTCCATCAGAGACCCTCACTCATGGTTTGGTGCCATATAGACTTCTCACATTAACAAAGCCACATCAAGCCCATCTTGCTAAGATGAAAACATTTAACTGTTCTCATCCCTTCGAGAGAAGTCTAAAGACCCTGATGCAGCAGTTACATTGATTTCTACATTTCCTCTAAAAACTTTGGACACATTCTCACACTTAGATCCCTTAATCTAACATTGTTGAACTTCAGACATAAAACTACTGTGAATTAGGTGGGGAGGAGGCAGAAGCAGAGAATGAAAAGAAAGCAAACCCAGTTCACATCCCTCAAGAGAAATCAATTTCCACATCCCACAGACATGGAAATACAGCCAGCTGAACACCACAAACAGCTCAGAAATAGATGCATCTTGTACATACTCTTGCCCAGAAGATCATTAGGAGATCAAGGAATGAGACATAGCTCAGCACAAGGATATAGAAGATGTAAAGGTTGGAGTGAATTATTTCACTGGACTCTTTGCTCAGAAAAGCCTTATTTCCCTTTCCTAAAGGAAAACTGTCCTACATTTTAAGAAACAAGTCAGAAGCAGCCTTACAATTTAAGCTGGATATTTTGAGAGCAGAGCTCTGGAGACTGCATGCCAAATAGCTGGTCAAGAGATTACAAAGCAGCTGGTCTCATTCCCAACAGAAGACACCCTGGCTAGATACAAGGCATCATCTCAGCTCTTCCACTCCAAAACCAAGCACATCAGAAATGCACTCATCCCCACTCTGCCAGATCCCACAGCACCAGATCTAATGCTGCCTCTTCTGCACCGAAGCAAGGCCAGCTTGAGCAGCGCCCATTTTTACAGGCTCCAGGATCCAGAGCTGAAGTTGCCTAAGTTGAATTCTCCTTATAAAAGCCATGTCCTGTTTTGCTTCTGAATCTTGGCCCAGCAAAACTTGATCTTTGGCACATCTCCCCTCTCTCTACCACTTAAATATCACTGACACATGTAATTAACACCAGGTCGAACATACCACTCTAGCATTTTAAAGAGTCTGGTTTCAGCTCTTTGATTGTGCCAAAGATGAGTAACAGACACCAGGACAGAGCAGGGTCAAGGAATATCTGCTGAAAGTTTTCCACTCTATCAGTGAGAACTTTAATCCATATTTTAACAACTAATTAAAAAAAGGATATTGTTAGGAATACTGTCTCTGGTGGTGTACAATCTGTTTGGAACACAGGGAAATACACAAAGAACAAATGTCTTCTATATGGAGAGAAAAATACTACACAGCCTTAAGTAACCTCCCAAACCAACTAAAAATTAGGCCTAAAGCTGAATAGTTTGGATCCTGCCAGTTCACTAAGGAGATAATCAGTAAAAAAATTAGATTCCTATTTCCCCCTACAAAGTATCCCCACTCCTTCTCAAACCAGTGAGAATATCACATTTAGAGTCCTAAAGAAGTCACTGAGTAAGGATTTTTTTGGACAATGAAGTAGTATACAAAGCTTACAACACTATAGGCATTCCCCAACATTTGGCATCCCCAGATAGAAACTGTCTTTCTAAGACACTGGTGACAAACTCAAGGATCACACCTGGTGAAGTCTCCAACTGGAGTTGCATGGAAAAGCACATTAGATGACAAGAACAGTTTCTCCTCTACTTACAGTTGAGCCCATCCAGGAGGAGGAATTCCTAGGAATCACAGAAGCTGCAACACATCCTTCCCTCAAGAACTTTTTCAGCTTAGTTTCACAGGGCTGGAAGACCCAGCTTATTGAGTTAGTGTTTAATTATACTTCCAGCTACACCTGATCTCCACAGCGCATTCACCACTCTGAGAAACACCTGTAGCAAATCACCCCCCCC
>VXAB01001334.1:774645-787625 GCA_013399175.1 Odontophorus gujanensis
CCCCCCCAACCTGTCCTTAGGCAACATGGCTGGTTAAGAAACAAAGTCAGACTTCAAAAATTGCTTTGTGTGCTGCTGGAACAACTCTCCCACCTTAAACCACTGCAAAGAAACTAGACTCACAAACATTGTTCAGTAGTTTTATTCCCAGCAAAGCCTCAGATTCTGTTGTTTTACTGATCCCATAAGCTTGGCTTACTAAATGGGACAGTTTAGCAGACACAGTAAATGGATCTAGTCCCTTATCTCCTGGACACCTTTGAATGCCATTATTGGGAAGTCCACACAACAACAACAAAAAAATGACATCTGCAGCAAACAACTCACATTCCAATAAGTTCCTTGACCAGAAATACACATCAAAAAGCTCTTTTTCTTAACACTAACACTACAAATAGAGGCAACTGCCATCCTTGTCACAACTATCCTCAAATCTAGAGGAGGACACGTTTATCAGAGAAGGAAAGCAAGCCTTAAGCAGCATTGCAAAGAACTCAGCCAGAATTAAGTTGTGAAACAACACATGAGAACCAGGAACAAACAGGAAAACGTCACAAGAATCACAGCAAAGCAATGACAATAAATATATTGTAACAATCAACTTCAGATTTATCTCTCCAAGAACAGAAATATTTCCTTACCTGTGAGCCCATGACAACCAGAGAGTTTCCCCAAGGTTTCCTGAAGACAGCACTGCCCAAGCTGTACTCCCTTCTCCCTTGAAGCTTGGGACCTAACTGGTGTTACCAGGCACTATTTGCCACAATAAGATAGCTGGCTGCTTGACACAGCTGTTGGAGATTCGTTCTCATTAGGAATTAAGCAACCTTACCTTTCAGTCCAGGTGCAAGTCGTTATATCTTGTTTGACCGTGGATCCCACCTGCTGGCAGCCCGGAGAACCTAAGCAAATAAGAAAAGGAGTCAGGTTGCAAGCTGCCCAAATGCTCTACTTCACCTGCCCTCTGATTACCCAGCTCAGCTGCTAACATCTAAAGCAAGTTCTGGTGGGTACACGAAAGATGGACTGTTCTGGTAATGGAGGTTAAGATCTACAGCCAACATCCTTGCAAATGGACAGAGGAATCCAGGGAAGGTTCTTCTCTTTCTCAAATGACATCCCAGATGGATACTGCTCCTGGACATGAGGGCTGACACTTCAGTCTGATTCTATTAGCAAATACTTTTCACCTGGGATACTCATAACTAAGCCTAAAATGGATCTACTGGCAGTGTTCACCCCTTGCTGTCATATTGCTGGCATCTGGCCCTACCCCTGAGCAATAAAGCAGACAAAAGGAAAGGGAAAATTATGGGATGGATGCTAGGAGCAGCGATATACTCCTGCTAGAGTTTCAGACCCTTCATTTGCAAATCAGTTCTGGCTGACAGCATGGCAATTGGGCCACAGAAGTATGCCATCTCCAAGGAGAGAGACAAATTACAGCCCTGTTCCCACTGCTTACTTTTTCATGTTCAGCACTAAAAGCTTTAACCAGATGATGGTTATTTCATCACAGACTCACAGCACAGGAGGTTTGGAGGATCATCAGAAAAAGGAGGCATGGCTTTTCAGTAACATGTCTCCATTGCCCTGCCAAAGAAAGAAAAGATAGATGTTGGAGACTTCAGAAAGAGATGGAGGGATTTCTGAGCATATAGGGTGAATTCAGTTTAAGACCCTCAAGTAAGAAGGAAGATAATATTGCCAAAGTTTGTTTTAAAAAGCAGAAGTCCCATTTCACCAAAATACTACATTTTTATCCTATGTATTTCATAAAGGAACAACATTTACTCTCATAAATAACTGTTCTATAAATACTTCTATCAAACAGACTAGGGCAGAGGGACCAGTTTTCTAAGATCGCCTTTTTTCCTTCTGTTCGCCCTACCATCTCGGTATGAAAAACGATGAAACACTGGCTACATACAGAAAGCTCAATTCATGCCTTTTTTCCTCCCCATTAAAAATAGCTCCAGAAAGTGAATAAAACATTTTTTTCTTTCCACAAAAGCTCAAATTTTTCCAAAACAAAGTTAAAACCAAACAAACCCCAACAGCCTCACTTCATTATTAACCTGTCTCTCTTTAAAAACCCTTCTAACAGAGGCATAACAAATGAACATTATGCTCATTTCTTGTTACTTGCTCACTCAAGATTTCTGCTTTCCAGCTAAAACATCAGCCTGGATCCACAGCCTCAGGAGAGCCAGATCCAAGGTCAGAATCCCTAATCTCAGAGCCCCTTTTATGTTTATAGTCAATAAATGTAGCACCTGTGAATATCACAGCTTATTTTCCAAGCTGTGGGAAAGATTGTTTTCCTAATTGGAGAAAAACTCATGCAGAATTTGCCACCAACTTACATCCCCTATTCTCCCTCCTCCAAGCAGGACACACACCTCCTTCCTTTCTCTCCCCCCCCCATTACTGAAGAGCAAAGCTCTGGTTGAGAGGGGCAGAGGGCTTTATAGAGGAAAGACACCTGTGGGTGGGGATTATTTGACTGGGTGGAGGCTTTCGTGACTCCGTGAGGCTAACACATATGCACATTGGAGGGCAGCCCCCTCGCTTGAGTTTGTTAAATAATCTTTAAATGCGTGGTCCTGAGGAGTGGCACCTATTGCTTCTGCACTGAAATCAAAGCAATGCTCAGCCCAGTTGCCATCTCCCAGCCAGTGGTGACTGCTTGGCCTGTACATTTGTCTCATCAGCACTCAAGGAACAGAGGACTGCAGGCCAACTCCTACAGCAATTATAGGCTCTGGTACTATTCCCAGTGGAATCCATGCTAAAACTCCCATAAAGCCTCATACAAGTGCTGGTCTAGGAAAAGCAAGAGAGAAATTCCCCTGTTAAAGCCTGCAAATGCTCAGTTTTGGCTTATGACTCCTCCAGCTTTATCAGAGGAGGTGGGAAGGATCAGGCACACCTTCATCATCCCATGGAGAGCTCCACTGCACGTGGAGTCTGAGCTTCCTTGGCCTTCTATCCCCATAATCAGCAGATATAAAGACAAAGGAAACTAGATCAAACAGATCTCCTCTAGCTCCACTTCTTGGAGGTTCTTCTGGATAACTCTGGGGGCTCAGCCCCTGAACACTCTCTTTTTGGGCTGGGAGTTACAGTACATTCATGACTCGTACTGCCGTACAGCAGTACAACTCATTTGGCCACCTGCCCAGGCCCTTGACCAAAAAACCCCATGCTATAATGAGATCCAGAACTACTGCTTTGTGGCTCTCAGACACCTCTGCCTTCTCCTGAGTATTACACCAACTGTCCTCTAATGCACCCTTGTTAATACCAAAACCTTTGAGAGGGTTTGGTCCAATGACCTTCGCCACCATGGCTTGAGGGATGAAGGTGAGGAACCAAACAGGACTGCAGCCTCAGGGGATGGCAGGCCTAGGACAGGGGGTGGCCAGGGTACATGGGGCTGCTGAGATCAGAGGGGGTCTGGGAGGGGGCCCTACTGCCTCCACCTCTCCCCCTTCCCACCCCAGCAAGATGAATTACTGGAGACAGCTGAGACAAGAGGCAAATGGCATCACGCTGAAGCCGAACGAGGCCTGTGACTGCACGCTGTGGGATCCTAAATATTTTGAGAGCAAAGGTCAGGAGAACAGGACACTCCTCAGCAATGATTTTCCTCCCGTCCCCACTGCAGGGACATGGGGCTGCTATGCCTGGAATGACCCCAGGCTTCGGGAAGGGCCAGCAGTGAGGCACAGAGTGGTACCCACAGGCAGGGCCTCACTCCTGCAGCCTGCTGCAATGGCAGTGTGTGTTTGTGATGGACCTGGTGTCATGCAGCCTGGAGGCAGGAGGAAAGCATCCACCAGGCTGACTGCATCCTCAGTGGGACATGTGAGGAGCTGAGCCACCTCGCCATGTCCTCCTGCTGGCCAGGCCTCCTCTGTTGCCAAAATAAACACTTGGGCACAGCAACACTGACATTTGCTTTCTGCGAGCAGGCACTGAGAGAAGGAGGTAGTCATTATTTTTTGCAGGATAGTCACCAGGCAGGAGGAAACCTTCTCTGCACGGAATCATGACTTTGTGGCCATCCCTGTGATTTGGTGGCCATCCCCACACACCTCATCATCCCCATCCCCCTCCACATGATGCTCCCATCCACATCTTTCACCATGCTTTGCCCACCCCATGGCAATGGAGGGGGATGATGCTGGCATCTCCTGCTTGGCTGGCAGGTAAAGGGCACCCTGGGGGAAGCTGGGGTGAAGGAGTTGATGCTGAGAGCCCCAGAGGCCTGCTGGATGATGGGAGGGAGCAGTCAGTCTGCTCAGCACAGAAAGTCCTCTGCAGATTTGCAGCTGAGCTGTCAGGCAGATGAGCACAGCCAGCTGGTGAGGGGGATGCAGCCCTGTCACTCCTTATCTGCACAGACATCACCTCCAGGGCTCCTGTTCCCCCCCAAGAGGCCACAGGAGGATGTATGAGCAAAGGATGCCAAAGTGTCCCAGAACAAACAGGCAGCTGTGAGATGTCCAGCAAAGGAGGGGACACTACAGAGGACAGGGCAAGGTTTTGATGAGGACACTCACCCCCGGGTGACGTCACAGCCTTTCTCCCACATCCCAGCTCCCTATTCCCAGCTGGTGATCTGGGAATCAGGTTAGATCTGTGGATCAAGTGCCAGCATTCCAGGATTTCTCCTGAAGCAATGGCTGGGGACAGAGGGGAGGCTCCAGGAATGTGGTGCCCATCAGTTTTATTCTGGGAGAGATGCCAGAGCTGAGCACAGCTGTTGGAACATGGGCTTTCCTCACACACAGGGTGTGGTTCTGCTGCTCCAGCCCTCTGCCAGAGGGGGATTTATCACATGTGCACCCCACACCTCAAAAGCTACAACGGGATGAGGCAACAAGGCACCCTGCCACAGCTACATCCCAAATACCTGGGGCTGGGCTGGCATTGTTGCCATGCTTATTAGTTGCCGGGATAATTAAGCTCCGTGTGAAAATAAGAGGGTTTAGCATAGCATCAACCAGGTTAAAGCATCTGGAAACAACTTCTTGTTATCTGTACAAGTCAAGGGATTTCACAATTTCAAGCTGCACTGAGTATAAACCATGTTGCATCAGCAATTGCACATCTTTCCATGGATATTCACTGCAGGGACAATCAGGATTCTCGAGGTGTAGCAGGGAAACTGAGGCACAGAGCAGCAAAGTATCACCCCTGGGAAATGATCACATCTCTGCAGCACCCATCCTGCCCCAGGTCCCATCCCAAGGGCAAAGAGAGCACATAGGGCATGGTGCTGGCATGCAGGAACATGGGCGATTGCCTTGAGGCCACTGGATGCTTCTCCCAGCTGCAGAACAAATTCAATAACAATAAGAGCAATGCCTTTTTAAAAGGCACAGGGTGAAAAGAACCCAGAGAGTCAATATTTGTGGACGAAAACAAAATAAGCTGAGCTGTTAGCACGGAGGAATGCAAGGGAGGCCGAGATGTGGACAGCGTAATTATTATTTCATCTGCCAGAGCTGTGGTGCTGCCCGGCCGGAGGGCAGGGGAGAGGCAGATGGGGCAGAACAGAGCCAATGTTTTCACTGCGGCAGCACCAGGCGTGCTGCTAGGGATGGCTCAGCGCTCTGCTCTATCCGCCGGAGGTTCAGCACTGCCCCTGCCCAAGTATTTAATGTCAGCAGCTGGAATGTGCTTAACACAACATTTTACAAGGGAACATTAGTCAAGCATCTGCACTGACAGAGCTGGGCAGCGATAAGGAGCTGGCGCATGGGAGGCAGCTCTGGTTTCAGGAGGAGGGAGGGAGCATGGGGAAGGAGGGCTTTGCGGGGGGGGGGCGGGGGCGGGGGACAGCACAGGACAGAGCCTCACTTCTGTTCTGGTAACACATACGGTGTCAGTGCCAAGAGAAGGGTCCCCATTCTACTCTCCTCCTGGTTTCTGCATTCACCGTCTTGCATTTTATGCGCTGAAAGCCTTCCTCTAAACTCCCTGCAAGGTGGGATTTGGGGAAAGCTGTTTAAAAGCTGTTCCCTGCTGTGCCACGGCACTTGTTTGCAGGACTACAGTGTTTGGTTGTCCATAGGTATCAGGTGCTTTTCATTTTTACTCCTTTCCAGATCTCTGCTAGTGCGACAGTGGTGAAGCTGGCCAAGGCATGGGAGCATCCACCCCAAAGCAGGGACAGGGAGCTGTGCCACAGCCTGGAAATACCCCAGCAATTGGTTTGGGAACCATTAGTCAGCTTTGCCTGCAACGTGCAAATGGCACCGCCCTCCTTCTATTCCTGGAGCAATCACTGTTCATTAGCCTTCTTGGCCCCCAGGCTTAAAAAAAATCCCCCGGTGTCATGACTCCTTAATAAGATGTCATCTTCAGCCATGACAAACACGAGCGCTCGGTAAATAATAGCCCCACCACACAATGTCACGCCTCCCCCATCTGCTGCAGCCATGGCCATGCTCTCACCTGCCACCCGCTGCTCCCAGCCAGGTCAGTGCTTGCTCACCCTGGGGCAGCTGTGTGCTCCTTCTAGGGGTGCCCAGGGGCTCTGCAAGGGAGGAAATATGTTCTAGCCCATGGGGTTGTGGTGGCACCTGCATGTGGAAAGGGTGAGTGCAGGGCTACCCCTCCATCCCCTCTATGTCCCTCCATCCTCTCCCACTAGAGAGCATTAACCTCAGTGCCTCAGTTTACCCACCTGCAAATTGGGACTAGTGACCCAGAGCAGAGCAGTGCCATGAGAATGACTGTTTTTTTTGCAGGCACTCAGCAGCTGCTCCCCAGAACCTGTGGCCTCGGAGCCATGAAGAGGAGACACCATTGCACCACTATTAAAAAAAATAATTACAATGGCATGCATTAATTAAAGCTGCTCCTAGGCAGGGAGAGATTATCTAGAGATACAATGCCCTCGGTTAGAAGAGCACATTGGAGGCAGACACTGCCTCTAGGTGTCTTTTTCCCTTCTCTCCCTTTCCTGTGGAACTTGGGTTACACCGAGTGTGTAGGGGACAGCAGGACGTGGCACTGCTCCTTGCCATGAAAACTAATAGGGCCAAGCCTGCTTTCATCGGGGCTGTAATCAGAGCCCTGGATAATGTTTTAAAAGGCACAGCAGCCTCAAGTGCAAGCAGGGATTTATTAGTGAAAACGAAACCAGCCTGTGAGCCTTATTTTAAGAGCCTGAACGAGGAGGGAGCAGGCACAGCCTCAGCCATGTTGTTGGGTTCGCTGCACTTAAACCCTGTGCCTGCACAGGGGCTGCGGACACACAGTTCAGCCCAGATTTGAGGTCCCAGGTTTGTTCCCCCATGCCTGCAGACTGCCCCATTCCAGGTGTCTCAGATCCATGTGCACTGACATCCCCAGGCAGGGGATGTGCAGATAAGGTGATCTTGCATCTGTCTGTGCTCTGGAGAGAGGGGAAAACTTGCAGAGAAGTGAGTAGCTTTGTTTGCAAGGAGTCTACTGGAGAGGTTTTCCCGGCCTCAGGTGCCCCTGCCATCTGTGCACATAAGAAACCCTTCATAAGGTTCTCATTTCCTCTTTACCTTTTTTATATAGCCCATAATAAGATCCCTAATTTTAATGGACTGCATGGATCTCACTAGCAGGGAATGGCTCCAGCAAAGAGGCTTTAAACCTGTTTCAACACGATGGGCATTCTGGGCCCCTTGCTGGCCTCCCTGCAGGTGATGGTGGGGTTTCCCACCTCCCTGGCTGCCAGGAGATGCTCAGGGTTGGTGTCCCACATAGTGCTGGTGGGAAATAGTCCCTTTCCATAAACACTCATGGACCTGTGCAAGAAAAAGTAGAAAAAAAAGCCTGGGGCACAAAACTCATGTTGGGATGCAAAAAGATCTGAGCTTGTTTGGCCAGAGAGGGTGAAGGCATGACCCCTGAGGAGCCGCAAGATCCTTGGCCAGGTTGGGTTGTGTGTTAAAACCCAGCAAACCCCATGGTCCAGAGGCAAGGGAGAGCACAGACCAGCCCCTCACTGGGGACAGCAGCACACAGGAGCTACAGTGTGGTGCTCTGGATGAGGGGGAGCAAAACCAGGCAGCAGGGATGCACAGAGCATGTGTCAAAGGAGCTGCTCTGCTTTCTGACAGCTCCTTTCTCCTACAGCCCCTGGACAGGAGACAAAACGTGATTTCTTGCTCCTTCCACTCAAAGGCAGCTGTGAAAGTCTAATTTATGCTGAACACTTTGGAAAAGAAATAAGCTTGGCTGTGCAACCAAGCACAGCTCCCAGCCAGGAAAACATTGTATGGGATCAACACGTTTTAACCATGCAAATCAAATTTGGGCCAAACAGAGCCCTGTTTCATGACTTCTGCCTCTCCCTTCCTCCTTGCACAGAGACAGGCTACCTCTTCCCCAAACGAACCCTCGCACCCACTCCCTAGGGCAGGGGCACACAGGGATGCTGCGGATTACATATTACTTATTTTGTCTTGTCTTTTCTTTCCCAAGGCGCAGCCAAACATGTCACGGCTCCATCTTTCACTGAGATTATTTCCAGCTGCTCAGATGGGCTGGATTAAGTCCACCTGCACATGAACCCATCACTGAAAGCTATGGCTGAGCAAGATGCAGTGCCATGTGACCTCAGCAGTACGGAGGAGTGCTTGAGGCACTGGGGAGAGGATTCTCTTTCTAGCTATAGAAAGGTGTTCTTTTCTGTCCATGCTGTTGCTTCTGCAGCTGGATGGCCCTGGAAGTGGGTTGTGAAGCAATCTTTGAAGGTTGGTTGGAGTTTCTTCAGTCACAGTATCGTGGAATCACAGAATCACTAAGATTGGAAAAGACCGCTGAGATCACCCAGTCCAACTGTCTGGTGGATCACCACCACCATGCCCACTAACCATGTCCCTACCATGTCTACACATTCCATAGAATCATAGAGTGATTCAGTCAGATTCAGTCAGAGCAATAGTAATCCCCACCCTGACCTTATACATATGAAGGCAACTCAACAACAGCCCTGATGCTTGGTAGAGAGGTGAGAGTCCTCATCCTGATACATCAGGAGAGCCCAAAGGGTTCAGGAGGAGCTATTTCTGAAGCACATCACCTGTTACCTGGCTCAGCAGCAGAGCCTGAATAGGTCCCTGTTGCCCCTTTGCAATACCCACACTCAAGGTGCACAGTGGTAGAAGTAAAAATTAGGAAAAAATCCTCCTCAGAAAGAGCAGTGATGCACAGGCACAGGCTGCCCAGGGACGTGGTGGGGTCACCATCCCTGGAGGTGTTCCAGAACCATGGGGTTGAGCCACTGAGGGACATGGTCAGTGGGCATGATGGGGTGGGTTGGGCTTGGACCTTAGAGGTCTTTTCCCACCTCAATGATTCTGTGATGCTATGAAAGGCAATGAACACTATGAGGATGTTCAGAGAGGAGCAGAAATCTGCAGATATTGTGTCCTTGGAGCACACAGTACACAGCTGGATGAAGTCCTGGGCAAACAGATCTAAGCTGGCTCTAGTTTGATGTCTGTTGGACCAGGGAGCTTCTGAGTTTCCTTCCTACACAAATTATCCCAATATCTACATTCCCAGCACTTCAGGAAGTGCTCTTGCTTTATATGGAGTTCAACAAATCCATCTGGGTATCTTTCCTGCTTCTAAATCAGCAGGATCCTGATTTTCCCTTATGGTTTTATTCCTTAATTCATTTGCCATAATCCTGTAGTATGTGGCTGGAGTAAAAGGAAACGACACAGAAAAGCAAACAGAGAAAAGCAAGCAGTGCCCCCAAGAATAGTACATTACTCTTCTTTCCTGTTTGCCTTCCTGCCGTTCCGCTTCCATGCACATTTGTGGGACTTCATCCAGCGCTCCAGTGTCTCCTCTCCAGCAGTGATGGATGCTTAGAAAGAGAATGTCAGAAATGGTGAGTGCAGAGCAGTCCTTTCCCTGCTGCACCCTGCCAGCAGCTTCAGGGACATCTGACACTACAGGGCACATCCAGCACTCAGTGATGACCAAGGGAGCCATCTTGGTGCTTGGGGAAGCCCAGCCCTGCCCACATGGGGCCTGGCTGGTGGAGAGGAAGGTGCAGCAGAGTGAGATTTTTGGGATTCCCTGGGAAAAGTCATTTCCCTGCTCCCCATGCAGAGAGCTGCAAGGGACAGACACCACCCATAGCACTGCAAGATCACAGAGCTGGTTTGTGCCTATTCTCCCTTTCCTTTTTCTCCCATACCCTCATCCCTCTCCAATCTGAAGAAATCATCTACAAAACCTGTCTCAGAGGTAACACATGAACCCTTTCCTTGTCAGGTGCTGGGGTGCTCCCTGCAGTGCAGTGACTCAGACTGAGCCTCTGTTTGCCCACAGAAGCGCTGCACATAGTCAGTTTATCCCCCTGAGCCATAAAGGGAGCATTTTATACTTCGCTCTTCCATTTTCCTGCTGAGAGTGAGCTGCACACATGCAAAAACACATACACACCTGCACACACATGCTTTACAACATCCATTTGTTGGCAATCTGTTGGTTGGATGCACGGTGTGCCAGGGTGGCCCTGGGTGCTGAGCACCATGGCTTGGGGTGCTGGAGATGGGATGTAAGCCCTGGTGAACAAAGGCTGTGCCATACAGGGAACCCTGCAGTCCCTGGGTGGGATGATGGGGATGCTCCCTGTAAGCTCTTGGTCCAGCCCTGTGTGCATCTCACAGCTCGGTCACTTCCATGTATGCCAACAGAATGAGCTCAGTGTAGGAACACAAACTCCACTCATACTCATTACTATGACCTGTTAGTGGCCATGGGAGCCCTGCTCCATGCACGTCCAGGGTACCCAAAGCTCAGGAAGGAGCAGAGACAATGCCGTCCGTCCTGCCCCTGCATTGACTATGCAGGGCTCTCTTGGAAAGGATGTCAGTGGAGTTTGGAAATATGTATTTCCCCAATAATCTGAAAGCTTCTCCAAATGTTTTCCCTCAGTAGGCCATAACTGTGGAATCTGGGGATGGCTGCCACTGCCAACCAAGCTGAGAGGGGAGGGTGGGAAGCCAGGCCAAGTGCAACAATGCCTGGACAATGAAGGGATCTGGAGGGGCTCAACAGTAGGAGAGGATTTTTTTGTCTCCTTGGTGTCATTTCTTTATTAATATTTACATGTCAGAACCAGCAAAGCACACCTCCAGACAAAGCAAGAGATCTTTTTCTCCTTACTTGGGCAGCAGAACATCCCGGCACGACAACTGAGAAAACAAAGAGGTGTGCCAAGCCCACCTCACTGGCAAGGAGAAGCAAAAATACTGCTTATTTAAAACACGTGTATTAACAGAGGGGCTCTTATCTGCCAGTATCATGGAGGAGGATGAAACCTGCCTGGAGTACCAGGCTGCCCCAGCCTTGGGGCCACCCAGTGGCACACACACTGCCACCCCACCATCACTCCCACCTCTCTGTCCCTGGGGAACAGTTTCTTTCCTCCCTGTCCTCCACTTCCAGATGCATTTAAAAGGTTTCAGCCCCAATCTTAGAGTTTTGGGGATGAAATGTGGGTGCTTCAGTGCAAGGAGGGTGACATAGGGCTGTGAGAGATAATGGGAGCCAGAAGGTCTTCTCAATGGCTCAGAAGACAGAGCCGAGCCCTTCAAACCAAAGCCCCTGAGGGAGAAGAGAGGATCTTCCCTCAAGTGTCAGCACATTTCAGCTCTTTATAAATACTGACGTCCTCCCCATGCCACAGCCCCACCAGCCTGGCTGTGTCCTTACCCAGAGAAAGGCAGAATCCAGCCCCAGATGATTGTGAAGCACTGGGGCTGGTACTGCTGGTTTCCACTGGGTTCCTGTACCAGGATCCCCTTGGATCTACCTCCGGCTTACAGCAAAGGAATACCCCAAAATATATTCAAGTTGATGGGGACTGCTGGTTTTATTCTTTCATTCCTGGGAAGAACAGGAACATCCTGAAAGGAAGAGACTGTGCAAGAGGAGGCAAATCCCACCTGTGGATCCTCTTGGTTACCCTGGAATGACTTTTGTAATGGGGAGATCCCAAACCAGGGAGTGACAGCACGTCTGTGTGCTCTGCAGAGGGTGAGTGGGACACAGCACATCACTGTCATTCCTTTGGGGGACACGAGCTGAGACTCTTTCTCAGCCCTATGGATCCAGGGAGGGAGTGGAACTGCTGCCCCTGACCCAAGATTCCTCATTCCCAGGGTTACATCGAACAGATGTGAAAGCAGGGCAAAACTGGGGAGTAGGGGAAAATACTGAAATGGAAAGCACTGGGGGTGTTTTCAAACCCCGGTGCCATTGCAGAGCAGGTGAGGAGCGAGCGGGGTGTAGGGTCACTGCTGCAGTGCTCCCTACGCTGCACACAGGAGTTTTATACAGAAAGCCTGCAAAAGCCATTAGGACTTTTGTGCCGGGGCACTTAGGAAAGCAACGCAGACACCACTCACTTTTCTAAATAAACATTAGTCTTAAAAAGTTTGCACTGCTGACCCCCACAGCTCTGATTACTTGTAATTCTCCGAACCAGGTTTTAAGACTTCAGACTTTTTTTGTTTTGTTTTTTTCCGCTGGGGTAGGGGTAGGATTTGGTTGCTTCCTCCCCATATCCACACCGCAGCTGTGCTGCTGGTGCTGTGTTTCCCGTGCCGGCTCTCCGTGCTCACTTCCACTGCCCCTCTGCGTGCCCACCTCCCTCCACATTCCCCTGGAGAATTTTCTCCTTTCTTTTTTTCCTTCTTCTTTATTTTTATTTTTTTATTTATTTGGGAGTCAGACCACCGTGATGCAGAGACATCTAACCCCCTCGGAGCTGTGTACAGCTCTGTGCCCCCCCACTCGGGGCACNACACAGAGCCGAGAGGCGCCTTCGGCATTCTTTCCATCTTCCCAAGAAAAGCGGCCGAAGGGAAAATAAAACACAGCCACCCCCCGGCCCCCCCCACCCGTGTTGGACCAGAGAGGAGAAAGTAAAGAAAAGGGTCCTCGGCTTTTTCTTTCTT
>VXAB01001335.1:0-106465 GCA_013399175.1 Odontophorus gujanensis
CAGCACTTAATTTCTATTACACATGGGTTCAAAAACACAACTGTTTCTTTTATTGCTTAAGTAGAAACTACTAGAGACAGATATGAGGACTGTGGTTTCATGTATCTATGTCTGATGTGGAAAATCATACAGCCATGGAGTTCTAACTACCACATAATGTGGCATCACAGGCTATGCCAGTTAGCACTAATGGGAGAGGAAATCTCCTATTGGCCTCTCCCAACAAGCAGTTGTCCAAATGAGCCTCAGGGCAGCAGGCATGGCCTTTTCTGGGAAAAATGCTGTGTTTTTTCCATTTCCAAGAGTATTATTACCTTCTTCTATGAGAAACTTGATTGAGAATAAAGAGGATTCTGACTCCAAGCTCCAAAATAATTTAAAACTAAATGTAAGGTTATATCACATAGTAGTTTTAAAGCAAAAGTTTTGCTTTACATTGTAAGATAACTGATTGGTAATTATGTTGCAGAGTCTAGCTGTGAACTTTGGCACTGCTTTGGCCTTGAGTCATGGCATCCAGCTTGTTGCAGTGTGGAGTATGTAAAGCATTCAGCTGTATAAATATATAGTCTCTGAGGAACAGTCTTTCTGTATCTGACATTAATGAGGCACACCTGCACAGTGTCTGACTATTAAACAGATTTGTGTTGTTACATTTATCAGAGCTATCTGAATCTAGCAATATACCATAACTAAGACAATAAAAAAAGGAACAGCTTGTTTATTAGGAATGCAAGAGTTTCAGTGTTTTGGCTTCATTCTTTGCAACATCTGTTGTACAGCACTAGGTTTGATCAATGCCTACATATCTACATACACATTCATTGAAACAATAATGCAAGTTGTTTCCTCTTTCCTGTTGTCACTGGGGAAAGTGGAAGGCCCATAACTTCAATTGTTATTGAGGCAAGGGAAGTTGTCAACTATCTTCATTTTATTTAAACTAAAAGCGATTAATTATAATTTTTAAAATTTAATCATGTAAAACAAAGTTGTTTGGCTAATGATGTGTCCATGTGAGAAATTAAATGGGTCAAAGTTAAAATTTAAAAACACAGAAGAAAGGAATGTGAGAGCTAGAGCCAGCTGGTATCTACAATTTCACCTACTTTCTGTTAGAGTGAATTTCTATTCTAATGCCTGGCTTTGTACTTCTTGAGCGGAGAGATTCTAGTCTAGGCCTTACAATGCTTATGGCCAACTACATTATTTCCAAGTTTGGGAAACAGAGCTGGATCAGAATGCCTCAGTAGTACAGGCAGAGTTTTAATGGAGCTGCTGTTCTGACAAGAGTGGTGGAAAGCAGTTGGATGAAAGGATTTGGGTAGGATTTATAGAAGTAAAAGATGAGGAGGGTGTGAATGGGAGGAGAGCCCAAGCAAACAGGAAAGTTAAGAAATGGTCTGTGTGCGTCCAGGGTGAATACAGGTTGGTAAAGAATTCCCAGAAAGAGCGAAGAAGTTGAGACTGTTTTAAGGAGCTGTGGAAAGTTGTGTGACTACAGATTCTCTCTTCTGCCTTCATATAAACTGACTTGAAAGTGTGCAGACTTGCCTCTATGCCTTTTTTTGGGAGCACCACACCATTGTTCTGTCTTACTCCAAAGCTCCACCACACCGTTTTCTTTGTTCTCCCTCCCTGTATGGGAACTGCTGAGTCATTGCCCGAACCCACTGATTGAACACCCGGAGGAAAGACCCTGTCAGACCTGGAGGCACAGGTGAAGGCAATTCAAATGTGTGACTGGGAAGGGTGGAGACCTCATTTAATGGCTGACTGCTACTGAGGAAGGATCTATTGTTGAAGATCTCTCTTTTGTGGAGTTTATCCTGGGAGCCTAGTTCCTTGGAGATGGGTGAGCATTTCTCTTTTTTTGGTAATATTTTCTCGGTGTGCTGTTCCCTCAGCTGTTACGTTCTCTAACTGTGAATCTTGTATGAAGTGCCCTGAGTCTATAAGGATTGAGGGAAGGCCCAGGAGCCACAATTAATTCTACTGCCCTGGGATGAAGGAAGGGGAATGGGAAGGAGATCAACTGCTGTTACCGCTGTGCGAGGCAGACCCTGGCTGCAGTAGTTGTCTTGCAGAAAGCAGCTTCCTGCTGCCAGAGCACTGATGGTGGCACATGTGGCCTTCTAGGGCTTCAGTGCTTATAATGGGGGGAAGTAGTAAATAGGTTGTATTTATGAGAAAAATAGACATTATTTTTGAATGGAAATAGAAATATTTTTGTAACAAATATACTTTATAATATACATAATATATATATATTCAAATGTAACAACCCTGATGGGAGTAGTCAGATTTCTTTGATTTCAACTCTCCTGTTTTAAATAATGATTTTCCCCAGAATATATATGCAGCACCCTGTGAGCATGTTGGAATTTTTATTAATTAAATGTTTGTGGAAGAACCAACAAAATATCAGTAGCATTACTTTAATCTCCTCTCAAGCTTTCATGTATCTGACCTTTAGAAATTCCTCTTTTCTTTTTGTTCATATCATGCAGCACATTATGCATTCATTGTAATTTTGAAAATTCATAAATATTGTATCACCAGCATTGAAATAGGGCTTTTGAGCCAAAGCAATTAGTTTAAAAGTTGTCTTTAAAAAAAAAAAAAAGCAAATATTTCTCTTCAGGAATATAAAGCAGAGGCACATAACATAAATTGAGTACATTGGAATAGTTGAAGTAAAAATAAATTGCATTATGCTCAGAATCATGTCAGTAAGAGGTTTTACCAATTGATTGCCTCACTTCAATTTGTCATAACAACTGATTTACTAAGTTTTTCTCTTTCTTAGAATCTGTTAGGTAAGAATAACCTTAACAATGGCACATTCAGGTAAACCTATGGCTTCTGAGCCACTGACTGCAAAATGCTCATGCTGTATTTGGATGTTTTCAAGATGTGCTTTTATTTTTTCCTACTCAAGGCACTAAAAGAAACTGCTATAGACGCGGTTTTCAACAATGACTGAATTTTCAAGGGAAAAAATGGAGGATTAAATATCCTCAGTCTTAAGTCATGCATAAGAACACTGAAGTTTGACTTAAAATTTGTTGGTTGGGAAGGTGATTCTCAACAGATAAATTTAGTGTATTTTAACCTCAGACAAATCTATGTGCTGTAATGCCTTGAGATGTGGCACTGAGGGACATGGATTAGTGGGCATGGTGGTGATGGGATGATGGTTGGACTGTGCGATGATCCTTGAGGTCTTTTCCAACATTATTGTATCTGTTGTTCTATTTTCACGAAATGTTAGGTTTCTCTTTAGTCCTGTTACAGTTGGCTTGCCCAAGTGGATGGGTGCAAAGCTACCTGCTGCTGTGCCAACAGACTTGATGGTAGTGTTTCAGAACAGTTAGTTTTATGTTGGATTGTAGTTAGGAAGCAATCACTAGAAAACTATGCAATCCAATACTGCAGAAGAAAGACAATAAAAGTGAAGTTGTCTCTATGCCATTGTGATGCTTTGCTTGGTCATCAGTGCAAAATGCATCATATTCCCATTTTTCCTTCTGAAAGGAAAGGAAGCTGAATGGTGAAACCAGGGTGGTATCTCAACTGGTAGACAGACTAGTTCTATAAGCACCTGTGAGAATTTTCTAGAGACTTTTGTCTGCTTCCTGAAACAAAGCACTTGTGATTACTAGTACTCTAAATGGCTGGCAATGTCATGGAGATCTTTGAACAGAAGCTTGATGGCTCACTGGAGGGTAAGCTGCACGTGCTGGCTCACCCTTTTACCTACTGGTAGTGGTAAATATTTATGTTTTTCAGTCACAAAGTATATAAGAGGGATATGGGTTTCCCTCATTGCAGCTCTAGTATCATTTGTATAGTTGCTGTGGTTGAAGCTTGCCTAGCACAGTCTATGCTATTTTTCTCTGTATGGACACATCACTAATCCAACTGATCAGTCTGACCCTTTTCTGAAAACAGATGAAAAATTCATTGCAATTTAAAAAAAAAGACATCCTGAAGGATTTATAAACAGTTCAAAAAAAACCTGATTTAAGGTGAAAAAATTTTGTGAACTGATTACTTAGTTTTTACTCATGAAAAGAATTCATTTTAGTGGAATGATTATTTTAAGGAATAAACAGAAGTTGCAGTGTGCTTATCCAGAACTAGAATCTGGTCCTGTATGTATGTATGCCTACAGAAAATGGAGAGGTACTATTCTGTTGATGAGTGATTGAAGAAATTGGGCTGTGTCACATAAGAGTTCATTCTAATTTGGACTCAACAACAGAAGGCCAGAAAACTGCAAGTGCAGGCTGTTGGCTCATGCCAGACTAAAAGAGCAATGTGAATGTGCCTGGGGAGCACCTGGATGAAGTGCAGGCAGGCAGAAAGATGCATTCCTACTTGGTACGTAAACAGGTTGCTGATCTTCTGAAGAAGAGTAAGTGTATCATAATAACAAATTGAAATGATACAGTTCCTATTATTCTTTAAGCCTGGAAAATTCTTCTGATTGAATTTAGAAGTTATCAGTAAAAGAAGTGGCACCAATGTATGTTCAGTTTATTGCTCTTGCCTTTTAAAGGCAGAAAGGTATAGCAAAATATTGTGCAGTATCTATAATGTGAAACTACTTGAACAGTGTAATTACTATGGCTTATGACAGTTGGGCTGCAAAGATCTTGAAAAGATTAAGTTTTTCACCTTCTTGTTTGCCTTAATCTCAGGCAGCTGAGGATTCTCCTGAGGCTGAATTTTTTAGATAGGCACCTGATCTCTATCAGGTCTGTTCTGACACCACCTGGTTCTGATCTCCTAACTTGGCAGCAGAATGCAGAAGTCATGAAACCACTGCTGCTGCCTTTGGGTCCTTGTCTAGGAGAATGGTTTTTGAAAGCTGTGCAGACAAGGCTGTTTTACTTAAAGAAGTAACTCTCTCCACAAGCACATATTTGTGCACTCTTGTTCACATTTAGTGCATTCAGGAGAGCCTAAAAGTCTTGTACCACGTTTCTAGAAGTCTGGAAAATGAGTGGGGTAAGTATTTTGTTCATCTCCATAAAGTTAAACCGAATGGGTATAATGCACAGAGATGTATATGGTTTAAAAATTCAATGAACCAATCAAAAATGCACTGGGGCATCCGAAAGATGAAGTAAAGATGAAAGATGAAGTTGTTTTGTAAAGCATGTCTGATCTTTGGAACATAAAAGCAGAGGCTTGTGTTTTCTACATGAAGTTATTTTGCAAATAACTTCAGCTTTGTGATTAGATTCAGAATTGTGACAGGAAAATGGGCCTCTGCTGCTACAGTATTTTCTGACCTTGCCATGCATTCAGGAATTTCCATCTGCCTTACACCGAAACTCATGTATCCAGCTGCACTCTTCACATTTTGGGCCTCCCAAGAGTAACACAGCATGGGGCTGCCTTTTCATTGCTGCTGTTTTGTCACTGCTTTTGCAATATGCTTAGCCTGAACTCACACTTCTACACAACTTTCCAGATTGTTTTACTGAGGCTTAGGTAGGTCAACTAATCTTGATGTGAGGTCATATGGAAAAGTTTAACTGATGATTCAGAGATAGTTCAGGGGATATTTCTAAACAAGACAATACATCAAATGCTTTTGCATTTTTCGGTAAAATATGGTTCAAGTGAAAACCCCCTCCCAACAATTGGAGTGCTGGTCTAGGTTTCTTGTCAGTGACTTAAGAACTGTGAACATAAAGTATTATTAAGTACTACTGATTATGTTTTGAATTGTGGAAAATATATCTTGGTAAGGCTGTAAGGAAGTTTGTTTAAACTCTTCATGTGGGCTATATAATACATGACATAATAGGCATGAACACACTGTCCTTGTTAGTATTTCACTCTAATGCTGAGGACTTCATTAGAAGTATGAGGAGATAAACAGGCCTAGGAGTATCCTTATGAGAGGGAACTGGGTAAATATCTTCCTATAGTCTGAAGAGATAAAGACATTCTCAGAATTTGAGATTCAACTGAAAATCTAAGCAAATGAAAGCAGTAAAGCTCTTCAGGTGTTGATTGGGTTTGATTTGGAAGTATGTTTTGTATTTATAAATGAAGCAGTACCTCCTAGTCCAGATATATTCCTAAAATGTTCTTACTCAGTGTCTGTCCTATTTCTGATTTAGCCTGAACTTTTATGAATGCTCAACACTGATCTTAATTTAGGAAAAGGGAAGATAGATGGTCAGAAAGCACAAATCTAACTACGAAATGATATCTTTAATTACTCTGTAAATCATCTTTCATTGTTTGCAAAAGCAGATGAAAAAACATCTGTCCTGCTATAGCTCTCCAGGTTGAATTAATTCCATCAATATCCCTTTTTCTGCTGAGAAGAAAATTAAGCAGGATGTTAACCATGATGAACATATATCTCATAACTAAAATTTTATATTTGATCTGCAAACAATGTCCATGATTTAAGTGGAAATACTAAAAAAAAAACTGTTTTGAGTAAGCATAATATAAGAAATTACTACTTTGCTGCTAACAGGTTTTTTTTTTTGCTATGACTGAGGATTTTTCCAAAGATGGATGTTTCCTTTTATTCTTCTTTATATCTGTGCACCACAGGTGTTGTTATTGTATCAAAGTTGTAGGTTGCTTCAAGAATTTTCATGCCACGGATGCATGACTAGTTCATGACTAGTACCTTTTTATTCTGTAAGAATAACTGGCTGTAAAAACTTCTTGTAATTTTCTCTAATCATCCCTCTGTTCTCAAGAGCTTTCTCTCTCCTAATTACCAGGTAACATTTTTAAACTAAAGCTGAACTGAAGGAAAAAGATGATTGTTTTTAACTTCTGTTTTCTGGTTGGTTTTGCTTTTGATTTTGGTGTCCTTTTATTATGGTGAAGGCAACAATGTGGACTTCTAATATCTTACATGCTATACAAGGTCCTCTGCTATTTTATACATTCCTCTGGAAAATCAAATCTGAGTTTGTAACCTGTTTTTTTCATATCAATTAGGTCATCTTAGTGTCTGTCCTATCAGAGTAGGCAAAGTTGGGAATGTTTTTAAGGTACCTCCTTTTTGGCATTACAGAGCTCTGTATACTTGCATCCAGCCCTCCATTGGGCCACCAGCAATCAAGCTACTTTTTCTAAGCAGAGAGAAGGGCTAGAGCCATTGCACTGTGCCACTTAGTTAGCAACTCCTAGTATGTCTACAACTAGAATCAGAGTTTGCCAATTTAAAGATTTCAGTTAGAAAACATTTTGGGAAAATACATTGTGTTCTGCCTCTTCTCTCCATAGCAAAGGTTGCCTAAGTAAAAAGCAGTGTGCTGCAGCACTACCAGAAAAGTCTTTCACTGAGGAAACACATGGAAGAGGTATTCAGTATGATATCTAATGCTCTCAAGAATCCTAGATGAATATTCAAAATTAGCAAGTGCTGATGCATTGTTGCTCTGCACCTTACCACATACAGTTTACAGATCTATTCTAGTAAAGGGAGGGGAAAAAAACAGTAAAGATGTGTATGTAGGTAAGGTGATTAGATCCAACTTCGGCAGCAAAAAGAAGTTCCTATTAAGCAAGAAACTATTATTACATATTTCACAGAATCGCTTTTTAAAGAGGAACCATACTTCATTTGATTTAGCAATATGTGTTTTTTGCTTCAGTTGACATTGGCACATGTGGCTGAATGTATTGGCTGAGCTATGCTAATCAGTCACCATTAAGGTAATGATTTTCAGCTGAGGAACAGGAAATTTTAGTTAATTATGATGCTGATATTCAACAACAAAGAATGTGAAAACCACCACGAGGCTTTCAGGATAGAAAATGGAGCTGATGACTCTCTGTCCTGTATTGTTGTCTGGATTATCTGCTGAGCAGTTCTTACCTGATATTTTTTTTTCTTCCCTCCTCCTCCCCCAGCCATGTTATTTATTGCAGCTGTGCTATTGCTTGCTGAAGCTGACCCTTTGGGTGTGGCCAGCATTGTTCTCTGTGGCTTAAAGCAGAGCAGGGACATTCCCTTTTGCTACTTTTCCAGTGTGTTTCTGGGAAATCAGACCATGAAGTTTGCCTCAAGAAATTGTTTCGATGTGGCTAAGGCCCTTATTTACATGTTTTCAATTAAGGAATCCTTAATAAGCTGTTCACTGTGCATGCAGATTGCTCAAAGACGGTACTTTTACCTTCTCTGGGGATCTTTGGCAATAGATAATAAATTAAATCATTGGTTTATTTTTTGAGGATATAAGTTGCCTGGAGCTGAAAGGTCTGATACTCAGGAAATGTGTATGCTCAACTCCAGTTACGCTTAGTTTAAAATTAGTCCATTATTTAATCTCATTTAGCAATGAATGTCAGTGTTAGTTTTGTTCTTTTCAGGCATGTTAGAAAAGCTGAATCAAACACTTATAGGTACTGTAGTGTATGGCATTTGAGATCCTGAGGAAAGGTTCGACTTTTGATGAGTATTTCTATTGCTCTGTTTCTAGGAGTGGGCATAGAATTAGTTGTCCTTGATGCTGGTATTGCATGTTTATCTTAGTCAGTTGTGCAGGTTTGTATTTCCTTCTCATATCATCTGTGTGTCATTAGTGACTGAATAGCAGTGTATGTGCATTATCGGAGCATTTTGCTGTGGTATGACTGGTAACTCAGTAGAGCAGGGTGTTAAAATAGCTATTTGCTTTTGATTGCTTGCAGAGTGAACTGGGCAGTAATATCGTTTTTATTTTTGAACTGTCTTTTTAATTCTGTAGGGGAAGCTGCCATCTTTGGGTGAAAACTGGAGTTACCCTGTGAGGAACTGTGAAACATGGGGGATAGACGGGTTGAGGGCCTAAATCCTTTCTTTCCAGCAACACAGCGTGAAAATCCCCTCAGATCTTCTCTTCCCTTTTGCACAACCAAGATGGTGTGCAGAGACCTTCAGTTGCTGTTAACAATGGAGTCTGATATCTGGTCCCTGGAGATAAATATGTATGGTTACTGTGGAAGTAGGCTCCTGGAAGGAATTAGTCCTCCCAAGCTGCTGCAGATTTAATTTGGAGAGGTTCCTTTCACTGTCCTTTTCCATATGGTTACACTACCCAATAGAGTTAATTTCTCTTCTCCCTCTCCTGTGCCATTGTAGTGCTTAGGTAACCAAACCAGTTTAGAAACTGAGAAGGTTATCCAAGCTATGGTTTGCATTTTATGGTTTTATTGTCTGGAGTTGTTGGTGGAAAAGCATCATTTTTCTAGACTTCATTATATGTGTGTGGCCTCCACCCACCTTCTTCACGTGCTTAATTGTCTAGCTGTTCAATAAAAAACAATTTTTTTTTGTTACCTCAACAGCTATGGGATTTCTTTGTGATACAACCGAGGAAGAAAGCGTTCTTTTTGTTAGGAAGTGTTCTAAAATGCGTACCAACAGCGAACTACCACCAGAGGGCACTCTGACTCTTTGCTTGCTCCTTTTTAGACATCTGCAGTTAAGGACTGTGAGAAACAATAAGCTCCTTAAAGAAGTAGTGATTTATTTCATGTACAAAAAATTAAGAGTAGAGATCTTTGTCTTATCACAATCTTATCTGCTTTACACGAAGATATTTCTTCTCATTCATTACATGTTAAAGTGGGAATGTGTACCATCCATCTTTCCTTACAGGATTTGGTTTTCATGGTGATTTGAGAGTAATTTCCCAGTATGTCTGATATTTTTCCTTGTATTGGAAGCCTGATAAGTGTACCAGGTAAAACACAAAAATTTTGTTTTTCTTGTTGCTTAAACATATCTGCCAGTAAGCCTGCATGATTGTCTCACTCAAAAAGCAGCCCATGTGAATGGAAAGAGTGCTTGTACATGCCTCTGTATGTATTTAACCATTTAATTTTTTATGAGTATATTGAGTTCAGACATGAATACAAAAAAGAAAATCATTCTTCCTTGTACTCTTCATTGTGTAAAATTCAATAGGACTGTTTTTGTCTGAACTAGTGATGTGCTGAGCACTGATCACAATTTTTTTTTTCATTGAAAAATTAATGTAGTAATGAACCTTATATAGCCTTTGTCAATTTCTCTCAGCCAGTTTTTCCATCTGCTTTTAGACTTGGTTTGGATCCTTATTAAGAGATTCTTCTTACAGTGCTCTGGTCTTTTCTTTCTGTGAGTTAAACCTTACCAGATTCCACAATAATAAAAGTTTTGACTTTTTTCCACCCACTGTTTTGCAATTCCAGTGTTGCTCTGTCATTTAAGTGAAGGCAGACGATTGTTTGGAGTTGACTAAATGATAAAGAAATGTTCCCATTTTGTGTACCTTTGACCACTGTAACTAAAGAAGTGATTATAATGGGGTCACCACGATCTCATTGCCAGAATTTTCATAGTTGAAGTGTATGACACATTTTATCTGTCTGTTGCTCCCTTGAAGTGGAGCACTGCCTACATGACAAAGGACTCTGTAACAAATCTCCAGTTGCTGCGTGCAGGCTTAGCTTCTCTTAGTGAGGATCTGACATGCAGAAGACTTTCAGGCAATTTCTGACTCAGCCCTGAATCCCATCTTTTGCAGATTATAGGCTCTCTTCTTGGCTGCTACCCAAGAAATCCTTTCCAACGAGCCTGATTCCTATTACTAGTGTAGGGGGGCAGAGCCCAAGAACGTTTTGTTAACCCATCCTTGGCCAGAGTGTGGCTTGAGTACTCCAGCTCTCTCATTTGTTTTCTTTCAGAGCTTGTGATTAGGAATATGCACACCTCTGTCTTAGCAGGCAACAAAGGTATACAGCCAAATAACAGCAAGTTTTCTTTACGCAGTTTTGAAAGTGCAGGGAATTGCTGTTTCTGGCAGCAAAAGAAAGTTAGAGGAATGCTTCTGAATTGAGGAACTGGTTAAAAAAAATGTATTGTCAGTGCCTTAAGTTCAAAAAAACACTGAGTAGGAACTGTGGGGCTTTGGGGGGGAGCTGGGGAGGGAAGGAGTGTTTTGTGGTCTGCGGAAGACTGGCAGTTTGAAGTTATTCCCTCTGCATAAATATGGCAACATTTGTAAACTGCTCCAGATCGCTTGCTGGAATGTGAAGTCAGCAAAATCCTATGCTTTAGAAAATGATTGTAAAGGAGAACCCCTGTAGAGGAAGTATTTTGTGCCTCAGTAAGACAATATGTTCTATGATTTAGTTGCTTTGGTGGTAGCCCTTAAGGCATGAATTGTGGTGTATTTCCTCACTTTCTGCTCCTTACTCATAGGGGAGCCAGTGTTCTGAGCTGCTCTCTTTATTGTCACGGCTCATCCATACATAATGTGGGGAAGATTATCTCATGGGGCAATGCAGTATTTTTACCACTAGGGAAAAATCATTCCTCCTTCTCAAATGCAGCTTCTTTCTCAATATTCATTGGCAACCAGGAGTCACAGTGAAGACTTAGATGCATAATTCAGCTCAAATTATTGATCAGAGCCAGCCTTACAGCTGGCATCTTAACAGTATTCAAACCACCAAAGAATATCCTAAATAGGTACTGTGGTAAAGCACAGAACTGCCAACAGCTACTAAGAGGAAATTATAGAGAAGGGTTGAATCTTAAATTTGGACTACTGTATGGTTCAGTGTGAGCTTCAAAGAGGTTTCTCTGCCCATTTTGGGACCTTATGTCTGGACAGATGTCTTCAGGGTTGAATCTGGGATGTTTCTGAAGCACCTGGCCAGGATGTAAAAAGCCTGGATCAGTTCCTTTGTCTGCATATGAGGATTCAAGACTTCTCACTCATGCCTCTGTTCCTTTCCCTGCCCTGGTCCTGTTCCCATGTTTTATCCAAGGGCTTTTTCATTCAAAGTACAGACTATCTGTCAACAAACGCTGTCTCTTCTTGAACTCTGCTAGATGCCTTCCATGGATTCTCTAAACCACAGTAGTTTAAGATATCAAAATTCTGATGATACATAAAGGTAGTGAAAAGTAGTATTATGTGGTAGATTGCTTTTTGGAGTGATTTCATGGACTATGGAATACTTAAAGATATAAAATGTAATAAAAAAATGTTAGACAAATGAGAACATAGGAGATCTGAGTTAATTTCCCTTTGGATACTGAAAATGTTATGGGCTATGTGGCTGCAACTTTTCCCAAGAGGCTGTAATGGAGTTTGTGGAACCACTTTTTGGTGCTCTGTTCACACTACCTTGTCTTCTTTGGGGTTTTCTTTCATCTCTGATGCTCAGTGAAATGAACTTATCAAGTATTCTTGGAAGACTAACGGTCTGCATAATGTTTGAAAGGTTGGCTGTGGGAAAAGTTCCAGTTGATACCCACTTGACTCATGCTTGAGGACTTGACACTTTGGAAACTAGGTCACTCTAGCATCAATCTTCTGAAAGTGTGACAGCTTTTGTGGCTTCTCTGTTCAGTCTTGCTTGTATCCTGAATATCCATGCCAAACATCTGTGCCTTTTACTTTGTATTATTTTGGAAATTCTCACAGTTCATTACAGTGGCTTTGCAGTAGGGATTCTGGTGAGATCAATTAGAATTCTTAACACTGAATTGAAGACTCTTAACACACAGCTCTGACCACTGCTAGTTTGGATTCACGAATACTGAAGTAGATTATTTTTTTGAAAACATACAAGTGTAATCAACTTCATGATTATAGCGGAGTTAATGAAATAAGCAACTATACAAGGGTGAATACTCTCTGCTGCTTTGAGACAACTGAAGATTGTTTAACTTTTTCAGTTAGTGATGCAGAAGATGCAGGATAACCTGGAATGAAGGTCATGAAGCAGCTGAATTGTATCAGTATGTTCAGAGGTATAGCATAGCAGCATTTTTAAATGAAACTTTCAGAAGCATCCTTTCTGTGCTTCCTGAAGCTCTTGTCCTTGCATCACAGGAACAATGCAGTCTTAATTTTGCTGACAATCCTGTGAGATAAATATGGTTAAGGCACAGAAGTGGTATATTTGTCTTAGGAAGAGAAGCAATGTCACGGACTGTCATTGAAATATATAGATATATTTTTAAGACTTCCAAATTTCAGTGAAATTGTTATACTCTGAATAATGGTAGAATCAGGCTTTGCCAGAATGCAGCTGGGCAAATCTGTTACTTCCCATATGGAAAGCAACTGTTCTAGTAAGTTATATAATTATACATTATAACATTGCTTCTGTCCAAAACCCAGGGCTGTAGCAGGAGGAAGCCAAGGTTATTTTTTTTCCTACTGTAACTAGATTTTTTTTTGTTATTGTGATTCAATCAAAGCCTTAAGGGACTGAACAATTCAATTTTCTCTCCGCCCTCATCCTTTCCATATCTAATCTACTATTTACTATTCTGGAACATGAGCTGACAGTTTTGGCTGTGCTGTTGTCTCTTGGATTTGAGTGTAATGAAACAATTTTTTTTGCAGTAGTAAACTCTTAATTTCCCACCCTTTTACTTCCAAATATCAATTTTGCAACTGTTATTATGACATAAAGAAAACAATATATATAAAA
The DNA here is from genome assembly GCA_013399175.1 of Odontophorus gujanensis. Taxonomy (NCBI): domain Eukaryota; kingdom Metazoa; phylum Chordata; class Aves; order Galliformes; family Odontophoridae; genus Odontophorus; species Odontophorus gujanensis. The sequence continues at coordinate 13,477 of VXAB01001335.1, forward strand.
GAAAGAAACTTAGAAAATAGATTTCCCCCCATTTTGTGTGAGTAGTAGCACCAACAGTATTCAGTACTTAGTGCTTGTATTTTGAACCCTCTGTAGTACAGTTGCTTGTCATATGCAACAGAACTAAAGGTTAAGAACAGTTGTCTATGAAACTGTGGAGAAAAAAAAATGCTATGCTTAGAATAATTGTAACCTAACTAATATGGAGCTGTATTAAATGTAGTAACCTGAGGAGGGAGGTAGTTAGTCCTGCATGGTCTGTTCAGTCTCTTGCCAAGTTATCTGCATGACTTTCAGACAGTGATGGTGGAGACCAAAGGCCATCTGCATTTCAAGTCAGCAGATGGCTTGCACTTCTGTGTAGCTGCTTCATATAAATGTTGATCTGGCATGATTTTTGAGCTGTGTTGAAGGCTAAACCCTAACCCAGCAAATAGCTATAAAGGTTTAACCTGGATCACGCATAAGTATGTGATGAATCCTGTTAAGTATGCTGCATCTAAAGACTTGTGCTGTCACTTGTGATTGTTTTGAGTTGGCGGTGAACAAGGTTATTTCCTCCTGACAGAAATCTCACTGGGTGCATTTGTTTTGAATAGCTGTGGACAGTCTGTTGTCCAGAGCCTTTGCTAGGTGATTTGAGTGTTGCAGGTGATATATCCCAGGCCTTCTGTCAGGGTAAATAGCAAAGTGCCCAGCCTGTTCATGGCAGGAAGGGTTGGAGGGAGGTAGGCCAAGCCCTGATAGGTAGAAGAGGTACCCAGAGGTAATGGGGGCTGCAGGGACTGCTGCACAGCAGGAGAGATCTAGTGAGATTTTTGCTCAGAGAGCAGTGAGGCACTGGCATAAACTGCCCAGAGAGACTGTGGATGCCCCAACCCTGGAGGTGTTCAAAGGCCAGACTGGACTGGACCCTGGGCAGCCTGATCTAGTGGGTGGCAGCCCTGCCTGTGGCAGGGCATTGGGGCTGGGTAGGCTCTAAGACTTTTTCCAACCTAAACCGCTCTGATCATGACATATGCTTCTCCAGACTGCCCTGGTTCCACTAGGTATTCAGGTGCAGAAACATTCATGGAATTTTATGTAGTATCATTTGTTCTTCCTGATCCTTTACTCAGTAAATTCCAAGTGCCTAAGCCTGAGGAAGAATTAGTGTAGAATTTGACTGATTTATTTACTCTCAGAAATGGAGAACTGAATGCATTTAGAATTTTTATGAAAACCCACCTTCTTAAATAAGCTTTTGGTTTCAACAATATTATTGAGTTTTTGTGAGGCACAGTTTCCTTCAATTTAAACCACTGTTTTTCATGGGAAATTTAATTATAAAACAAGTATTTCTTACTAAATGGAAGCCAGTATTACAAAAACAGTGGAGGTTTTCTGCAGTGAGTGCTTTTCTGGTTCTGGCATTAGTGATGGAATTACTTTTAAGAGCTCTCATCTTATGAGAGCAAACCAGAACCTAAAAACTTCAAATTTGTTTTAGAATCTCATTATTATTTTCCGAATTAAACCTAAATTTAGCAAGCTATGTTTTTCTCTCTTCCTAATTATATTGTCTACTAAGGCTCTAGAGCTATCTAGTTGAATATGTTTTGTGCATCCTTTTCTGGTAGCTGTTCTCCAAAGGGTAGGTGCACCATGTGTCTTTAAAGAATGTGTTGGTGAGGGGACAGGGATGCTGAACCTGGGACACAGGGGGGAGCACATCCTCTACTGATACTGCTGAAATTGGCAGAACTGCAACCTCATTGCTCTCTGTCCTAGCTAAAGCTGCCTGTGGTGTGCCACTCTTAGTTTCATTGAGCCTTCCTTTTGAAGTGGTTGCAGAAAACCAAAGGTTTCTGAGCAGCTGCCACCAGCTACATTGTAGATAGGGGAGGGGGGAAACAAAGATATCCCTTGACACAAATTAGTCTGTTTCTTGTCCTCTTTGGCATGTGCATTTCTGCTAAAAAGAGCTTCTACAGTATGCCTCAATTTCTTTTATAATGGTTTGGTGTGAACTGATTTAAGAGACCTTGCTTTGTTTTACAATTTATTATAATTATTGGTTATTCATGTGTATTTGAAATGAAGCAGATTTTTTAGCTGGAAATTATACGCAGGGTGGTGAGTCCAATTACACAAAGGGCCTGGAGAGGCTGTGGATGCCCCATCCCTGGTGGTATTTAAGGCCAGGTTGGATGAGGCCCTGGTCTGGTAGGTGGCATCTAGCCCATGGTGGAGGGTTTTGGATCTAGGTGATCTTGAAAGTTCTTCCAACTTAAGCCATTCTTGATGATCAACTCATGATCAATAGGAAAATTAGGCCTCGGGCTCCTAATAATCTTTGAGACTGTAAGCTTTTTTCCCCTTGTAGTTTTGTTGTACTAATACTGATGCATGTCTTGTGTTACATGTTAATCATCTCTGAGATTTGGTAGTGCTCATAGCATTTATCTTACTTTAACTGTATTCCTCTGAAATTACATATATGCACAAAACAAATCAGAGAAAGAGTTTGTCTAATAAAAATACACAAATTTGCTATTTAATTCCCTGAAAATAGGACTGATTATTCCTACTACAGGAGTTTTGAACTGGTATTTGTGTTGACATAGGCTTTCCAGAGGTGCTGGGGTAACATCCTAAAAGTAAGCAAAATTTCAAACATTTGTGTTCAGCCTGGCAGGAATGTGAACTTAGGTCTACAAAAACAGGTTTTCTCTGCTTTGGAGAACTTACCTTAAAGAATGCTTTCTGGGATGCTTCCCACCTTGACTTTAATGTTCAGACATTCTTATCAATATCATGGAAGTTTTTAAGTTCTCCAATAAAAGTAGATTGAAATCTGTCTATTCATATTTTGCCCCTCAAATGATCAAACCATTTATTTTAGAAGTTATTTTAAAGAAAATTCTTGGCTATTAAAAATGGTTAATTTCCCACCTGCTTAACTATTTTGAGGGTCACTTATTTAAAAAAAAAAAAGGCTTTTCCAGCAGTCAATTTATGAACAGTGTCTTTCAAGTCTTTAAATTATTCTTTAAGAATCAATCACTTTTAATAAAAATAAAGCTTTTTAATTGTTGGAACTAGAATTTTTATTATTATTTTATTTAAGCAAGAACCAGCCAGTGCTGGTTCTTGCTTTTTTCTTTAAAGCAAGGTTTGACACTTAAAAAGCACCAATGTTTAATAAATTAGGGTTTTTATTAGATGGCTTAACAAAATATTCAGTTCTCATAATTTTTAAACCTGCTGCTGAAAAAGAGAGGTGCTAGCAGGAAAAAAGAGCTGGATTAACACAAAGCACCTACCAGTCTTTTCAGTCTGTATGGGAGTACTGACCAAGCTGTCTCCACCCTCATGGCCTATCTAGTAGCTCTTGTTCTAGTCAAACCTCCAGGATGCTCTTTTCCCATTCTCCCACCACCAGCTGGGTTTTCTCATAACATCAACCTAAAAAAAACCCCAAAAAAACAATAAACAAAACAAAACAACTTAAGAAAAAGCCAAGCCAGACCTAAACATTATCTCATTCCTATATTCTCTCCAGGTTTTCCCAACAATTCATATTCTAGGGAAATTGTGCCTGCTCTTTTCTCATGCTTTTGGCCATATCCATCACCTGAAGCTCCCATTGAGCTTTCTTTTGTACCAATGGACTTACTTGTGGTAACTTCTTAATATTATGAAATCAGCTATCGAATGAGATTTTGAAGTTGTGAGATGTTTTCCTCACTCCATATTGGTTAATCTGTCACTATAAAGCGGAGTAATCAGTGTATGCATTACCTAATTATTTACGTCCAGCATATTTGATTTATGTTTAAAATGCTAAAAGCAGTATTCAAGAGGAGAAGATTTGTGAAAGAAAGCCAGTAAATATAGGAGAAAAGCTTTGAATCTATTCTTACCCTACCCACATTTAAAGAAGAGACAAGACTGGAAAGTTTTCCCTGAAGCAAAGAGGCTTCATTGTTCCAAAGAGGTACATTACATTTTTGGTGTGTTTTTTAATATTTAAAAACACCCACGGTTTTTCAGCTAGTCAGTGTACCTTTAAATGCAGCTTGGTTTATTTCTCTATCTTAAAGACAAAATATTTATTGTTTTTATACTCTGTAGCAACATTGTTTTTGTTTGTTTTGGTAAATAGGAAAGTAGAAACAAATGATCCATCTGAAAGTAGATGAATCCAAAACTGCATGTTTGTTTTTTTTAGAAATGCTATGGATGGAAAGATACATAGTTAAAAAAGAAACATGTATTTATTTGGTCTTAAATTAAGACAACAGAACCCTGCTTTTTAGATTTTATCCTACAGTGTTCAACCAGAATAAAAATGGCTCTTGATAATGCAGCAGACATTTTTACAGAACTTTTGGATAGCATTGCTTAGTTTGATTTATAAGTGATCACTTAATTAATAATTAAAGCACAGTGTTAGGTTAGTAATTGCTGTTAGCTATCATAAATTTACAAAATCAAAATACTTCAGCTTATAATTTATTCTCAAAAAGACTTACTAAGATGATAGGGTTTTTATCAATCAAGGAATTGACTGATGTTACGGAGTAGAGAACTTTCTCCAAACGACATTTTAGGGCAAAAGACTCTGGAGTCCATTAAGAACTTAAACATTGAAATCTGGGAACACCAGCTATAGCAGAATTCCTATTGCATCATGTGAACATTGTCTGATTTCAGAAATTAAGGCCCTATGCAGAGCATAGATTTCACTTAGCGCCTGCTAATTATACAAGCATCTGATATATGACTCTGGGATATTATTAACACTATAAAATAATGATTCTTCTCCTATTCTGCTTTCCAAAAATGTTAGGAAAAGCCATACAGAATCCTTACATTAACAACTTTGTGATGAAAGATCCTATAACAGGAATGCAGGAAAAATGTTGGGCATATCGAAGATTCAACTGGACTTGAAATTCTTGTATATGCTTAGGGTTGGAAAAGTTAATTCGTTTGCCTACAACCAGTGATGAAATTAAACACAGGGTCATGACTAGAAGAAAACTTCCTTAAATGTTTTAGTGCTTCTTGTGCACAGAACTTAGTTTCTTTCTAACGCAACCATATCTAAGGCACCTTAAAAATTGCATCATAAGTATCTTGATAGTTGACATAAAAATTTCTGTACAATGGGGAAAGTTTTGGTTGTTCTTTCCTGAGTCTGAGAAAAGCTCAACCTTGTCTTTCTATAGCAATGTGATTGTATTCTAGTCTCTTGAAAATGAAGAAATCCTATTATGGAGTGTGTCCATGAATAGAATAATGAGACTGTAGGCTGTGTGTTAGTCATGGCCTGAGCCAGTGATTGAGCACCTGGTGAAAGGGTGTGGCCATCACTGAGAGCACAGGTGGAAGCAATTTGCCTGTTGGACTGGAAGGGGTGGATCCATGGTCCACCCTTCCCTAACCTAATTTAAGGGCTGGCAGCTGCAGAGAAGCCTCTCTACTTGGAGATCACTTTGCAGTCTTTGGTGAGCTGTGATTCTTAGTAAGAAGTAAGCAATTCCTTCTTTTAATTTTACTAGATTGTGACTGCTACCTCTTGTGGATTTAAAGCCACTGTATCTGTTGCTGCCTATCCTTACACAGATGCACTGACTTACAGCTAAGCAAAGATAGCTGCATGGGCTCTCTTTTTCAGTGCCTGGTGTGTTCACCAGTCCAGATTTAGTTTCTAAATGCCTCTAGCAGCTAGTGAAAACTGCCAACATGATGCTTTTTATGTTGTCATTTTCTGCTGGCACCCAGGAGCGGCTCATTCAACCCATGCTGCCACATGTGTGGACCCTGTGACCTACAGACTAGGGCCAGTGTGTGTGTGTGGGGGAGGGGGGGTGGTCATGGAACTGCAGGGCATTATACTCAAAGGCATCTGATAAATTCTATTGTATTGTAGTACACAATTAGTATGGTTCTAAGAAATCTGGGCATTTCTCCATCTCAGATCACTTTGGCTTAGAGCCTCTCAGTGGAATGTAACTTCCGTCTTCCCCTTCCTTCAAAATCAACCTAGGGCAACACTTTCTGTGAGGAGTTTAAATTACATGGTTTAATTACCTCCCTGAATTCAAGGCAGCTCCAGACGTAAACTCTTGGGAACAAAACAAAAGGAAAAGCTATAAAACATGTTAGAGAGAAAAAATGAAACTCATTATATGACTTAAAAACATTCTTAATATGTAAACAATGCAGGGGCTGTTGAGAATATTGGATACAAGTCTGACAGCTATTCTCTGAGGCTGTAGATTCCTCCCAGGTTTCTTGCTAAAGCATGACCAGGTTAGAAAAGAGTTTTTTCTGTTCTTGACATATAATGGTCTATTACTCCAAATCTCTGAAATCAGTGGCGTGCTTTATCAAACATAACTTTTATTTTTTTTACAGATCCAGTTATGAGCTAGTTTAGATATTAAATTCTTTTTATGACANAGCTATTTCAGTGCCTGGTGTGTTCACCAGTCCAGATTTAGTTTTTAAATGCCTCTAGCAGCTAGTGAAAACTGCCAACATGATGCTTTTTATGTTGTCATTTTCTGCTGGCACCCAGGAGCGGCTCATTCAACCCATGCTGCCACATGTGTGGACCCTGTGACCTACAGACTAGGGCCAGTGTGTGTGTGTGGGGGAGGGGGGGTGGTCATGGAACTGCAGGGCATTATACTCAAAGGCATCTGATAAATTCTATTGTATTGTAGTACACAATTAGTATGGTTCTAAGAAATCTGGGCATTTCTCCATCTCAGATCACTTTGGCTTAGAGCCTCTCAGTGGAATGTAACTTCCGTCTTCCCCTTCCTTCAAAATCAACCTAGGGCAACACTTTCTGTGAGGAGTTTAAATTACATGGTTTAATTACCTCCCTGAATTCAAGGCAGCTCCAGACGTAAACTCTTGGGAACAAAACAAAAGGAAAAGCTATAAAACATGTTAGAGAGAAAAAATGAAACTCATTATATGACTTAAAAACATTCTTAATATGTAAACAATGCAGGGGCTGTTGAGAATATTGGATACAAGTCTGACAGCTATTCTCTGAGGCTGTAGATTCCTCCCAGGTTTCTTGCTAAAGCATGACCAGGTTAGAAAAGAGTTTTTTCTGTTCTTGACATATAATGGTCTATTACTCCAAATCTCTGAAATCAGTGGCGTGCTTTATCAAACATAACTTTTATTTTTTTACAGATCCAGTTATGAGCTAGTTTAGATATTAAATTCTTTTTATGACAGGTGCAAACCTGACAGTTTTCCATCTAGTGTGCCAAATACTGTTATTTTTCCACATGTGAATTAATACTTAGGAGACTCTAATCATTTCTTGATGCAGGAGAGAACATGTGGCTGAAGAATGGATGCTCTAGTGCTCCAAGCGAGTGCCACAGCTGTTGGTTTGTTACTCTCTTGCTGTTCTAAGTTAAGTTGTCTATTTTAAAGCTATTTTCACTCTACAACAAAACTCCTTTTCAGTCTTAATGCAATTACCACATGGTTCAAGGGCTCTTGAAATTTGTCTCTCTGAGCATGTAATTTTTTCCTAAAATGGCTCATTGCACCTTAGCCTTTCCTCTTGCTCTGAATTTAGCCTACTTGAGAAATGATTGTATCTGAAGTCCTCATCCTTGACCTTTTTGGAGTAGTGTAAGTGCTGGGGGGACATGAAATAAGCCTGAAGGATCGATTATGGCTTGGTAACAGTCTAATTCCCTGAACTGATGATATACTTCTCTTCTTATGTGCGTTTAGGAGAGATTCTCTCTGTTCAGCCCCACTTTGTAAGTTTCAGTCTTGGTGATTTGGAAGTAAACTTTCTGCAGTAGATGGCTATATGAAAGTGAGTAAATACTCAATTTGCAACTCTTGTGCTCTGTATTATGAGAAAACCAATGTTTTCCAACAGTAACAGGTTATGTAAAAACTCTTAAGATCACAATTCTGTATAACTGAACGCTGCAACTTAAATCCTCAACTCTTGTTTTGCAGTTGATATTGGAAAGATTTGGATATTGAAAAGGATAAATCAAAGAAGGAAATGGATGGAAGAAAGATTTATTTTTCAAGGCATATTTGACCCACACTAATTCTAGTGGCTGTTGGTCAAGTGTGTTATCCATGTTAGTTCATTTTTGCAAATGTCTACAAGGCAATTCTGAGGACATGCTCTCTGGAAGACCACAGCTAGTGGAATCAATCAGAACTCATCATGACCTTATAAAAGTCTCTGTTGTCTGTCTTAAACTGCTGTCCTTTTGTTTGCCTCTGCTCCTTACTATCCCCAGGGGAACCAGAGGAAATTGAAGTCTACAACTGTTCCACAATGTTTGTGTCATCTGGGCTTCCACCTCAATGCAGGAATTAAGCTGGAGGCATCCACCTTGCTTTGGCAGTGTTAAGGTAGAAGCTTCCAACTGAAGGAACTCCTAGCCATATTGTATAGTAATAGGTTATTTTGGTGACAGAAACATCACATTTTCCAATTAAGAACTCTAAGAAGTTACTGATAAATTTTCAGAGACTAAATGATCTGTGATGTACCAAGAAACGTGAGTAACAAATCACTTGTGAAGAACTGCATTTAGATTTAGCTTTAAAAAGTATTGTATTAACAAGAGGATGAATTATAGAATGGTTTGAGTTAGGAAGAACCTTTTAAGAACATCTAGTTTCAGTCGCTCTACTGTAGGCAGTGATACCTCCTGCTAGACCAGGTTTCTCGAAGCCTTGTCCAGCCTGGCCTTGAAGGCCTCTAGGGAGGGAGCTTCTACAACCTCTCTGGATGACCTGTTCCAGTGAAACTCTGTCAGTAATGTGTCCTACTTTTATCTGATCCCAAGTGATAGGGAGAAAAACTGAGAAATTCTAGCCTTCATTTTTTGGCTATATTGTAAAATAATCATTAAAAAAAGTGGTTTTAGACAATAATTGCTGGATATATTCTTCTTACTTCCTCTGTGCTCAACAAATTTTTTTTATTCCAGTTGTATTTTACTGCTGCTGGTAAACAGCTGCCACCTCTTTACAGTCATAAAATCTGTTGTAGATGGATCTCAAATGTCAGGCACTGGGACAAGAAGTGAGAATGACTGCAGGAAAAACTAGATAGGAGAGAAACACTTAGACTAGATTCTTCACAAGCATCTTAGTCTTTTGTGTCTGGCTGGAAGGCTATGACCCCAGTAAAAACCCTTTAAACTGACTGGGTCTTACCATTGCAAAATCTGAAGGTTCGAGAGGATCTGCTATAGGTAAAAATAGTAGACAAAGCCTGGAACCTGTTACTGCTTTGAACACTAGATGAAAGCAGATGACATTAATATAGCCTCTCAATCTAATAACAATATACTTCATTTAATGATAGTGGACTATTAATGCTATTTTGATACGATCTGAAATACAGAAGGGGTATAGTCCATAGTCTGGCATGGATTCGAAGAACTAGAATTCTGTCTTATGCATTTATGGCTTGTATTTTGGAGTTTGTTTTAAATGCAAATAATGGTATTTGGCTTCTTCTAAATCTGTAGTATTTTGGATGGTAAACTTAAGAAATGTTGGAAGTTTGTTAGTCTGCTTAGAGAAACAAAATGTGAGGAGTTATTAATAAAAAAATCTCAAAAGCATTGGAATGTAAAACCTTAGATTAGCAGGTTGAACATATGTTCCCTGATTCACACTATGATCTGAGTACAGTGTATTTAACCTTTCAAAGTCTAATGTAATATGACGGAACATAAAATCAATTCTAGAATGTTATAAATGTAACTCCAGTTGACGTCAATGGAATACAGAATCTGAACCACTCTACTGGAGATGTAAAAAGAAGTAATGGATAGTGAAATGAAAATAATGTCTTTTTGAGTTGGCCATAGATCTCTCTGTAAATCATGTGTCTCTTGAAATGATTTGTATGAGGTATTACAGTGATTTGTGGTTTACAAAACCACAAAAAAAAGGAGTCCAAAGTATTTAGAAGTGGGGATTTTTAGTACATCTGCCCAACCTGACATGTGGATTTGCTTCTCAGTTGTAGATAAATCCACAGAAATCTATACATTGTAGAAAATCACTCCAAAAATTTCTGTTGGGCAGCTATTAATCGGAGCAGTGTATATCTGGGATTCTCTCTGATTCCTGTGTATTTGTTCTCAAGGCAATCTATTACTCATTTGTTTTCTCAATTTTGATCTCACAAACTGACTCTCAGGTTATCTCTGATATCCAGAAGCCATAGTGAGATCTGTACTCTTGTCAAGTTGGAGTCAAACCTCCATTGCTTTCTTTAGCTTTGATAAAAGCCCATTGGCAGTTACTGATATACAGGTAAATACAGGTATATACAGGTCAGATTTTAACCTAAAGGAAACTGAATTTAATGTGATATATATAGACTTGTACATGAGTATTAAACCTTGAACAGTTCTACGGATTTGGGTAAGTAACAGTCTATTCAGAATCATTCAGCTTTACTTCTACTTCTAAAATTAGAACTTTGCAAGTATATAGTTGCACAATTTGTCTTGGTCAAATACCTTAGTCTTAGGGTTTTGTGTGTAATTACCTAAATACATAAATCTGTTTCAGAATAATTTGCTGGGACATATGTGCCAAATGGAAAACAAAACCGTAACTTTTCTGTATCTCATCATCTCTCATATACTATATCCTTTTTTTTTGTAATGATAGAATAGAATAATTATGGATTTAAATTCTGGTTTATGGATACAGAATGTAGTCATTAAACAGTTCTTAGTAAATACTTTTAACTTCAGAAAGCAGTGCTGAACTATATATTACTAACCCATTATGACAGCTTTGTTACAGTTGCCTAGACAAAACAAAAAGAAAACCAAAGTACCCAATGAAGCAAAGCATGCTGAGTGGTGGAAAACTGTGCTTTTTACAACTGAATGACATTTCAGATTCTGGGAAAGGAGGTGATCATCTACCTCAGTTGTAAACCTCCATTTTGTTCAGGGAACTTCAGAAATTCAGAAATGTTTGAAGTATGAGGAGTATCTGCTGCTTTGTTTCCATCTCTGTAGACAATTTCATGCTTCTATGCATTTATGATTCTGGATATACATGTGAACAGTGTACTTGGAAGTTCTGAAGTTCTTTATAGCTTTGAGAATCTAGTGCATGAAGAAAGGAAACAAAATACTTCTGAAATGAAGTGGCTAACAGCACTTATGAGTCATGATATGAAAGGAAACGATTTGAATTAGGTGAGATGTGCATGGCAGCATAACGAAAAGAAAGTCTCTTCATTTTCATCAGCTAATAATCAAAACAATTTGACACTGCTTCCAAGGGAAGCCAAAAATATGGAAACAATTATTTAGAGAAAAGTACAACAAAATGATGTATTGACTCCCATTTTGCATCCTAAGCTGAAGTGGATTTCTGTGTTCCCATATGGCTATCCATTGCAGATATTTTGACTCCTAAAAAAAAAAGTTAGACCTTTGAGTGATGTAAACAGCCATAGATAAGAATACATAATCTTTTTTTTGCCATATACTTGGTTACCATGCTACTTCCAGTGCTTGATAATTGTGTTGCGCCATTGATGAGCTGGATTAATGGTTTTCATGTATGTGAAGAAGCTTTTCCAGACTTAAAAATGAACATGACTTCTTAGATGTAATATTTGGCAGCCACTTTGACTGGAATGTTTCTTATTGATACAGGGTTTTGATGTCAATGGCAACACTGTGCAAATAACAGATTTTAATATGAATCAATTTTTATTCAAAATAGCATTATCCGCCAAGTTCAGGGTTTAGAATTCCCCGGACATACTATTTTATCTGAGCAAAAAGAAAAGCCTCTTCAACTATGTTGTGATCTGGTAACTTACAAGATGTCTGTATCGTATTTTGTCATACTTGGCAAAGGTCATTTCAGACTCAGACCAAACAATTAAAGCTTCTACCCTGAATTTTTTTTGCTAAAATTATTATATCAGTTTTCTTAATAGATGTAAAGTTATATGAGCTATTATTGCCATTTCTTTAACAGTTATTAATCACTTTTTACTGTTCATTCACCTGTTTGCAAAAGGACGTTTGTTAAATGCATATTGACTTTGAGTTGAGTAGGGCAGATGGGTGATGCTTTGCTGCTAATTTAATACAGTACACTGCAGATGAAATACTGCAATTTGAAGACAAATTTTATATTTCTTCAGAGAATGAGTTCAACCCTCAAAGCCTAAAGTTCAGTTAGTGTTATTATTAGTCCAAATTGTAGACTCAGCAACAATCAAGTATATATTTTTTGTTCTCAGGTTATGGGTTTTAATAAGGAATACTTCTGCTTATGTGAATTATCTACAACAGAAGTGAATCCTTGTAGAGCAACAGTCTTGTATTGGTATTGTATGTAGAAATTAATGAAATGTTATACTGATAAGGAAGTTATGTATTCTTTTTGTTGTATCATATCTGATTTTTTTCATGAAATCATCTGAATGGGGACCTGAAATCCTTTGTCCATGAAAAAATATTGACATGGCAGTGAAAATATTGGTATGGAAATAGAAATGAGAAGGCATCCTTCATCTTCTTTAGTACTCACAGTCTAAGGAATGATATAACGTAGAAGACGGGTGCACAATGGATAACAAGTGGGCACTTTACAAACATGTTCATGTTAAGAGGAAGACCTAGGACATAGCTGGTCTACTGCTGAAAGAAGGAAAGCCAATAGTAGATGCTAGTGAGAATGTTAATCTTAAATGACTTTTCCTTCAGCCTTAACTAAAAGGATAAGAAGGCTAGCATAATATCAGCAGTGAAGGTTATCAGCACTCAGGTTAGACCAGACAAAAAGGAGATGTGAAAATCACTGATTTGATTATCAATTTCATCTGGGAGTGATACAGTTTCTCCTTGTTTACTTAGATAACAGGATGAGGAGTCTCAACATCAGCAGCAGTTGTCTCTGAGAGCTTATTTAGGACTCCTGAAAACCATCCCAATTCATACATCCCATGAGTTGCTGCTGTTGTCTTTGTTTTGTTCTTAGCTAAGTGGGTGTTCTGAGATCTCTCCAGGCACTTAAAAATGTACTCTTTTGCACTGCCTCTGGAACAACTAAGTTGAGAGTGATGGGAGTCAACCTCATGTCCAGTCAGGCACATTGAGATGGGTTGTTGACTGGTCTGGATCGTCTTAGTGATCTTTTTCAACTTTTATGATTGCATGATTCCGTGGTGTACTTCTTAAATCCTGTAGTTCAGTCTTGTGGATTTTTGTGTGTGTGTGTAGTTCTGGCAATTCAGCAAGGTCAGTGTGTAGGTGAATGGAGTCAGTGAAGTTGACTAAAGCAGATACTTAACTGGAGGGAATGTATTTAATCACCATAAAAGTTGCTGCAGGTTTTGTTGGCCCACCATGTACCTATACAGCAATTAAACAGCAGAGCATGGGTTGTTTGATAGCTTCTCCCATTGTGATGACTAAAGGCCTTGTTTAAAATGATTCATTCCTTCTTGTCACTTGATTTAAAGGTTGACTTGACTTCAAAATTAGTCCCATGTGTTTTGAAATCTGAGCCTGAATGCTGGTTGGGAGCCCATGTAAATTTGGTACCATGTTGCTCACCTTTGACAGGGAGAGGCCTCAGAGTACAGTAAACAGTGCTGAAATGTGACTGTGTGTGACATGAGTTACTGTGCTATAGTTCTGAGTTATGAGATGATAACAAACAATGTGACTTGTATTGTGTGTGCCTAATCTAACTTTGTTCCCCAAAATGAGTCTTTAAACTTGCAGCTTCACTGTTCATAAATAAGTTTCTTAATATAAGCAGAGGAAATGCATGATACACAGCATATGTTATAGAATACACAACTCTCTTAAAATGGATGTTAATGTTGCTCAGTAAGTATTTATAAGACAGTATAATAACAAAAAGCATTTCTAATTAGTCTAAATGCTTGTTTTTTAAACAATTGATGTTCATTTCCTTAATGTTATAGCTGTTGTTAGTTTGTTACTGATCTAAATGGCGGACAGCATAGCAGCGTTTTTTGTTTCTAAATTTTTCTATTGACATAATTTATGCAAATTAAGAAGAAAATACTTGAGTCGGTGCTTTTCTTAGTATTCTGTTGGATATGTACTATATAGAGGACATTGGCTAGGCAACATGAGTAAAGTATCACAGAATTGTAGGGGTTGGAAGGGACCTCTAGAGATCTAGTCCAATCCCCCTGCCAGGGCAGGCTCCCTGGACTAGGTTGCACAGGTAGGTGTCCAGGTGGGTTTTGAACATCTCCAGAGAAGGAGACCCCACAATCTCTCTGGGCAGCCTGTGCCAGTGCTCCGTCACTGCACTGTGAAGAAGTATTGTTTGTGTGACTTGATTATCAAGCCTGTTTGATAACAGAAGGGCATTTAAATGAATTTCTGAATGGTGACAGTACCTTTGGTATGGAGCACTGAATCACATGGACCTACAATTCCTGCAGAGCAAAAACTCCTCGGGTGCCCTTTGACCAGGGGGGCTATGATGCAGTTTCAGACCTCAACTGGGAAGCAGTGAGAAGAAAACTCATTTGTTCAAGCCACGTAGACCCCAAAATTAAAGAGCAAGCCCTTGCTATCTTCCTATCGGCATTGTGTTGCCCCTAATTGAGAACCCAGGCTGCTGTGGAGGATAGAGCCCACTGCCATGAACATTGGATCTGAAGGAACAGAAGGCTGAGACAGAGAAATAACAGAGTAAATTGAGTAGATAGTAAGTCTGGGCATATCATTCTCTACTATGATAAACGTATGTGTATTATTCATAGAATAACTTGGGTTGGTAAGTACATTAAAAATCATCTATCCAGTAATAATAACTGATTGCTGTGTTTGGATTTTGGAGCAGCTGTCATATCAGCATTATTTAAAATGCATAAAAAGTACAATTTCTTTGAGAAATAGAAAAGCCACCAAGATGCCCTCTGCTGGTATCTTTTGCTGCTATTGTGTAGTTTCTCTACTGGTAACCAATGTAGTAAAAAAAAATTGAACTACTTCTAGAAAAATAGTGGGTTGGTTTATTGAACTGTCCTCTGAACAAATCGAGCTGCAGAGGTCCCTATTTATATTAAGGATAAAAAAGATTAAGGTGAAGAAATTATTCACCTAAATATCATTGTCTCAAGTAGGTTTTATAGTGTCTGGAGTTCTTTTTGAGGTGAAAGCAGAAGAATAAAGCAGATGTCAGAAAATAATGAACAGAGCTTAACTTCAGAGTGACACAGAAAACCAAAGACAATCACAGACCCAAGTAGCAGTATTAATAATATGCTTGGAGTAAAGATATTTTTGGGTCTCCTGTGAAGAAAGGACAGAAAAAGCTTTCAGTTCTAACCAGCATTGAAAATAAGCTGGGAATTGTGAAATCTGTGGAAAGAACTTATAAACCCAAGTGTTGGCTATAAATTTAGTAGTGGGCTGAAGAACTCAAAACAACGAAGTGCAGTGTGCTTTGTAGCTGCTTATTTTCAGTGAGTTGTACAGGTAAAAGTCTCTGATTTCTCCGCACTTAATTTTCAAAGACCCCAGAGCCCCATGTTTAATTTAGCGGACTTACAGCTTTTGAATAATATCTCGTATAAAATATCTCCATGGGGCTTGGCAGGAGATGCAGAAAAGTTCTCAAAACGAGACGTTATTCTTTAGAAATCAGTAGTTATACTCTCTAGCTAATCAGTCAAAATCTGTTTCCTTATCATGGGGGAAATGAGTGTTATGAGGGTGTTTTTTGTTGATCTGTATTTAATCTGAGTCAATTGGCACCCTGAGAGTCTTCAAAAACAGATGCAGATAAATCAGGAGCCGATCCAAAGACTATTGCAAGTAATAGATTCTTGTTTTGTTTGACTTCATTTGAGTTGGTTTCCAAGCCTCTTCCAGAAGTGACCTTTCGTTGTTGCAGAGTAATTCATATAAAATGTCTATCTGCTTTTATGTAACCAACATTTTGACCATGTTGCTGACTTTGATTCATGTCTATACAAGACTATTTTTAATCTCTTGATTGGTATTTCAGAAGCTGTGAGTAACGGATTGGATGCTTATCTGTTAGAAATGGAACTCTGCTGAGTCTGAAGTCTGATCTTGTAATTTGGTTAGGCTGGTATTGATGTAGAAACATTTAGTGTGTAAGAAAATTTTTGATGAGCATTGTCCTAAGTTGTAATTTAGGTTCCAGTTGTATTCAGTTTATGTGGTGGTAGGATAAGGAATAAGATAGTGTATAAGTGCTTTAATTTGCCTTAACTATTTCCCCTGAACTTTTCCACCATGAATGTTGTGTATGCAATTTCATGAATGAAATCAACATGAGAATGTGAATCCTCATAGTCTGTTTGGGTCCAATTTATTTTGAGTCACCTGAAAAGAGCTCTTCTGTTAGCAACAATACTAACAGTAATGTTAAACAATTCCAATGAAATGCAGGACCAATACCATTCTTGGTGTAATTTCTGTAGGTTAATGAGAATTGTTTAAAGCATGCTTCTTTTTTACTTTGTTGGTTTTTTTTAATAGATCAAGGGGAAAAAAATCACTTCTTCTGCTCATCAAATGTATTAGCTCCTCCTCCCCTCCTTTCTGAGGGGGTTTAATTGGACACCAGTTTAACTATTTGGGATGTTTAACAAAACTATGCTGGAGATATTTTTAGTTTTTTATTAAAATTATTTTTTGATATGTTGAGGTGAAATATGTAAAGAATAATGCAAGTGTGGAAAATATATACGATTTGATAAAAGTTTTTTTTATTTTTAAATACAGATAAACCCTCTATTGTGAGCTTTCTGGCTATTAGCTTGCTCTAATGTTCATCTCTCTGTCTGCCTATGAAAGATTATTTGTATAGGTACCTCAAGTACTGAGTAATGGAAGAGGAATCAGAGTGTGCCACTCATGGATTAGGATTTTTGGCTTCAGAAGTCATGAAGCAACTACCCAGTTTACTGTCTATTAATCCCACAAAGAGCTAGTAAACTTTCTTAAAGGAATAATGGAAAGATGTCTGGTGTGGTTGTGTTTCAAATTAGGTGATGCCTAACAGTGAGGTAATTTCTCAAGCACTTGAATTCCAAACAGTCCCAGAGCATGTGGGGGGACATTATTATGCCTGATTCTAAGGACAAGGTTGTGTTTTAAATGTTGTCCTAGATTGATTGTCATATGCTTGCTAGTTTAATTCTATCCTGCTACTCTGACTGAAAGCATCTGGAGTGCCTACTAGTGCTTGAAGGTTTATCAAAGATTCACACACCTGCCAAAGTAATGTAGCTGGTTGCACATCTGGTATTTGCTAAGGCAAGTACTTCCATTTTACCTCTCAATTTCTGAAGATCCTGTGGTCCTCTGAGGTGTCATAACTGTATGTGATGTTGGAGTTCAGTGCTGCCTATGTGAACATTTCCCTGAATTCTTTGAACAGATTTGGTGCAGTTTCAGCTGTAAGTAGGGAGCTTTTTTTTTTCTGAATTATGGGTAATGCTCTAAAAATGTCCTCAGCAAACTGATAAGTTTTTAATATTGGTTTCCCTATTTATATGTACTCAGGAAATAGGTTATCAAGCTGAATTCCTGCTACCTTTGTCCTTAGATTCACTTTTTTAAAGCTAAAAGGTGTGGAAATCACCCTTATATTTTCTATCTTTCGTTCCATAGGACTGTTACTATTGCCCCATCATTTTTAACCAACGCAACTGGTTAAATTTAAATGTAAACAGTTGTGATTCCTGGTCAGATTTTTTTAAAGCCCAAAACCACTACATAATTGATTGAGAGCCAGTGTCCTCTGTGTCTCCAAAAATCCTGAACTGTTGTGCTTCCTTAGTAGTCAGGAGAAGGAAGCATGGAGTCAGCTTTTTTCGACTGTTAAGTGGATAAGAGGAGGTACACGTGTATTAAAGAACAGGGGTTCTGCTACTTTTCAGATATTGGCAGGTCAAAGTGTGTAACAGTGAAGTGTAAGACTTCGAGCAGAATTTAGAAAATCATTTCACTGCAGGGAGGAAGGCACATTGTAATTCTCTAAAGCAGAAGTGGTCTCAATTGTTTTCCTGAGCATGAAACAATAATTTATCCTATTTTTGTAAAAATATGAGCAAACTCTCCTAAAATGGAAGAATATCTTGGATAAGAGAGACTTACATTAGGCGATTTTTATCACAGCCACGCACGTTTACTTGGCATGTGCTGGAGCAGCCTTATGCCTGCTCTAACTCGTGCAAGTTGTTAAATACTCCTTGGAGATAAGTCATTGAGATTTTCTGGATTGGAGGAAACTTTGGCTTTTCCTTTGATTGGTACGCTACTCCTCCCGGCAACACTGATGAGCCTCTTGTGCCTGGTTATGTTGATTATGAGACCTTTCATGTCCGCTGGACAAAGTTGTGAGCATGCAACACCGAACTGGGGCTGTTTCACTGAGATAATCTGTGATAATTGATGTAACACCTGCTTTTTCTCACTAGAGTCAGCAGCTGCATAATGTTCCAATTAGTTCACAGTTTGGCCCAAAGATTCTGGGAAAACTGGGAGTATTTGCATATAGACCGCTGTTCATTTGTTCATGGGCTGTGTACCTGAAGTATGTTGAAATGTGTTTTTCTTGAAAACCGTAATGGAAAGTTTTGATGGCTCCTTTTTGACCACTGCCTGCTGGAGAAGCGTGTGTGCGGCAGTGGGGGCCAGCATGGAGACCTGATGGGGTTTGCCTGGAGAATGGATGATGCATCCGCTTTGGCTCCACGCTTCTTGAGGAATCGGGATTAAAAGGTGCTCAGGGAAACTTGTTACTGTTTTCAAGTTGCCAGTTCTGTGGGTTTCCTGTGGAACTAGACTAGTTTTTAGCAACAGCTGTTGTTAATTTTCAGGAGCCAGAGATAGCCATTTTTGGGGTGTTTTTCAATGCTAATGGGGTTTTTTGGCCATCTGGTTGGTGCAGTGGTTTCCATTGTAAATTTTGATTATGTCTCTGAGAGCCGATTAATGGTTGTGATCCAGGCCTGAGCTTCACTCATCCTCATTGCCTGTCCTGGGCACTAGAGGGGCTTTTCAAGGATGGTGTTTCAAAGTGTCAGGGGTAAGTAGAGATAATTATCTGAGGCACTGCAGGATTTTATGACATCCTCTAGTTGGCTAGTAGTACAGACCCATGGAAATGAGGAGAGCTTTTAGATTGCTTGCAAGTGTTAATAGCAAAAAGGGGGGAGACTTGAGAGACTCAAGTTCTAAAGGCATAAAAACTTTTAATGTCCTTGCCACAAATGGAAAAAGGCAGATAGCCTTATTGAGCAGTTAAGTACGTTTAACAGTTTTGTTTTTTTTCATTATTACTAGTCATTTGAACATACTACAGGAATTATCATACTACAACAGTGTGTGTAAGGCAAGCTTTTGTCATTCAGTAAATCCTTTTGCTAGGAGGAGCTGGTCTCTGTAACAGACATGGAAAAGCAGTCTGTAACCAAACCTAAGAGAATGAATCTTCACTCTGATGGAAAAGAAGGTAAAGATGATATTATGGAACAGAAATTTGTGGGTTGTGGCTTTCTTTTTGAGGATTCCAGATTAAAAGCCATAACAATTACAGGTGAATTCAGAGGAATTTAAGTATGCAAATGAAGAAGAGGTGAAAGAGTAGAGAAGCAGACTTGTTCTTTGTTGAACAGGCAGATTCTCTGTCCTTTAGAAAGAGTCCATTAAAAAGAATATGGCAGGGTAGAATAAAGGAAAACAGGTCTATAAATTATAGTCATGTTCCTCGGGGTCTCCAGTAATAGGTGAGTTATGTTTCTAGCCATAGGCTTAGTGATAAGGCAAGAGCTTGTGCAATAACATTGTGTTTCCTCAGTGTAATCATTGAGTACCAGCAACAACAGTAGCCACAGCTCTTAACATGTCTCCAAACTTATCCTGTAGAGATTATTCAGTTTGGGGATATCTGAACACAATCAGAGTGTTGTACTTTATAAAATTCGATTGACTTTCCTTTCTTTTTCAGTTTCAGACAAAGAGAAAAAAGATAATTTAAGTGCATACACATTCTGAAGAAGAGGAAAAAAAAGTTTTCCATATTCTTTCATTTCAATCTTTACCCTATTTTCAGTGGAACTCCTGTTCCCATTGTGTTGGAGTTCCCTTATAATTCAGGCAATTGTGTTTTATCTGTGGGTACTCATTTTAAATGTTTAAATGTTTTGCAGCTATAAGATATTGATAGTTCATTGGTGCTGGAATAGCCTCTGTGGTACAACTCTGTTAGTGATTACAGCAGTGATAGAAAATTACAAAACAAGAGTTGCTGGGGTGTTTTTCAAGAGATGAGGCATTGCTTGTTTGTACTAAGAGATGAAATTGCTGAAGACCCTTGATTCAGATTAGTGCTCTTTCATAAGTGATTTAATGAAGTAAAAATAAGTCTAAAACATAATAGACATAATAATGATTTGGTGCAAAATGACTTTCCAATGGAAATAAAAGTAAATTGAATTAAGAAGGAAAGAAAAAGAAAATGTTTCCCCAGTGGAGACACAGTGCACAATTCTGGGAGATACTTTCACATACTCTGGCTGTTAAATTCCATTTTCTTTGGCAGCTTATTCCAGTCCCTTCTGTACAGCCTGCTAGAAGAAGTTTCAGTGTACAGTTTAAGCTAGAATTCTAGTGAAGCATCTTGGGGCAGTTTGGCTGCCCTGCAGCGATATTTTAGACTGGTCTCTGATGGATTCCAGAGCGTTACATAAGTATTTGGATCACTAATAAAGGTGTGGGGACTCGGGTGAACTGTGAAAATATATCAGTGAGCATTTTGAGATGTTTCCATCAGTGATATCTTTGACTTAATATCTAGCAGAACCAAAGTCCTCCTTTCCTCTCTGTTTCCAGTTTCAGTTTGTACATTCTGAGAAATAAACGGAAGATTTTTTTTTTTCCACCAGCCTCTCCTTGATTCCCTAGGATTTGACCTGGGAGATTACTATTCAAATACACATTCTTTGTTTTATATTCTTTCATAATCCCTGTAGACTCATCATTGGGGAGGAAAAAAAGGGCAGGATTTTACTCGCAGCAGAGAAATCTCTCTCTTTCCCTCCCTGGTGTTAGTCTGGATGTGAGGTTATGGGAATGCTGGTTCTGAAGGAAAGCTTTCTAGAGAAGTGCTTTGTAATATACTGAATGTCATCTTTAGAATTGTCAGATGGAACCATGGTAGCAAAAAGCTTAACAGTTTTTTTTAACCTGCTGTCAATTCTGGTCCCCATATTGTATAGCTAAAACCTGGGCTGACATGGTTATGAACCACAGTTGTAAGTGTGTGCACTGGGAGTAGGGGTTGTTTTTCAGAGGTCTGAGACAGTTCTGTCCCTCTCCAGCTTGCAGCTTAGTCTGGTCTTTTATTTGTCCTTTTCTTCTCAGAATAGGTTATATTTGCAAAGAAATAACTTTGTCGGAAGGGTACAACCAAAGATGATGACATCAATAGTCAGATGGTGGATTTTCAGGGTAAACAATGTTTGCATGTTCAGAAAGGCCATAAAAATTGAGATTGGAGCTGGCAAAGATGGTTTGATGTGCTTCATGCACTGAATAACTCATCCATACCTCTACCAACCTTGTCACTGCATCTCTTTCAGCTGCTGTGCAAGTTTTGTATGTAGTCTTGCAGTGTGATAAGAGAAACAGATATTCAAACTTGTCATGTGAAATTAGTATAGGTTAGATTAACTAAAACAAACCCTGGCACAGATCCACCTGTGTTTCAAATTAAGATTCAGCTATTCCTTCTGCACCCACTTCATCTTGGAATGCTTCAGAGGCTGTGCAGGCCTGCTGACAGCTGTAAAACAGCTTCAGAGGAGGAAGATGTCTTACTGGGACACTACAGCAAAGCAAAGCTGAGTTCACTGCAACTTATCAGTGAGTTTCGATAAATGTGAAGGTGGCAGGAAAATGAATCCTTTGAGACTGGCAAAGACTCTGTTCTGCTTGTGGAAGGATTAGCTCCCACTGAGAGACTCTGTGCACCTTCATGGTGGTAACTTGCTGCCTAAATCTTGCCCTGTGTGGAGAGAGACTTGTTCAAGGCTGAGCAGATCCCTTCCATATACGTAGGCAACCTCTCTGAGGACAGAGTTGTGGTTTAGTAGGCAGATTTCCTGCTTCCCAACCCTTGAATCATACCGATTGAGCTACTGCATTTTTCCTATTGCTCTCCAAATGATTTACTCAGGGGAGAAGTGTATAGGACTAATATGCTGATGAGTGGGGATGGGGCAGATGGAAAGATGTAATTTGATGGGAAGCTGCCTGGTTTCTTTTGCATACCACTGAATCACCAAAAGCTTCTTTCCTTCTGCCAAGCACTTCCCTCTTACCCGTGCTTTCTTTCCTACATGTATATTTTGTTTCAGTCTGTTGGCCTTATTAGCAAAGAGTCATTCAGTCTCTGCATATTGGTCTGAATCCACATTAAATATATAAAAGGTATGTTCTGTTAAAGTTAAGCACTACTGTGCCTAGTGAAAATGAATACAGTGAATCATCCTCTGAAAGATTTGAAGACTCAGTAAAGGAATCCTTTTACATGATTATTTTAACATGCGTGAAAGGAAGGAAAAATAACACCAGCCTGATGCGAGGAATTTCTGTTAAATCGATGGTGTGTTTACATTCAAATCTTTTGCAGAAGTGGCTGAATTTTTCTTAAAGCTTTAAGGTGATTGGAAGAACAGAATTGTTAATTAGTATGGGGACATAAGGCGGAGGTTGATGTTTTTGAAGTGGGATGACTTCCATTTTATAGTGTTTAAAAATTACTCAAGTCAGCTCTATGGGCAGCCTGTTTTCCTCATTAGGAATAAAACACCTCAAAATGGAGTACCTTCATGTCTATCTACATATCTGTATCTGAAAATGCACATATATAGCCTATATATGTGCATATTTTTACTCCAGTTATTTGTTTTGCTAAGCTTGTCATGGTTTTATGATTTTTGTTATTGGTATTCCACATCATAACATCATGTAGTGCATTGGGAGTTAAAGAGTTAATGCTCCAGCTCTGTGGATCATTGATAGTTTTGAGTATACCTGTCTCAGAAGAGAAGAACTGTATGTACCCCAGAGGTCTTTGTGTTGTGTTTTTTTTTTTTCTCTTCTGCTAAGGGGAAAGATAAAACTGCTCACTTGTCATGAGACACAGGCTTTTTTGGACCAACCCAGCAGTGGATGCTCCATAGCCATTTCACCTTCAGTGTTAGAGTAAGGCCCTCAATTTTTCAAACACAGTCTCTCATTTAATTTGATTTATTAGCTTAAATTCCAATTATATTGTATTATATTGTGTCATTTTTTGCTCCAATATCTTATTTAATAAATTAGCTTTCCTCCTCAGGTTGTTGCCACAGTTTTGTTTTTAGGCCCATCTCCCTTTCCCTTTTTCTCCCTTCCCCTTTCCCAAGGCATGGGTCCCTTTGCCCCAGTTGTCATGGAACTGGGCCAAACCAGCCTGTAAGCTGTTGATAAAGCTTTATAATGTTTATTAAATTAATAAACATTAGTTAACAGATTTCTTTTGCAAACACGAAGTGTGGTATGTAAGTTAACTTTTTGGAAATGGAAAATGGCATCAAGACATCCAATGTTCTTGACACCACAGATACAGTTTGTACGGGAGTTATTTCATATGTGTATTAAAAGAAGAAAAAGTTTTCCTGCTTCCCAAGTGATAATTACCAATTTGTTTGCATTAGGTCGGGTCCAAGGTTCTCTGAGTTGTTTCTTTAGGAAGTTATTGCGCAGTTTTATTTTCTTGCTATAAGCTTCCTGAAGATAGCATGGCTGTAGATTTTATCTTCATCCTGAAAGTAAGTGCAAAACTTCAATGATTTCAGGTTTTTGGATGTTTCAGAGTCCCTTTTATGTGTGCTTGGTAATCACCTTTGAAACAGTTCTGGCATATTTTTTTTTTTTTAATACCAATGTACTGGATGTGATCATTATTGCCCAGTTCTCCTCAAAATACTGTAAAGTGACTATAAAATGCCACTTATGCTGGTTGAGCATCTCAGTGCTTTGGGGAAAAGCTCAGAAATTATTTCTCATTGTAGTTATTGTGATATAGATCATAGTTGTGAACGAACTTTATCGTTTCTGTGATAGATGATATTTGCTGCTGCTTTTTCTGTGAAGTGCTAAACCTAGGAAGAGAACATAGACTCTTACAGGAGTCTTCCTATACACCTACTGTCATGTTTTATTTACTTGCCTGAACAAGAACATCCTCTTTCTTGTAATTGACATTGTACTCTTAACTGCAGTGAAAGATGCCTTATACTTTTGTCAGCTTTGGAACCATACTATTTAAAGTGATTTTTTTTCTCCCTGTAATTAAGGCTTTCTGTTCTACTACTTATTAATACCATCTTATATAGCAGAGTGTTTTATGTCCTCTTAGTTGTTTTTTTTTTTGTGTGTGTGTTTTCTAATATATTTGCTAGTTTAAAACTGGAAAGGACACTCTGGACTGCTTATGGAGAGATCATTTTGCATTGTTGCTGTAATTTTAAAAAATGCCAGTTTCTAGGTGTTTAAAGATCTCCAGTAGATATAGAGTGATTTATACCACAGCCTCTCTGGCTGCCTTTTTCATTTCTCTGCTGAAGTGTGCTCACCTCCCCAGAGTAAGAGCAGTTTCACAGCCAGGTGAGACCCAGTGTAGAAGCAATGTGCAATTAGCTGTCTTGACAGTTTGAATCAACTATTTTGATTGTGGTTCGTAGTCATATCTGCCAGAGAGCAAGGTAGTGACCTTAACATACTGACCACCATTAAAGAGAATTTCTTTTGAGACTCTTGCTTTGGACTCATATCTGTTGTTTTTATAGAAAAATCAGCTGTTGTGTTTGGCTATTTTAGAGCACTGCAGTAGGGAGCAGGCAGTTGCTGAATGACTTGGATGTAGTACTATTGAAATAAACAGTAAGAGAAGAATAAACAAGCTTATGATAAATGGAATGAAAATGTTCATCAATGTTATATTGCATATATGGAGTACTTTAACTGACAAATTTCCTTTTAAGTCTAAATTTGATTTTAAGTGTGTGAAGAATGTTTTGGTTGTATATAGCGAGGATCATAAATCCTCTCTAAATGTGTAACTAAATTAGGCCAGTGTTTTTGTTTTAGTTTGAATGAGTTCACTTTTCATCATTATATCTAGTCTATCACTCATTTGGTAATAAATGCTTCAGCCATAGTGCATGATGTTTATTTATTCACTTTCATTTGGTCATCAGTTATCCCTTATTAACGTAGATTATCAGCTTTCAAAATTACTGTAGTTGGAATGAAAAAATACCTAAGGATTTAATTAATACAATGATCTGTTTGCTTTCTAGCATTTTCTCTGTTTCTGAACCAAACGATAAACTATTATCTTAACATTCTTAATTTGAAAGGCTGCTCTTCTTTCTGGGATCAGAAACTAAAAATAGAAATGACTTAGTATATTCATAAGGAAGTAATACAATATGTGAATTCATTAACACAGGGAAATAGTTGTGAAGAGCTTGAAACCCTATACCTCCCACGGTGGGAAAAATTTTCACTTAGTGTGCAGGTTTTGCCACTCAGAACAGTCTTCAGACATCATAAAACTATACTGTTGTTCATTTTTATGACACAGTTATGAATATAAAAGCAGAAATGTTAATGTTAGGTAAGGAAAATGGTTTGCCAGATTCTGTTGTCAATGACAGAACACTCAGAGGAGTCTGTAAAATTGGAGAAAGAGTAGGTGAAGTTGAGGTGTGATGATATTTAGGAACATGAATCCACTGTAACAAAGCCAGCAGGAGATAAGAAGAAAAGATCTACTTTTGTGCAGAAAGAGAGTTCTGGAGTTTTTTGAACTCTTTCCAAGGAAACCACATCAATCTACTCTGTAGTATCTTTTCTTCCTTAAGATAGACTGAAGATAGGTGCATAGTTGTGCTCTCAGTTTCCATCCCACTGTAAGTGACATCAGTGGTCTTCTAATTAGCAGCTGGGTGCTACCTGAAGAACAGAAATACAGAGAAAAAGAAAATAGGAATCTATTGTTGAAAATAGACTTGATGTAGTATTATGTATAAAGTATTATGTTTACATCAGGATGTTTTCTTATCTCATAAAACTCAATGAGTGGATACTGAACAATGAAATTGACTTGGTTTGTTGTTTTGTAACATTGTAATAGTAGCACATAAATTATTTCCACAGGTGTTTTGAAAGATCCATTGTGGCTGCATGGCTGAAACATTAAGATATTATTGTGATAATATGATGCTTCTCCATGTGACTTAAGAGCTTTTAACTTCAATAATTTCCGGGTAATTCAATAGCCAAAATGTGTTTTTTGTTCATACTTAACGCCATTGCATTTTCTTTAGTATAAGGAAGTGATATAATGAATGAATTATAACCAGATGAAGGCCTTCCATTTATTACATCATCCCAGGCTCCTGATGGTGAATGTCGAAGTAAACATTTCCCTACAGTGTGTTATCTGTGTGGAGGACAGCAACCTAGACAGAGGGTTGAAACAATGCTTGACAGAAGAAGAACTGGAAAGGCTTGGCTGAATAAGCAAATAAACTTTCTGATATGTGAGCTGGAGATCTACCTTTTGTATTTTTTGAGAGGGAATGGTGAGGGGGTTAATTATGAGTGTTGTTTTGATTCCCTCTTAAGAAAGTGACTAATTCTAAAATTTCCCCAGGTTGACCCAACTGCCCAATGCATTATCCAAGCTGGTGATAAACACCCCCCCACACACCCTTCTCCTGCCCCGGTTAAAGCAGGTTCTCTGCAATAGTTTGAGCAGGGAAGCATCCAGGTGGGTCTTGAATATCTCCAGAAAACAAGTATTTTTGTTGTCATATTTGTAGCTTCTATTTGCCCAGTTGAGTATTCAACAGACACAGTGGGAGTTCCCAAAGGTGTATATCAAGCCTGAGCACTGTGCTTGATTCAGACATGTCTGTAATGCTTATCATAACTGACAAATAATTATCCTCACTGCCAAGATAATTTCAGCCAGTGTGATGAGGACTGATGAAGGAGGTGTGAGCTGGGTGATATTACCAGAGTTGGAAATCTTGCAAGAGTGTAATGACTGTGAGGTCGAGGTGTCTCACTAATTTCACACCTGGTGCCAGATATTTGATTTTACATTTGCCAGTGAGCTAGCTGCAGCCAAGGTTCTTTAAATCTTTATTTTATTTTTGTTTCAAGACTACCCCTAACTTCTTCTAAGGGAGAAAAAGATTTTGCTAGTAACAGTTTGGTCAACATTCTTTTCCATATGTTTCTAAGGCCTATCCACTTGATTCTTTCTTGTTATTGTGTAAGGCGCTGCTATGTTCTTTTAGAGCAGTGAGTAAATTCACTCCAGTTTTGTCCAAAAATGACTGGAGAAAGTTTTCTATGGCAGGAAGAAAGAAACATACTAAATGTGGGATTCACTACTGTAGCCTTAAATATTAGTCTTAAATATCATGGTTGTATGTACATTTTCAGAGCTTGTATCTATGAGCATTAAATGACATGTTAAATTTACTGTTGCTTAGGTAATAGCTTTGTGTACAGGTGCCTAATGTTATCAGAAATGCAATACGTAGGAATTGCAACTCTGCCAGATGACCACTTCATGTGATATACCAAGAAATCTGTACTGCAACAAATGAGTTCTAAATCTTTTGAAATCTATCTGACAGAAGCCTTCTCAGAATCTCCTGTTCCTACTGATCATATGGTGGGTACAGCCTTTTAGGTGTTGCTCAGCCTTTCCAACAAACAACAGCTATTTAATGACAGATCTTATTTTTTGTAGAGACATTGAGCGTAAGTGCAACAGGATTTAGTGCTTGAGGCTTGCCAGGTAATTACTACTTCCTGACATAAGGAGTAGTTGCATTTGACCTGGCTTTGAGCAGTAGACAGTGAATTTTGAGTGGTTTATAAAAATAATGCTGAGCGTGTTAGTGAAAATAGGGTATTAGAACAACAGCTTAATGCCAGAATTTAATATTGTATTGTTGGTTGATAGTTTGTATAGAAACCACATGAATTTAATCTCTGCATCTGAAAATACATCTGGGGAAAAACATTCCAGAAATTATATCCAAGACATACTTCAGGAATGCAACAAAAGAGTTCTAAAAACTGAGTTGATAAACCTAAAATATTATATGAGAACAGCACACCCAAAAAATTTGCTTTTATTTTCTTCTTTTTTACAACAATGGAAAAAAATAAAATAAAAAGCCCTCACTATTAAAACACACACACACACAAAAAAAAACCTACCAAAACAAAAATGGCCAATAAATGGAATACTGTAGAAGAATCCCTTTCAATGATGAAATGTGAAATTTATTCCTGATTACAGGACACACCTGTGCATATTATAACATGGTATTTAACACAGAGTACTGAATTATTTGAAATATCCCAGAGTTTTTATTCTGAATACAGATCTTACTGTAGCTGTTTTAGCTTTTCTTTGAGGTGAATTCTTAATATTTAAACGGACTGACCATTCTGAAGTAGCAGATTTTGGTAAGTCATGTTTTATTATGTGATAAGTTACTTTCAAGTAAATTAATTTTTTTCTTTAACAATAATTGCTATCTGTAATTACTTAATATTTGTCTTACAGGCTTTAAGTTTAGGAAACTATGAAATTGTATTTTCTCTTTCCTGGAAGATGGAAGTGCATGCCTTGTAGTTGTTCAAGCAGAAAGTCAGTCAAGCCCCAAATGTTCTTTATTAAAAAAAGTGTAACTTCTTATGTACTCTTTGTGTTCAGCATGTCTGTTAACCCTAGACATCTGGGCTAATGTGGGTTATTTTTAATGGAATAAAGCTCCAAGTTATCACAGTGGGAAGAGGATCTGGGAATATGTCTTGCCCATGGTTGGAGTAGCAGTAGCAAAGACACTTAATCGAATTATCAGGAATGCCTTATCTAATCTAGAAGACCACATGCCAAAGTTGAGGAAGATTGTTGTGGAATGTTGCCATGAAGGTTATGGTAAATGTAAACCTGCTGTTTTGTAAATCCTTTTGAGGCAGTATTATTACTGTCTCACTGAAGGAAAACAGACACCAAGCATAGATTGGCTGTGTACCTACTCCGTCATTCCAAGTTAAGTGACATTTTAAAAACAACTGAAATTCAGTAGTAGAAACTCTAAAAGTGAGAAGCTTAATCTTTGTTACTTGTGAAAGATGTAGCTCAAATGTATATGAGAGATGCTGTATCATCAACTGAGGCTAATGAGCAAATACATAATGTGATGTGCAGGCAGAAAGCAGTCTTTTATTGACAGAGAATAAATGTGAAAAAAGTGAAGTATGTTATATTTGTGAATTTAAAGAAGTTTTACATGAAGTGAAATCCTATAATTTGTATCTATGTCAGCACTACTGCTAAAAAAAAAAAAAAAAAACCAACTAAAAAACCTAAATGGGTCAGCTGGCACCTGACCAAGGCAAACAGCATTGGGCTGTCCAACCAGGGCATGGAGAACTTTGTTTTATCAGGAAGGTGACTGATTTTCTTTGAGCCTCTGCTCAGATCCAGAGCTTCAGTGGAAGTATACTTGTTCTGGGTATTAAAGGTATTTAGCAAATGAACTGTTCTTGTGGATTCATCCACTTAGTTTGTCAGAAACAGACAGGTTTAATTTGCATGTACTTTTTTTTTCTTTGAGAAAAATCACTCCTAATTTACTCCTCAGGAAGTAAAAAGGATAAAGCCAAAACCATGCAAACCTCAGTAACTGCCTGGGCAATTAAATATAAAACTGTTCTTCAACATGTTTGGAAACAAGTATGGGTTGTGAAGTGCTTTTGTTTGTTGTGGTCGTCCTGGGTTTGCAGCAGGATGGTGATGGCTAAGTATCAATTTATTGTTAAAGGCTGCTGGAGGGCATAAATCCACCTTTTGATCTTTCAGGAATAAAACTGTAAGGAAAAAAATATGCAAGATTCACTTTAAATTCTCCCATCTCTCTTTGTTGAAATTCTGTAGATGCTCTCTGCAAGATCACCATGCCCTCATTGCTCCTTGTCAGTTTTTGCTTCAGATGTTGTAAAATATTTTGTTAGTGGTGCTGAAATGCACATGAAAACAACTACCCATAGATTATTGCATTCAATAAATGGAGAAATCACAATATTTGTTTTCTAGAGAGCTGCTTTTAAATAATAAAAGTACATTGAGATCTCTCACAGTACAGAAAGATTCATCAGTCTTAGCAGCTGTGAAACAACCCTGTCAAGTGGATCTATTTTGGCTCTAGTGTGTTATTGCCTATCTGAGCTTCTAACACTGGCCTTGAGATGTGTAACAGAATTTTGCATCTCTTTATTTAATGATCTATACATGCCTATAATGAATATATGCTAAATTGAGCTTTCTCCCTCCTTAGTCTCCCTACCTTTACTGTGTTGTAAATTTCTTCTATAGGTCAAAGCAAAGATTATTCTTGGTGTTTTTTTTTCCTGCATTTTCATATCCACTGCTATAATTCTTTCTTCTCATGGTCTATCCTCTGCTTTTATTATCTCTCTAATCTTCCTGCATGTTGGCTGGACTGCGATGGTTGCATGACACAAGGGAGCAATTTGTACCATTTCCATGCCTTGTAACTCTTTTTAGCTCCTGAATTCTGCTCTTCCAAAGTACTATCAAAGCTGTTTTGAGGCTGGATGAGTCACATTTAGCTCCTGAATTCTGCTCTTCCAAAGTACTATCAAAGCTGTTTTGAGGCTGGATGAGTCACGTAGTGTGAAGCTATCAGATTAGCTAGTAGCAGTCAGGGGCACATTCCCATAAACAGGGCTTCCTCAGTGGGGCTGTGATTCTCTATTAAAAATTCACTGTGGGTAGAGCTGGTTCCAGAGTTCCTACCCTGACTCATTTCTGTCTCTCACTGGCATTATATACCCACTCAGTCTTGCAAGGGGACTTCTGTCCTTTAAAGATTTCTGTTCTGTTTAAACCATCTAAAAATTGTTCTGCTGTCTGAAGGAGTAATTGCATCGTCTCTGTGGCCCTTGTTGTCTTCTTCCTTCCTGCTGTCCATACTGTGTGCTAAGGCTTCTAACTATGGCTGCAGTGAGAGTCACTGAATGACTGAAAACTTGTTTATGCAGATTATTATTACTGCAGAGTTATTAGTGAAAATGCAAGGGTAATAGTGGGTATGTCAGGAGTAGTACAAGCAGACTGCTCTCTGAGAAAGTACTGCCTTGTGTTAGATTTATCTACTTTGAATCCCCACCCATATATATAACTTTGAAATAATGAGGTTTAAGAAGGTTTACTGAAGAAGAGACACAGAAGCATCTTAGTGAGCCACAAAGCTTGAAACGCTTCAGATAAGGAACCTCTCTCTTGCCTTGGAGATCCTGTAGGTGGAAATGTCTTAAAATGGCTTTGCCACCTGAAAGATTTATAATGGAGGACTGCATACTCAGACACTCGTGCCATCTATTTCCCCTTTAAACTTCAAAAGCAATAACAGTTATCCATAAGAATATTTTACCTATTTCCCACTCCTTCCTTTTTTTTTTTTTATTTGTTTCAGACAGCATAGATATTTAGGTCAATATCAAAAAGCACACTGGCCTAAATATGGCTACTGAAACCCTTTTTGTGTGCTTACAACCAAGTCTGCCTTTTAGAAATGCCATAACTCCTGTTTAAACTCAGATGCAGCAATGTCTGTCTGGTTTAGGTGTGGAATGAGCCACTGAGAAAGAAAAAACTACAAATAGAGCTCTGGGCTATTTAAAATTCTGTCTACTTGGCTACAATGACAGCATTGCTGGACGTGCCAAAACCTGCTAATTTATAACTATTCAGCTTTTAGAGCAATAGGAATAACAGAGTTATTCCTCTAATAGCCAGCCATTAATTTTTCACTCTCTGACTATTAATTCTCCACTACCAGTCACCTTGTTCAGTGCAGGAGCAATTGGAGTGCCCGGGTATCATCAGTTATCTGAGAAGATGACAGTAACACCCACCATATGCATGCGGTGTTCACTTCTCTTAGGGTTTATCTGTACTATGTAGCATCAACCAGCAGACATGTTTGCGTTAGTAATATCCTGGTCCTCTTTTCCTTTCTTTTTTTCTATCTCCTTGCCCTCCAGGAGATCTGCAAGCTTTCACAGACTCAAGGGGTTCTTTCTAGAAGGCAAACTGAGGTAGAAAAGATAAATGGAGTAAATCTAATGGAATATCTGTCCTAAGAGGCCTGAAAGTAAGAAAAATCCTGATTTTTTTTTTTCTGTCTCACATGTTGTAGTTTCTATTTCATCATGATTCAAGTTTTTACGCTTTCATCTCGAGAACAGAAATGCAAGCAAAATAAGAACTTCTTTTATATCTGGGCTCTATATACAAGTCTCTTGAAAAATATTTTTGTTACCAAGAGAACATTCTTCAGATATGAATAAGCCTTTAAAATGTCCTTCTGTTCTAGGGCTTCCACTGGCAAAGTTTGGTTGAAGTTTAAGTACTAGCAGAGCTCCTGATCAGCCTTTGTGCCACCATCTCTGTGCTGCTCCCCTCAGTGGCACCAGGAATACTTGGGGTATGGATGTGAAGTAGAGCTCCATCGTTGTGGTCTCAAAGCCTGCAGGGTAGGAAGAACAGGATGGAATATTTCACAGCTGAGATGGGCATTAAAATCTTCAAATAGCTTTGGGTTCTCTGGAGCTTTTAATGGTTTTACCTATGAAAATTTGAGTTGCATTAGAAAGTTTTTCCACGCTGACTTTTGTGATATATCAACCAGTGAATGATGGATTCAAAAGCTGTATATTCAGGAGCAAAATAATAACAAAGTATCCTGAGCTACAAGTTCACACTCTTTTGATCTGTAAACAACCCAGTCTCCCTGCTGTGTAATAATAATGTTAGGATTATAACACTGAAAACTTGAGAACAATGTCTCTCGAGATAGATGTCACAAATCTAATTTGGCCATTTTCTGAGCTGATGTCACCTACATTGATCATCTCATTGCTTAATTTCAGGTTCCCATTCCTGAGACCAAGAGAATTTTTGTGTAACAGCAAGGTTTCATGCCAAGCATGAGTTGCTTAAACCTACATACAAGCTAAATGAGTATTTGCAAGGAGATGTCTGAAGAATCTTCATTAGACAGCATTAATTAATTTATGAAAAGCCTTAATGTCTGACGGTATGAGTAGAGTGCATCCAAAGAATAGTGCTTAGAATATTCTCCCAGCAGGTGATGCTGCTTCCTTTCTTGCTGCATTCTACTCTGAAGTTGTAAATTGCGTATACATTTCGTGTGAGGTCTATTGACTTCTACTCTTTGCCTCCTGGTTGTAAAGGTCCAGCAGTGGAATTGTTGACAATATCTTAAATTGGTATTGTTAAAAAGAAATGTATACCACAAACTAATGTTTTATCAGAAAATTTAATAATAGCAAGTATTTGTTAAATAAATAAATAAAAAAACCACAGTGGTGGTGCGTACGTGAGTCAGTTCAGTCAGCTTTTTGCAGATCAAAGCAACGTTCATGAGCCGTCTTTCTGTAAAAATGAGTCAAGAAATACTTAAATTCAGTTTTAAGAGAGTAGCGTAAAACCATTATTTATTTTAGTAAATTGAATGCAAAAAGAGTGAAAAATGATGGAAAGACTTCTACTGCGGTTAATATTTTTACTCCTTGGTTTTTCCAACAGCACGCTCTTTCCTGTACCTTCTTCCTTGCAAAGAATATTCAGTATATGCATTCTGTATACACATAATGCCTCCACAACATCAAAGGGTCTGGCTCTGTTGCTTGGGTAATCTCTAAGATTATACCAACCGTAACCATAGCAAGAGCATGCCAGACACTTGACCCCTGAAAAGCAATTGTAGGCTGTGCCATATTTAAACACAGCTAGTAGTGTAGTTAGCAGCCAGCATGCAGTTGAACAAATGTGCATTGTTGTTAAAATTGAAACCACATGCTGGGTAATATAGCATAGGTGCAATGTTCTTGAGAATGTGTGGACAGTTGGAAACATGAATGTATTTTTTTATTTATGTTATGTCTGTGTGTCTCAGGGCTCCCTAACTTTGTTTTCTTAGCGAAACTCAGGCACATCAGACACGTTGGATTGATGGAGCTGGGCACTGATGCACCAGGTCTGTTCCAGCTGTAGTGACTGGAGGAATTGAATCTGGGTCTTTTTAACCAGTCCTCTAAGAGCAAGATTTCAGTTACCATGACTGTTCGCCAAGGACTATTTTATTTTAATCCATGTCAAATCTGAGCTTACCTATGGGGCTAAACCACAGTCTTCTAAGCCAAGTGTATCTAAATACAAACTCATTTCACTGACTGTTTGTTACTTTGTGGAAAACAGCCACATACAGTTGTTTGGAACAATCTCCGAAAAACTAAACTTTTTAAGCTTTGCTGAATTTGAAATACTGCATTCTCCTTCCTCCCAGCTTACAGAGTCAGTCCAGTAGATCCTTGGTTATTAAAAAAATGAAGCGAACAGAAGTTAGACATGGAATTTTCTCTTTGGAGTAAACAAGATAAATTTAATGGTGTGATTGTCCCTTATTCTATAAACCGCAAGTAACTGCAATTACATTATAAACAAATGATGTTTATTTGGGTACTTTCAGTTGGTGTTTTCTTTTCTGTAAACCATTAATTTTCCTTTTTATTGACTGTTCTGCAGCAGTAACTGCATCAGCATGCTGTGAATTTAGATGCTATAATTTTTTCTACCCAGATAAGCATTTACTTGGTGGTTTTTTTTTTTAATTTGGGTTTATATAATTAGAATAATGGTGATGGTGCAGAATAAACTGAGTGAGAAGGTTCTCCTTAAATATCTGTTAATGTGCTGTATGCGTAACAAGCCAGTGAGGCAGAAAAGCAAGAACAGCAGCATTTGTGCTAGCAGTTTTCTTTATGTTAATTGTATGTGTTA
This sequence comes from Odontophorus gujanensis, assembly GCA_013399175.1. Classification (NCBI taxonomy): domain Eukaryota; kingdom Metazoa; phylum Chordata; class Aves; order Galliformes; family Odontophoridae; genus Odontophorus; species Odontophorus gujanensis. The sequence continues at coordinate 48,553 of VXAB01001335.1, forward strand.
TAGCTGGCCACTGTGGGCCAGACAGCGGTCAGGGTGAACAGCACAAGAGATGTACAGTTGTCTCACTGGCAAACCACACAGTTGGTTGAAACACAGTCTGTTTTCCTTGTAAGTCTGCCTTCATGAATTATTTTCTTTGTTGTAGGGCCATGAACAGGCAGGCACTTTATAGTGATTGGATACTGGCCATTGCTTCGAAGCAAGCAAGCAACCTGTCCTCCTGTCATGCAATCTGTACTTTAAGGAAACCTTAAAGCCACTGGATTCTCATACCCTGGTGTGCCTGCCCCTCCTGCCCTTCCACAGCTGTGTTGACTGTGTTTCTGTTCTTCTGATGTAGGTTTAAATGATTCTGTGTGCCTGATCAGCCATTTGTGCTAGTACTTGATGAGAAAAGAGGAGAAAAGCTCTAGTGTCCTGAGGAAAGTGTGCTGACTTAAACAATCACTATGTGTTTGTAGCTTGCATGTCCCTTCACCCTTGAGCCTGTACGCATGGATTGGAATTGAGGCCAAACTAACTGGAGAGGAGGCCAAGCTATCATACTTGTAACTTGCCAAGATAAGGAGTGGAAAGAATGAAAGTTTTAGACTGTTTGCAGTTCCTTTAACGTGTTTTTCCTCTGTTTGCCTTTGGTTCCAGAAGCAGCTGAGAGAGATACAAGCTCTCCTCAGTATGCTTGCTTATATTTTCCAGACTTTGCTGGTTAGTTGCTGGGCTGAATTCCTAGGGCTATGGAATTCTCAGTGTCCAAGCATTGAGTAGGAAGACAGTTCTATGGAGGTAGCCATTATTTGTCAAGCTAACAGTGTACTTAGCTTTCTGCAAGTCATAGTAGACAGGAAAGTTTTACATACTGTGGAGGGTTGCAGTTTAGCTAACAGACCAAATAGAAAGATAAGTTATACAGGTAGCTACTATGGATGTTTGTAGTCTTTTAAGTTAATGTTTTCCAGAAAGAGTGGAGATTGCATGCAGAGGGAACAAGGGCTGTGCAGTTGAAATTTAGATATAGTTAGTAACAGAACAAGCAAGAGATGAGTGGGGGAAAGAATCTCTCAGAACTGGAGTAATTTGCAGCACAAGAGAAGGGGAAAGAGTTATAAAAATATAATATGCCCAGAATTGTGCACTATATGGGGGTTGAAAAAGAATAACTTCATGGCCAAAGGTAGCAACGATGAACATTCAGAAAGTACAATGTGGGCCATGAGCAGGACAACTGACACTGCAGGTACTTCAGATATAGAGAGGGCAGATCTGAAGTAATTAGGCTGCCAGAAAAGTGAGATTAGTGGAGAAGGGAAGGGAACGTATGACATGAGTAAATAATTTGGGTGTTAAAACTGAAAGTAAGTGCTATCTTTCTGAAAGTCAAGGCAAAATGAACTGGGATGCAGTGCAAGAGAGGATTTCAACATGAGTTAGAAAGAGGAAGGTATGAGCACTTTTTAATCATGATTAAATTTTGCAAAATTATATCACTCTTTTTTATCGCATTTCTTTCCTCCTTGTATTTTCTAAATAGCTGTGGTGAAACTGCTGTGGGTATTGTATACTGTGACTAAATACTTTGCAATGCAGTCTGAGATACAGTACACCAAGTAGTATAAATAGAAAGTCAATTGCATAAAGTAAATCTCTTAATTCTTGCTGCACCATGGTGAGGTAGCTCAGTTACAGCTTTGACCACCCATGAATGCTAAGAGCACAGTAGGGGGACTTTTGGATTCATGACTCACCTATTATCTTGCTTTTAGGGTATGAATCTCTTTGAATGTGAAAGCAAGGTTTTGTTTAAGTGAAGAACATAAGAAAAAGCTCTTTCCTTTTATTTTATTCCTGAGCTGATTGGCGAAAGGTGGACAGAAAAGGCTGTAAATTTTAGGAAGTAGAGAACTGGAAAAGAGGTAATATGGAGTAGGAGTTGTGTTTTTCCAGTCTTGCTTCTGAAATGCTCAAATGTTTAGGTTCTTTTGTGCAAAAGCGTCACTCCTCGGTCTTAATAAATTCACTGTCAGAACAATGGGCACTTTTTGGAAGGGGAAATGAGACTGTGTTAGACCATTCAGCAACTAACAGAAGAAAGAGAATAACTACTTCCTGCCAGCGTTTGTATGCACGAGGTTGTAGGTGAGCATTCAGCTCTTAGTGCAGTTGACTCTGATTTATATGGGTTGTGGACTGACTTTTTAAGAGATCTGGAGACATAGAAGTGTGGTGCTGGCAGGTTGTTTTAAGGAGAGTGACATCTGATGGTAACTGTAGGGGCCACCTGGATGCAATTTAGTTATTTGAACAGCTAAGGGCAAGCAGACTTGCACTTTGAGTAGAACCAATGTGGCTGCTGCTGCAGTAGCATGCAACATTGGTGGAAACATGGGAATATTACTTCGAGGACTTTGTCTAGGTCCAAGTAAAACAGCTGATCAAGGTAGTACGTTCTCATTCATATGCTTTCTTGCCAGTTCCTTGTATGACACTGTGACTGTAATTTTTGAAGATGACAGCACAGCAGCATGAAACAGCTACTCAGATGCAGGCAGCGCTCAAGTCAACAGTCTTTCCTACCTGGACATAGCAGAGTTCCCTGTTTCTTCCTCTCTGCTCCACATTTCCAGTGGACTTGCTGGCTTCCATTTAGTATTGACCACAGAGAACCTGGACTACCTGATTCAGAGTACTCAAGGAGAAAAAAAGCTATCATTATTAAGAGGTTTTTCTTTTTTTTTTAATATCCATTTTCCAAACTGTCTTATTTGCACATTACTTTATTTCTCTTCTTCTTACACTTCTTTGTCTCTTTTTAGAACTTCTCTTTTTACAGAAATTTTATGGCTTCTTCACCTACACCTGCTTGTCTTTTTACTTCATTAACAGCAAACTACTCTTATGACAAGTACAAGGCTTTCCTCTTCCCATCGCAACTTGACAGCATATGTCCCTTGCTGTGATGCCCTCTCCAGTCAGAGCAGCTGGTTGCTTGTGCCTCACTAGTTGTGCTAACTGAACATATAGAATATGACAATGAGTGGCATAATCACTTTCCATTATTGATATGCTCTGAAATACGATTCTGGGTGGTTTTATGGTGGACTTAAGGGATAGGAACTCCACTATTGCCTCCCTTCCCTATCTGATATTCTGACATTTTTCTTACTTCTTTCTTGAGAGATTAGCCTTGGTTTACTTGTGAAGATATGTTCAACTACTTCTTGAGAATCTGGGACACTCTTCTCCAAACTATGTTCATGAGAACAATAGTTGTATAATCTCCTACTACCTAAAATCTCAATCTTCTCAGCACAGGTATACCATGTAGCAAATGCTTACACCATTCTTGTCTTTGGAGCTCTGGTATTTCTGACTGTTTATCACTAGAATTATTTAAAATGTTCTTTGTAATTTTAACCAGACTTCAATTCAATGCAATGTGTGGTCTGTACTATTGAAAATGGAGAGGGTTGCTTCCTTCTGCTAAAAGAATAAAAGACACTCGGCAGACTTTTGCTACTTTGTAGAAGCTGCACAAATTTTCAGGGAGGATCTTTCTCTGCAGTGTGAATTACAGGCTGTATGAATTGGAAAGCTGCTCCTGTTCTGCTGGCTGTGTCCTTTCATCTCAGCCAAGTAATGGTTGCTGTCAGTTCCATTCACCTCTTGAGTTCTGTTTCTTGTGATGCCTGTTTGCCTTCATTATCATCTACATTTTTAGCTGTCTCCATGTTTTATTTTTTTTCCTTTTAATTTTATTTTGCATAATTGAAAAAGGCTAGTTTTGCTTCTTCTGACTATTTCAATTTGAAGTCTACTTCCAGTACTGTCAAGATCATGAAGAGTTTCTACATTCTGCTGCAGAACATGCCGTAATTCTCTTCCCTTTTCAACACATTGTTCCAACTTTTATCACTGCTACATGTCCCATTAGACCCCTGAAATACAGACTCATTGTCCTGCTGCATGCCTGAAAGCTCTCCTGGCCATCAGTAGTGATCCAAAGATACATATTCCTTACTAACTGTTTTGCCAACCCTCAAGCTCAGTCTGAAACAGAACCACATGCATGTATGAGATTGTGTGGGGCTGGGTGGTCACCTCACAAATCTAAGACATAGTTTTTATGAGGGCTGTATCCAAGTTTCAGGGCTTAGATGGTTACCTTGGAAGTGCTCCTAACAAAAGCCAAGTTAAGCTAAAAGTAAGCATTTATTTACAAATCCTGAACAGATGGCACATACGAAAACTTGTAGATACAGATGAACAGAAAGGAAAGGAAAGAACTCGACATATTCCCTGAGCGGCACTTAATTCAGATCTGATGGTTTCCTTTACTTTCAATGACTGAACTGACAAGTTGGCAAATGCCTGACAGTGTTTATAACCAAGGTCTCTGGTTTACCTGAAGTCATTAAGACTTTGTGAAGCATTCACTGAATAGAACCTGAAGCTCACTGTTTCCTTTACTATATACACTTCTAATTGAAAGTAATTCTAATTGAAAGATTTTCCCTACAACCTGCTAATTTATCATTTGTTAATTCAAGCAAGAAGCAGTTTTCTTCCTACCAAGCTGTTGCTTGCTGCCCTGCGCTTTGGAAGTGCTAATTTCTCTGGCATGTCACTTGGATACTACTTAGTTGCCCACACAGGCCATTAATAGACCTTCAGGGTGCTAACCCCTTTGAGCTTGGAATATCCAAATCCCAGGCTGAAGTGTTTTTCACTTAGTTTTCATACAATGTTTTATACAATTCCATAGTTGGAGTTGATTCATGCAACTTGTTAACTTGTTCTTTGTTGAGCTCAAACTTGAAGGTAAGCAATAACTTTGAGTTTAATGGATCTGAGAAGCCTCAACTCCCTAACCCCTCTAAATTTAGGCTTTTGAGAAATACCCTAACCAATTTCTATCCCTTTTTTCCCTCATGGTATGCTAATAATGTCTTTCTACTTATGCTCTTTCCTTTCCTGTCCGTTCTTCCTAATTCACTTTTATCTTCTTCCCTATTTCCTTGTCTTATGTTTCTTTTTTTGTTACCCTTTCTATCCAGACTCTGGTTCATGATCCTTCTGAGATGTGGCTTTGTTGACTGTGGAGGTGTGGGGAAGACAGTGTCTTTGGCCACTGCAACTAACTTGAGCAGGGATTGTGAAACAGCTCTCTGCTGCTGCAGCTCAGTGTCGTGGAGTAATGTAGACTGGAGCTGATGGGAACTGTATTCATATGACAGTCTGAACTGCCTCAGTTGAGGAGTTCTGGCCAGTTTTGTAGTGCTACAGCTAGAGTATTAGGGTCCTTGAACTCCCTGTTTGTCATTGTCTTCAAGTCTTTTTCTGCAGACTCTTAAAAAATTACCATTCCTTGCAAGATCTCATAGTCTAAGACAACTAACTTAAAGACATCAAGCCTCATTTCAAACCACTGCATCTGAGCTAGAGAACAAGTTGGCTGAACTCTATTCTTGTACCTCTAGGCTGGAAAAGAAAAACAAATTCTCTATCTGTACCTAATTAAGGGCTGATGTTACACTCCTCTCTTATTTTAATGCGAAAGGGTCGAGTTACCAAAGGGTTTCTTCCTATGTCAACTGAGACATGACAGAAATGAATTTTGACTGTCTCTACTTATATGAAGAACCCATGTTGTTTCTGTTGTTTCCTTACCTTAAGTTCCCAGTTAATTTTTAAGGGAATTAGAATGAACAGTTGGCTCCCAAGTGGTAGATCAAATATAAGGAAAAAAATTTTTGCAGTAAGGTTAGTGAAGCATTCGAGAAGATTGCCCAGAGAGATGGTGGATGTTTGGAAACATTCAAGGTCCAGCTGATGCTAGAGAGTACTTGCCATGTGAGGCAACAGTTAGTCAGCATGGAATAGAGGTGGCTGTGAGATGACCTTCCAAGCACTTTTGTGGATGTTATGGAGGAGATGGAGCCAGACCATTTACTTTGCCATGAGTGGGCATTGAAATGAGAGGATCTGGTTTGATATTAGAAGCAACTCAATCAGACAACATGAACAGGATGCTCAGTGAGGCTGTGCAGGCTTTGCCCTGGGAGATGTACTGGATTTGATTGGATCAGCCTGGGCTAAACCTGCAGGATGTTGGACTGGTGTCGTACCAAGGGACCTTGAAACCTGAATTTTCTTACGATTCTTGTCTCTTATTTGTGTAGTAGTCTTCTGCTTTTTCTTCACCACATCTAATTAAGGGGGAACAATAAATCGAAGAAAGAATAAAAAGGATGTTGCAAAAACAGGGGGATTGACTATCTCCCATTAGCTGGTTTGCTTACTCTTGTTTTGAACCTTTCTGCTTGTTTCTTATTATAGAGATGGGGAGAAAAAGAAAATTTGGGGAATTTTTTTTGTTCCTTAGCATGTGTTCAGATATTTTATTTAATGTGGTGCTTTTCCCGGATACAAATTTTGTATGTTGTCTTATATCCTTTAAAATCTTGTTCTGAGTTAAAAATTTGAGTTAAACCAAAACTAGAAGTCAGTTTTGTTAACGTTTTGCTTTGCTATCTGTGATGGCAAGTTGAGAAATCTGTTCAGGGATATGGTCAGTGTTCAGCATGCTTTAATGTTTTTTGAAGTTGTTTTGATTTTGAAAATTCTCCTGTTATTCTTAGCTATTGATATTTCTGCTACTTGGACAGAAAAATGAGATGATTCTGTCTCCTCTTTTATTTAGTCAGGCACATCTGGGGATTTAATTTTCTGAAGAAGGAGAAAGTACCATGAATAAATTACAGATGATAGATATTTGCATAGCTAAACTTTGTTTGGTTTACATAATAAAGTAAGGAATAGGAAGGAATGTAACCTTTTAGAGTTTTCTTTGTTTACAGATATGAAGAGAGAGAACAATAAATAAGTCCAAATTATAGTATGCCTTTTAAAAAATTCACATGATATATCACCACCATATGGAAGTATGCATGCCGTTTCCCACAGGGGTATGGCACTCAAAAGGGATTTATAGGCTGCAAGCTCATAATACAGCAGTATTTATAATGGGTTACCAACTTTGCTTCTAACTTGGGAAATTCCCTTTGGATCTGCACCCATGACTAGCCAAGACTGGCACCAGTCATGCTGTTGGACTGTTACTTAGCATCTTAGTCCATAAGAAGATACTCAGTTTCTGAAGCGTGGGATTCTAGTTAGCAGAATAATAATTCAAATCTTGTATGGGATCATAGTACTCCCATGAAATACCCTGTTGCACATTAACTTTAATGACTCTCTTTGGGAAACATGAGTTTTAAACAAATTATCTGTATTGTAACCCTTAAGAGGAAACAAGCTGAGGTGAGACTGGATGAAGGCCTTGGCTGTTAGTTAGCAAATGGCATATAATCTCATAGCAGGTGTTTGGAGTGTATTTTTGGATAGAAAATATGCTTTTAAAGTCTGCTGTTGGATATTATTTCAGATTCAAAATGTCAGTGCCTACTAGTAGTGAGATAAAATATTTAGTGTCACTGCAATTTGGGAACAACTCATTTTGACAAACTGATCAGTGCTTATTTGCCAAGGAAGTTTTTAGAACTACACTGAGGAGCCAAGAGTAAATCTATTCCTTTCATGATAGAATGTCCAAATGAGTTAGATATTTTTAGTTGTGTGCTAATAATTAAGTCATGTCTTGTATTATAGGATGTGATGCTTTTGCTATCAAGTTTTGAAATTAAAATTCTATTTTTTTTAGCTAACAAAATTATCTTTGATAAAGAACATGCGACTCTTTAAGGAAGAACCAGTGACAAGCATCTGAACCTCAACAACTGAAAAATAAAACAAAAACAAAAGTTTTAACTTCAAGTTATTTAAATGAATATATAGTAAATCAGTTCTGTAAAGTAAATGATAATAAATGTTGCCAGTTTTTCATGTAATGTGGAATTTATACGAGCTAGTGTGGTTTATGTTTTCCTTCACTAGCTGCTATCTTACAGGATCCATGTTTTCTATGATGCATCTCTTATCTTGCTTTTTTATAGTTATATTTATTTGATTCTCTTTAAACTTATTCCACAACATGCTTAGCTTTCTGCCTGTGATTAGAGAAGCAGAAAGATTTGAAAAAGATGAAAATCCCTATGTCTAAACTGCAGGTTCTTTTTTAGCCACATCCTGTGCTCATTAGGGCCCAACGCTATTAATAAAACCTTATTATCAAGTTTTTGCAACTAAATATTTTTATATGCCATGTAGATAATTGTGTTATAAAAATATAATACAATCTCAGTTATTTTTTGTGCAATTGTATACTCATTGCTGTTTAGTCTTAAGGTAGAACAAAACCAATTTTATGAGTGATGAAATTTGTGGCTAAATTTTATACTTCACCCAATTCTCCATTATTATTTGAGTCTAGACTTAAGGTAAGTCTGCACACATGCATAAGTGAATGCAGAGTATCGTATCCAGGTATTCCTGGCTTTTTAATGGAAACCACTTTCAAACTTAAAATAATCAAGATAAACTTGTATAGGAATTCTCTTGTGGTGTGGATGGTGAAAATGCTGCTTGAACCAACTGCTGATGATGTGGGTGGGGGGAGCAGTTCTATTAAGTGAACAAGTTTGTACCTGACTATATTTGACCTACTTTTTTGGTAGGATATACGTTTTGCCTGTTTGGTTTGCAACTTAACATTTTTTTTCCATACTAGGAATTGCTTCTCCTATAGTTCTCCTTGCTACGCTTTTTCTATAAGCAAATATAGGCAGAACAGTTACTAATTTGCTTGGTTCTTAATTCTTCTGCATTTGAAACTTGAACACAAAGTACTAAATGCTTCACTGTAACTGCTGGAAGAGCGAAATGTGGGAAGGCTTCATTCTGAATTTCTGCTTTAAGAGAAAAAAAGTAGATTAAAGGCCATTTATTTAATGAATGAGAGAATAGCATGGAAGAAAGACTTCAGCTCACAGCAAAAAGGAACTCTAAGTTGTCATTTCTGGTAAATATGTGTACAGAAGAAACTGAAAAAAATCATGTGTGTAATACAATTTTATATAGAGCAAGACGAATTAATCAGCATCTATAAACTAAATGACTGCAATTTTGTATACACACAGTTCAAACCCACAACACTTGATTAAATCTTTTTGGCTCTACAATATAATAAAACTTTACAGTGTGCTCAGTGGTATCTGAACAGAAGGCCACGTGTAATGACAGTGCAGTGAATTTATTGTGGCAGAAAATAAAGCTCCAGCTGTAGAAGGCATTTTCAGAGAGCCGTACAAGAAGGAGCTCTGTAGCTGGAGCTGTACAGTGTTTACTGAGCAAAATTTCTTGACCTAACTTTAGCAGCTCTGAAGGAAGTCAGTATGTTTCAGTGATCCAGAATGCTGACTTAGCTATCAAAGGTAGTTACTGATTGGATTTCTGCTAAGAGATATCTATACATACCAACAAAGGCCCAAAATGCTCATATAATTTTTATCCAGTTAGGAAAAGCCTGTGAAAAGTCTTGTAGTGGTACCTGTTCAAAGGCTGAGTTCTATTGATGATTATGGCATATGAGCAATCATGAAGCCAGGATAATTTTAGCTTTCTTCTCCATTTTGTTGTGGATTCTAGTCTCCACTGCTTACTAGGCAGAACATGCAGACTCTGGAAATGGTGCCAGAGGAGTGAGCCTGTAAAATCTGTTTGGAACTGAGGTGAAGTTTGTTTGCATGACTTTAATGTAGAGTCCAATAACTGAAGAGTCTGATATTCATAATTTCAGCGCTTTTAAAATGCTGATACATTTTATGTGCGCTGCTGAGGGATAAGGAACTTTTTTTTGGGGGGGGGGAGAGTAAGAGAATTAAATCCTCTGGAAAAAAAAGAAAAGAAATCCACTCAGTTTTGATTTAGTAGAAAACAGAACTTTGATTTGATTTTTCTTGTAACAACTCTCACCCCAAGCCTGCAACTTTGATTTTTTTTCTCTTTAAACAAATTTGATCTTCATTATATACAGTCCATAAACAATTTTAACATTGAAACTTGTTTCTTAGGCCCATTTTACAAAGGTATTCATTCATCCTTTAAAATACAAAACATTTGTGTGCTGTATGATTCTAATGGAAATAGGAAGTGCTGATACCTCACCCTGAAGAAAAGATGGATGTCTTTCTTTGCTGTATTACTTTTTTTTCTTAACTTTTGAATGATTCTGATCTCCCCATCGGAGGATAAGGAGTAACAGCGTATAGCCTATATATCGTGTATAGAATCATTACAATTGGAAAAGACCATTAAGATTATTTAGTCCAAAAAGCAACCAATCCCAGCCATGCCCATGATATATATTACACTCATTTACTCCAACCTGGCATCAGTACTCTTAGTGAAGCTCCTCCTCGGGAGCATTTGTTAGTGAGACTAGACCCAAGACTCTGGTGCTGGGAGCTGAAACAGTTGTCTAGTTGGGACAATGCTGCATTTCTGCTGGTGCGATGGAGTGGAGCAGTGTTAAACAAGGCCTGGCAAGAATTCTTTTCCTTGCATACAGCAAACAGCAGGACATTAGTTCCACCCTGCAGCAGTGCTGGAAGGAAGTGTATCCTTGGCCAGATTTTAAATTTAATAAAGATGGAGTTGAGTGTTATCCAGCTATCAGGTTTCACTGAACTATTACAATGGCAAACTCCATCAGATAGACTCCAAAACAGATAGAGTACAAAGATGAGAATATCAGACTTTTTTTTCCTCATACTTCTATTTGTTCTTTAGATGTTTGTGTTGATGTATGCTGCCTGTGAAAGGGAGCCAATAAAACAAAACTTTTTTTGTTTAATCATGAAAGCTAACTAGTAGAGGTTGGGACTCTGATGTAGATTTAATAATAGAAGAGTTTCTGAGGTGGAAAATACTCTGATCTTTCACAAATGTAATCCTCATGTTTCAACCCTTGAACTATAATGGCTAGATCATTTTATTTTCCACAGGTTTAGTAATGTATCCTATTGCGGGTGAGACGCTTCAATGTGATTGTGAGGCACTTACTCTTTGGTGTCTTAATTTAGGAACCTGGAAGGCACTGGAGAGAATTAACAGAGCCCCAGCCTGCACTGCCATTTTTTGTCTCCAGCTGGGATGGGGATTTAGAGTATTTTTCTGGTCTGTTGGGGTGGGAATATAGGAAAAAGAAGTTATTTCCAAATTTCTATCTGTTTGAAAGGAGGCTGTTTGTTTTTTATTATTGCTTTGTTTAGTTTAACTGTGTTTTTGCAGTATATGGGAATGGTTAGCCTCATGCTCAGTCTAGACAGCTAAGAGTGCATGTTCTTTATCATTCTTCTGCCAATCCCTGGTATTTATAATGCATTCATCACAAGATGACATGAATGATACTTTCAAGTTTTCACCCTGTCTTACACAAACTTACAAAGTTCTTTTTTTTTTTTTTTTAATACAGTGTTAGTAACCTCTCTTTAGGTAAGATAGACAAAAACCTCACATTGATGAAAAGAGGTGTTTTTCTCCTCCAAGGGATTTCTAATTAAATTTATATAGTGAAGCTCAGCTGAAGTTTAGTGCTAATCTTGTACTGGCTTACAAAGATGTTTTATTTTTGAAAGAAACTTCATAACTGTGCTTGTCATCAGAGACTTTCAGTCAAATCTGTCTGTTTAGTTTCTCTGAAATGAGCCTTTTGGTTTTTTTTTTCTGAGTTTGACAGTAGATTCAGTGAAGTTGAGTCGGAAATCCTGGGTCTGTCTGTGTGAAAGGCTGGTTCTATCAGATGGTAAATCTGGTTTTAAAGCAGCCCTGTGTATGTGGTTTTTGGTTTTGTTTTGTTTGTTTATTGTTTTTAAAAGCCACAGTCACATGATACAGTGTGTCAGTCCAGGAAAATTGTAGCATTGATTCAAGTATTATCTGTCTTCCCATACTGTAATGTGATTTCTGGCTGGATTGGTCGAAATGTGAACGTACTGTCTGGGTTCATTAGGTACATAAAGCTGCTGTGAAGACATTGGATCACAGTCTAGGTCATCCATGCTAAAGGCAGAGGATGTTAAATCAAGTAGGAGGTACAGAAGAAGGTCAAAGGGCTTTTTGTTTTGTAATATTTTTCTCTCTGCTTTTATAGTTCTTAGACTCAGTGCACATCATACGTATCTAAATCAAAACTGAGCACGTTATGGTTGAGGAATCATGTCTGGTTGCAGAAAGAACGCCCATAGTTTGTTATGAAATGACTAGAAGTCTGAAATGCCACAAGAAAAAAAAAAACAACGATGTTGAGTAGGATTCCAGACTTTGCTACTTGTGAGGAGATCAGGAGGGAGTGCTGCACTGGGTGCCAAACTAATTGCTTGGTAACTCACCAGAGAGAGTGTAAGGTTGCTTTCGACCAATCTAATCTGGGGTGTCATTGTTGTCCTTTTCCATACAGCATTCCTCATGAGCTCTTACTGCTTTTCCCATAACATACATCTACTGTTTTTGCCTGTCTCCTATATTCTTCTGCAAGTTACTCGTTTCTTATATGTTTAGTACTTATCAGTTGTTTCTATAACTGTTTATTTTTCCAGAGTTTGCTAGGGTGTGGTGGAATAATGGCTTTGTTTTCTGACATGCGTTGGTGAAGTTAACTTCTAAAAATAACTTTTTTTCTGTTTTGTTTTCATTACCTTTTGAGGTTCTGTACTGTGTATCTATACTCAGATGTTTCCTGACTTGAGCTTTGTAGGATCTGTTTGTGAAAAGGGCTTCTCAGCTTTGTTTCCAAAAGACTTTGTGTATAGAGAGCAGACTTCAGAGAACCATTAGTTGCAGCATGGGAGAGTGTCAGGTAAACAGACAAACTAGAACATTTTTCAGAGAGTGTCTTTAGCTTGTGCATAAGCTTACTATCTTTGTGAGTATGTAAATTGATGGATTTCTTTTTGAAACTTAAGCAACTTTGTGCTTTGAGAAGTACTACTTGTGCTTGTAGTATTACCTGCCGTGTTACTGTCTTGAGGAATGTTCACATTCTGTGTACAGCTGCATGAACTGTTGAGCTGCAACCCAAGCTGGCTCTGTGCTGTGAACTGACAAAGAGATACTGTATCACTCTTCCTTTACGTTACTTTGCGTTTTCAAGGAGTGAAAACCTGTGTATGATCAATTTCTACTGAGTGCCTTACACTGTTGCTTGTATCCCAAATTTGGAAATCACCTTTTAATTTTTTTAAGTTGTCTTTAGAGTCACAATTCTATGAGGAAATGGAGTGGGCAGTAAAATGTCTCAAAATTGAAACTATCATCCAGGTTTTTATGAGGCAATAAGTGAGTTGTCTGTCAGTTTGTAGAAAAGGAAATTTTGCTTCTAGCTTTTTCTCTGAGTCGGGCACATACTTTCAGTGTCCATTGTGCTTGCTATGTTGATAGTGTTCAGTGACACTGACAGGTGATGCAAGTGATCAGATATGATTTAAGACACCTCAATTATGAAAATTTGAGATATCAAATGTAAAAGCCATATGGTTTTATTGTTTTAATTTTAAAGCAAATAAGATTATAGAACTTGAAGGGTGGTAAGACTCAAATTGGATTAACTACCATTTGAAATATGAATTCTCTTTTAACTTGTAAAAAGTTTTTATTTCACAGTGCACTGTTACTGAAGATAAACTAAATAAAGACACAAGATACATTTCCCTCTGAAATTCAGAATGTCTTGAATAAACAAAGCATAGCTTCTAAGAGTGCATGCAGTCTTTCTGACTTGAGTAAGTTGTAAGTGTCAAGTTATTAATTTCCATCAAGATGTCTAGAATCCTCAGTCAACCTTTCAGTTTTACTGCACCTCTAAATGAGATGTTTTGTGGCACTTTGAAAGTAGCCATGTTGCAAAACTCAACTGAAAATCCTGGTTTTGGCTGTATTTTACTCTTAATTGCTGTTGCACTGTCTTTTGATCTTAGAGAAATTCTTCTGATACAACAGAAGGCTGATTATAGTTCTAAAGCTTTGAATGCTGCTTTTAGTAGCTATGTTTTAGTGGCAGAGGTCACTGCTGACTCTTACTGATGGCTGACATTTCTCTATTTTCAGCACCTCTTGTATTTGTAGTGATGAATGATGAATTTCCAAAATAGTTGTATAGGTTTCAGTGTTTTTTGTCAGGTGTATTTTCACTTAAATCTGTCCGAGACCAGAATGAAAGATCAGAGCACCATGAAGATGATCTTTCAACTTAGTTCACCTTCTCTGTCTTTGGGTGGGTAAACATACCTTAACACTCATGAAATCTCATTTCTCTTCTGCTTCAAGTTTTTTGATGGTCTTCCCTGATTTAAAGGTCCCCTGGTTCCCCTTGGATTCTCTGTTTTGGTTTGGAATTTCTCACTTTCCAAGCATAAGACAAAGTAAAACTTTCCACCACAGCATAACAGCAGTTCTTTTGAATTAGTCATTGATGCTAATTACTCTGTCCCTTTCATGTATTGTAAAGCTTCTCAGCAGATGTGGTGCAACTAACTTAATAAATAGTACATGGCCCTATAGACAAAGACGTAATAATGTTATTCATTGTGTCTGTTTAAATTATTGAGTAAATTAGTGCGAGATTTTTATGTTGGAGATAAGAACTGGAATACAGTCCTATCAAATCTGAAACTGGAATATTGCCTTGAGACAGTGGTCTTGCAAGAGTAGCTTTGCACACAAACAGGAGTAACTAATTATAATCAGACATTTGCAGGTTGTGCATTCACTTCCATCCAGTTTCACTATATGAATTCACATTAGGAGAATGTTGCTTGCTTTAACTTTTTTTTCTTCCCATATTGTATATTGCTGTTACGTGGGAGAAAAGCAACTTCGTGTACAAACTCAAAGCCCAGATTAACCTATCAATCTTGAGTAGTGTATGAAGAAAATGAAGTTCAATAGAGCTGTTGATAAGTGACCGCATGTTGTTGGAAGTGAAATTGATAGTTTTGAAGGAACCTTTACTGAGTCTGCAGCCCTTCCAGTCTGTGACAGAGTACATCTGCCCTGCAATCTGGTTGTGGTTTGAATGATGTGTATGTAAGAAATTGCAATATATCTGTTGCAGATAGTGACACAGACAGAGCCTCTTCATTCTAGGTGCCTAAAGGCTGTTTTTTTTTTTTCCCTCTCCGTATAGGAAGTGAGACTTTGTAGTGAATGAGCCAAGTACCAAGGAACTCTCTTGTTACCAACTTTGTGCTCCTGTGTGTCTAGTTGAGAAAGTGCCTTCACACTGCAGTTAAAAAAAATAGCGCAATATACCATATCTTTTCCCCTCAATCTGTGACTTGATGTTTTACGGTTGTACTTTGTACCAGCCATGTTCCTTGAGAGCAGGAGTTGCTTCCCACAGATTGTTGTGTGAGCTAAATGAGTTTTTAGGAGGCAAGCTTCTACTTTATTGTACTTTTACTGTCTTCATTATCTGTATTTGTCCTCAGTTATCTTTTTTCTTCAGGTTTTTCTTTGTACCTGCAGTGCACGTTCTTTGCATGTGTATTTATTCCTTTTCCTTAATTTTTTCTCTCTCTTGTTTGATCTGTGTATCTTAAAACTATTTCATTTTGATTTATCCAAAGGATGGAGTGGATAAATTCTTAGATTTGTGGGACAGACTAAGCATGCAAAATCCTCACAAATCACTAAAATTATGCACATAGGGCTACCTGAGGGTGGAAAAAGGAATATGCAATCTCAATATTGAGCAAATTGGCCAAGGAAATCCATTGACACATTATTTTTTAAGAGGAAATAATTATTTAAATAATGACTTTCTGCGCTGATCTCAATCAACTGAAGTTCAGCCTCGGGTTAAAAGCTGTCATGTTGGTTTAGCAATGTGTTTGGTAATACTAAATTGCAAATCTGACTTGGAAAATTGCAGAATTGCTGGAATTTGAAGGGACCTCTGGAGAACATCTAGTCCAAACTCCCTGCTAAAGCAGGTAAACTTCTGGGTTGCTTTTGAATATCTCCAGAGAAAGTCTCCACAACCTCTCTGAGCAGCTTGTTCTAGTGCTTGGTCACCCTCACAGGGAATTTCTTTGTCGTTCATATGTGTACTAGTCTGTTTGTTGTCCTTTGTCCAGTCACTAGCCACCACCAAAAAGAGCTTGGCCCCATCCACTTGATGCCCGTCCTTTGGAAATATATAAACGTTGATAAGACCCCCCTCTCAGGCTCCTCCAGGCTGAACAGTCCCAGGTCTCTCAGCCTTTCCTTGTAAAAGATGCTCCAGGCCCCCCAATCAACTTTGTCCTCTCCTGGGCTCTCTTCAGAAGTTTCCTGTCTTTTTTTGAACTGTGTAGTCCAGAACTTCAGGGTACGCCAGACGTGGCCTCAGCAACGCATAGGACAGTGGAAGGAGAACTTCCCTTGATCTGCTGGCCATGATCTTTTTAATGCACCCTGAGATAACCCCTTCTTGTCCACAGGTGCATGCTGCTGTGCTCATTTTTGTCAGGGAGATGTTTGATTTCCTTTTGCTTGCTAACTATGGTTTCCCATTGCACACTGCATCCATTTTAACTGAACTGAGAGAACCGATGTGCAGGGGTGAGCTGGGATGCTCGTGTCTCAGTTCCTAGCTTGAATTTATACTCCGTAGAATGTGGGGAGTGTGAGCTGATTGTGAGAATGATTTGAAGAAGTCTTGCCTGATTGTAACTTATAATGTCAACAGTTAATATTAGTAATGGGCAACATTAATTTAAATTTACCGTTTGACCATATTGACTGAAAAAAAAAAAGTGGGAAACCATATGCTATGTATACGTTGCTAATGCAGATATTTTGACTACAGATTCCTGTGGTAAGCTTCACCAGTAAGTGAAATGTTGCCCTTTGTTAATCAAAATGCTCTGGAGAGTCTGCAAGCTGTACAATGTAATGTCGGTGAAGAATTTCTACTCTGTTACTGTTAAGAAAAAAAAAGGTGCATAAACCAAGATTTCATCCAAATGAATTTGTTTTTCTACTGTTTTGAGTAGAGTAATGACATAAAACTGTTGAGCAGATTGACTTGCTTGGGAAACACAACTGGCTTCTAGCTGGCATGCAGGATTTTGTAAAGTGATTGATCACAGCTGCTAGATGCCAAGGTTAGGGGCATGTTCCATATTGGCAGTCCCCATCATACTTGCATAGATTATTTTGGAATGGAGGAAGAAAATGGGGCACAAGAAAGGAAAGGAAAGCAGTTTTTAGATCAGTTGTTGTGATTTTCAAAGTGTTCTGTGCACAAAAACATCTGCTTCATCAAACTAAGCCCAAGGCAGGCTTTGTGGGTTTATCATGCTTGTATTGTATCTTGGTTTTTTTTTAATGAATTTTCTCCTCTTGAGTTTTCCAAGTATAGTCAGAAGTATTCTCTAAGAATGAGGAAAAAAACACACTTTGACAGTCGTGCATTTTTTCAAAATAATTTTGAGGGAAAAGATGGTCATTACACTTGCATGATTTGTTGTCTCTCCCAGGAAAGACGTTGGGAGGAAAGAAACCAGGGATTTTAATCTTGCTCTCACTGAACTCAGTGGGAGTTTACCATTAATTTCTGTTGAAGCGGGATCATGCCTTAAGTCAGCAGATAAAATAAATAATGCTCAAATCTTCAACTTTCTATTAATTCATGATTATTTTTCTTCTCATTAAGTGTGTAGGAGATTGGCAGGTCAGGTGTTTTATTCCTAAACTTTCCTGTGGACCTGCAGTAAAAAAAAATTAAGTAGCTGATTCTAATTGTGACCCAGTTTATGATCTGTAAAATAAGAGAAAATAATTTTCTCTTAAGAAGATCAAATACTAACTAGTTTTCAAAGTTACTACTAATCCTCATGCTCAGAAAATAGTCCTCAGATGATGCAGTGAGATGTTTGGGAATGTTGAAAAATAGGAGGGAAATGCCCAAATTTTGAGAGTTAAATGGCAGCCCAGATGGTTTTAATCACTGAAAGGCCAAAATAATAAGAAAAGTGTAAACATAATTGAAGGATAAGTTAGAACTATCTTTGCTAGTACTATTCAGTTCCATTCTGTGGGTCAGGGTGCAGCTAACCCTTTAATTCTCTGTGCGGTAACCAGAAGTAACTAAATTACTCAGGAGTTCAAACAAATCACATATTTACTTAAAACTTAGTGGAATTACAGTGGATGTGGGGGAAAAAAAAAAGTTTCTTAGGTAGAATTTAAAGATGTATTCTTATGGCCAGTAGCAATCTAATACAGATACTGGGATTTGAACAGTAACACTTCCAATTATTCCCTAAACCATGGTGTATCCATTGAGTTTGCAGTAAGTTATGAACTGAGGTTGTAAACTTCTCTCTGAATTTGTTCCAATATTAAATGGACAGAATCGTTTCTGTGTACTGCATCTGCATAGATCGCTCAATAGAACAAAGTGATGTCTTTCTTGAGACCATCAGTGTCTTTCTTACGCAATTCTGTGTAAGGCACGTAGATTAACACATTATCTTGTACTAATATCATGTTTAAAAGGGGAGCTTGAAATGGGAGCATATCATTTAATAGAAACTCATAAAACCAGGCCATAGGATCAGTTGGAAACACTTTTGAAGGCAATGAAAATGATTTTGAATGCCCAGCTGAATGTAATTGGGGAGTGCACTGTGCAGTACTGTGTGAGAAGGAAAGCTGGGGCAAAACTGCAGGTTGTAAGTAGAGATCACAAAGCAACATTTATGTTGGAGCTGTACAAAACTTGCTGCGCCTTTGACTTTGTAAATGGGAAGCTTCACAGGAGCAAGATTTGAATTAAGTGTACTGATGAGATCCTTCAAAGTAAGTGGGAGATAACAACTTGCACATGTTGAGTCAAAATTGGAAATACTTCTGACTCTGTGATCACAGTCAAAAGGTGAACTCACAGAAAGGCGTCTTTGTCTCCTGAGATAAGCCCATGACAGATGGAACAAATGTTAATTACAGGTTGCTGTTGATTTTTATAATGGCATTTTTAAGTATCTATATACGTCTGGATGCGACCTTTTCACTGACATCATGCTCTGTGAGCGTGGGGAGCTTGGCACTGTGTTCATTGATTAGATCCATATTTATTATGGTTACAGCCTCGTTCAATGCTAATTGAAGTATGAGTCCTTTGGCAAGCTTTACTAAAAGTAGGATAGAAAAGTCAGATGAAGTAGTGATAAAATTGCAAAGAAATAGTTCTTGCTTGTTCACAGTAGTTTCTGGAATTGGAAGATACTTGTACTGTAGTTTTCAGATACTTCATGATCAACAACATTTTTTTGGGTCACAGTAACTCCCTCAGAATGCAGGATCAAACTCTTTAACACTGGATGTTTTCTAAGCATGTATTCTGAACAGCTACTACAGCATTTTAAGTTTTCTGCAACATTAAAGTACTTAAAGCAAAATACTTTTGTTAAGAACAGAACTATTGTGTGACTTAGTACCTTAAACTGAGAGCCTCAGTGAATACTTTGTAAGGGTAGGAACTGGCTAACGTGATAAAATCACAGGTATATGAGATTTTGCTGTTCTTCAGTGAACAGCAAGCAACTGCGTTTCTGCAGATGGGATGAAGGACCAGAAACAGTCCAGGTTTACACTGGTAAGAATGAGAAAGAGGAGAATGGCACTTGAGTAACAGCTGCTGGCAGGCAACATTGAAATTCCTTCTTTTGGGGGACTGGTTTTCCTTATCAAGGTACCTCAGAGGCCTGCCAATTTTGCAGTTCTTAGAAGCCAGCTGGTAAACAAAGGAAATGTAAGTTGCAAAGCATTCCATTTCTAACACAACTTCCTTTGTCTTTGATCCCTTGGTGTGAGTTGTTTCATACTGAAAGCTTTTCATATAACATATACTAATGACTTTAATTAAAAAGGTTGACCAGGAAATAATACTTTGCTCATGAGCAAAGACATAAAATTGGAACTGACCAACACTTCTGACCCGTGCATTTGAAGACTCAGGAAGTAGGTGATGGTTCCAAATGTCTTTTTTTTTTTCTGAGCTACTTCAGCAATCTTAAAATTGTTCTATTATGAGTGGTGAGCTGCTGAGTGGTTATGCCACCAAGAGCTAGCCCACACATTTTGTGAACACCAGAATTTTCTGTAACCCTTCCCAGCTGTCTCATGACCTTAGTCTTAAAAAAATATATATATTCTTTGCCTTGTTTGCTCTTTAATTCGTAAAGAGTAGACTGTGTTCCTCACCTGACTCCTATAGTCATTTAGAAGAATTTACTGTGAAGGGAGTGCAGGTGAACCTCTGAAGTACATGATATATGTGGATCTTGTTCTTTAGGGACTCCATGCTGGTCTGCTAAAATCAAGGAGGAAATGGAAACAGAGAAGAGAAATTCTTGGCTTTTGAGTCATACTTGTGGATTAACCCACAGTCAAGCCACAGATGCCCTTTAAATTGTTCTAGGTGGGATCATGGAAATTGGATGTGATGGCATAGAGCTCTTGGTCAGTGGTGAAGTCTTGATCTAGAGTCATGTGAGATTCACTTGCCTGTTTTTATCTGAAAGGCTTGTACAAAATAGAGTGATGTTTCTCCTGTCTTAAGTTGAACTGGAGGAATTTTGCTTCAGTTGAGGTTATTGAAACCCAGAGGGAAAGCTGTGTTAGAGACCCCTTAGAGAATAATGTTCTGAGAAAATTGTTCTTTTGATGCCTTGATTTGAAACTTATGTTTCTCATTAACATGAGCTGTAGGGTGTGTTGAGATCTGTCACAGGCAAAGGTTTGGATTAGTTGGCAAGCAATATGAATCCACTGCATGGGTGTGTAGGGTTAAAAAGCAAAGTTGGAAAAGAAAGGAGACACTGAAACTGAGTATCTGTTAGTAATTTCTGAGCCACAAGACTTCAGGAAAATTCTGTACAATGCTGATTTTCAGGAAACCAGCTATCCTGACCAATGCAATGTGATGCTAGAATACACATTCCTAGTATTTTCATTTAGGGAAATATTTTTCTTCCCAAGTGAACATCAGCATTCTGATGAAACCTGTCAGAGTATGAGAAACCATTGCACACAAGCCGACCTTCTTTCTTTTTTTTTTTTCTTTTCACCTCCACTCTACAGGATTTTCAGGGTAGTGTAGTACTGAAGAAGTGAATCCTCTGAGCTGAAGACTTTTTATCTTGCAGTCTGCAAGGGAGTTGCTGGAAATTTCAGTTATCTCTAATCAAGTTTGATCTGGTAGCCATGATAGATCCATTCAGGGAGAGAATACAGAGTAATAGGAGAACACTGTGTTGTTGTGTTTCCTTCCTACTGCAGACTTAGAATAACCTGTTTTACTGACTAGACTGTGTATTTCTTCTGTTTATTTTGGGTATCATTTTCTTTCTTGGCAATGTAATATATATTTTTTTCACTGAAGTAAGGAGGTAAGATAGCAGAAATTCTTATGATGCCAGAATTATATTGTGTGTTGTGTTGTTTGATGTATTGTTCACTGCAGCAACTCTAGATAAACTGCAAGATCTGCGTGAAACTTAAAGCAACATGCTGCCATATTCCCATGTCAGATTTTATTACAGGATACCAGAACCTAATTTGACAAACAAGAAGAAGGTAGCCAAATAACACACAACAAAATTTTTTGCGAAATGTAAAAATTAGCTGTACAGTAACTATTCTGACTTTCTTTGGTGATTGCTTGTTGCCTTGTAAATCTTATAAAAAGAGTGCAACATTATTCACTTGTGTTGTGAGATTTTAAATCAGTGCTTCTTATCTTGATGGAGTATTTCCTTGGTGTGAGTTCAGCGCATTTCAAGAAAAGAATTTATTTACCCAGTTTTATGGAATCTGAGGTACAAATGACATTAAATAGGGTACCCTACAAAAATAAAGACTTCTCTCACATTTTTATTTGCTTATCCTGTACAAAATTATGCTGGTGATAAATGTGTTTGCAGACTTGCCAGACCTAGCAGAAAAGGTTGTTTCCAATGTCTGGCTGCTAACGTAAACTTACTGGTGGTTTGACAAATGGAATAAAATACTAGTGAAAAGAAACTGTCAGTGGGTTAAAGGGAGAAGACATAGAATTATTAACTGGGATTTTGCTTGTTGTTGACATATGTTTATGAATTTTGAATTAGAACTGTGCCTTCAGTACTCCTAATTCCTTAAAAAGGTATCTTTTATCTGATGAAAGTGATGTTTGATAGTTCAGATGGCTTAAAAGAGCAACTTGGTCTAATTCCTCATAGTTCATTTGCTTTTTAAAGTTTTGCAGGTACAGCTGAAAAATGTATTAATTCTTACTACAATGTAGTTCCAAATATCTATTAGGATAATAGTAACATTATCTTTTTCTGCCAATGTTGCTTTATTTTTTTCTTGTTTGGATGCTTGTTGCAATATCACCACTATGTCTATGCAATGGAATGACCAATATATAAGCTTAGTTTGATTCATTACTTGCTGAGTTATGTCTAATATTCTTACTATTCACTGTATTTCTTATTCCATTTTCTGCCAGAACTGTATGTTCATGTTGAAATCTGATACTAAAAGTCAGCTAATCAGGTTCTCAAATGAGATCAGAATATGACAGAAACATATGATTGTATCCACCTTCTGCAAAGAGAAGACTAATGGGCCACTCAAATAATCATTTTTCTATATGGCTGACTATAATGAGTGAGGGGTAAGAGTCTTCAAAGAAATAAAGCATTCGCTACTCATTTCAGTGACATAAAGCCTATAAAATGACTTTTTTCCTTTCAAGCAACCATCACCAAATCAAAACTACATTTCAAATGATGTAATGTTGCTTTTGCTAAAAACTTAGCGAAAGTCTGTTTTAAAACATGAACTGGGTATCTTTATGAGGCACCATTTTCATCTACTCTAATTCCTTGCTTGCTTGCATGACTTCTGATGGGACTTGTAAAAGGTAAGGAAGAATGAGAAATGGTTTCTGAAAGAAATATTTATAAACCTCTAACTGGAAAAAAATATTTTTTCTTGGTCAGTATAACATATTGTGGTGAGATTAAATACTTGTATGACATGGGCCCAGAATAGGACAACCTTAATTTTGAGAATTGCTTTTGTCTGTATTGATTTAGACAAGATTTTCTTGCCACTAAGGAACGTATTAGCTCCTTGGCTGGTAGTTTTTGAAGTTTGTACTCAAAAGGATATCCTTATGAATGCAACATCTGATTGAAGAGTATCTGATTAACTGGAAGAGAATTATCAGCTGTACAACATTGCTTGGAGCCTCATTCACAATCAGTGTGTGAAGAGTGTGTAGTTTTAAGTTCTCGTATTCTTTTCTTTCATTAGGTATCAAATAATGTGATTTTATGAAATCTCTGTGCAGAAAAAGCTTTCTTTTAAGGTACTTTTCCAAGGTAGCCATACAAAAATAACTTATGATAGCGAATTTAGAACAAAGTCATAAAATGCTTTAACCTTCTACAATTGCCAATGAAAACAAAAACTGTAAAGCTGCTTTCTCTGACCTACTGTCTCCCAGGTGGTCTTAGCTGTTTACAGAAGTTACTCTACAATAAAGCAATTATGTTTGGTGGAAGAAATATGGAGATGGAGGCCCCTCTTAAGAATCTTGACTTGATCCAGCTTCCCCCTATCTGGTTCTTAGCTCTTCTCCCCTATTGACACTCCAGTCCTGACACATACCCGAATAGCCCAGCAGTGCATTCCAACTGGCTGTTTAGAAATAGCTTTGGAGGGGGGACAAATAATGGCTAACAATTAAAATGAGCATGTAGCATTTTGTTTCATAAATTGTGGAACTTACTAGTCTTATTCAGTGAGACCTGAAAATCAATATGGCAGTGCCAGACTTTGTTCTGACAGTGTTTTGGCTTTCCCTGGGACTTATGTCTAGCAACAGCAGCCCCTCAATTATGAAGTGCAAGACCTGTGCAGCTAAACTTTTACCTCAGTGACAACAAAGTGTGTGCCAGATGCAATGTATTGTGCTTTCTCCTGACAAGTGTAAGATACAATAATGTGGCTGTTGCCTGGGAAAATCTGAAGTAAATCTGTGTTTTAGTCTGTTCATCCTTGTTGCTAAGTAACAGACTAAAGGGAGGGGGAAAAAAGATGATGGATGATAGCTTTTATATCTGTTCTCTTTTAATCACAGTGTTTTACTAGGTCAGGGGCTTGGCTTTTAGACAGAGGAGAGAAACTCCTCCATAAAGCATCCAAACTTGTTCTTTTAATTTAGATTTTTCCCTGAAGTTCCCAACCTGACTCCTCCTTAATTCAGTGGTTTTTTTTCTTTTTCCTCTCTTGGTCTCTGTTTCATCTTACTTTTTGAGCTTCATGTAACCATTTACAACTTTTTCCCTCGCGCCCTACTAAATGAAGGAGTTGAAACTAGATGATCTCCAAGGTTCTTTTCAACCCAGACCATTCTATGGTCCTGTGATTCTATGGTCTTCAATGCAGTTCAGTGAGGAACTGTGATCTTTTTATCATGTTCCAAGTGATTTCTGTTTGTAAGACACTTTTGTCTTTCTTTATAGAGAAACTTGTGTACTATATTCGCTTGTCTTTCGGTGTAGTACTTACTGTTGCAACCTTAATGTGTACCACTGTTTCATTAAGTATGTCTTAAATATGTTTAGAACATTAATTATTTAACCAGTATCATTAGTTTCTCTACTTTCATTACTCTGCTCCATAATAGAGGGAGCTGGACTGTACAACAGCAATCAAACTATTGCTAATACTAGTAATAATAATAATTACTACTGTTAAGACTATTGAAGCATCTTGAGATATAAAGATTGTATAAACAACAACAAAAAACAAATGTATTGAAGAAATCCTCTATGGAGTGAGGGACTGAGTAGTTCATGATTTAATTTGGTCTATACCAGTGGTGGCAACAACGCTTGCAATAACTACATGAACACTTAAAAAATTGTTTCATACTTACTGAAATTTAAGTGTTGGTGATTTTTTTTTGTAGCTGGAACATGATAGTATGTGAAACTTCTGATGGTGCAATCTACTCAATAGTCAGTAGTCAGTCAGTCAATTTTCAGTGTCAAAGAACTTTCCTCATGCCCCTTGTGTTCCAAGTGAGCTCTTAGAAATCGGAATCATTAATAATCTTAGAAATAATTTGATATTTATTTTTTCTAAAATTTCCATGTGATACAAATACTTCTGAGGTGCTTTAACATTTCTGTATCATTAATCATAGTGATCTAAGATGGGCAGGACTTTGTGTTTTTCCAACCTCTGCCTCTTCCCTCTTCTGCCCTCTCCCTTGCCTTTCTGCTTGCTTTTTCAGATACTGTAAAAATTCCAACAAAAGCTTTATTTTTAAACTACTCCACTCCACATTAATACTTTGTGTACACAGTTGCTGCCTAGGAACCATTTTTTTAATGCATGATATCTGAAAACATGCTGTTGCACACTCCTAACTCTGGAGTTAAAAAGTTTTTGCAGATAGAGTGCCAAAATCTTGCTAGGGTTCACTTCCAGTGTGAGAGTTCCTACTTCTAGTGAAGCCACGAAGAGTAATCATTTATAAGATAAACTGAAGTTCCAGTGCAAGTGATGTGAGAGCACGAGAGAGAGAACAAAAGACTTAAATGTAAATAATGCTTTTGAAGCAGTAGTATTTGTTGGTGCAATGAAAAAAACCTTCACCTTTGCTCTGGACGTCTCTTATTCTATAGGCTTTCCTGTAAAGCTCATATTATTTTATTCTTTATCATAAAACAATTCCCAAAAATCTCATTGAAACAATTTCAAGCTCTTATTGCAAAATGAAGTTAATGAGAAATGAGAATGGCAAATCTGGCCTTTTTTTGTGTTATGTTTCAAATTATGTGATAGCATATTATTTTTCTATCAACCACTGCTTAAATCGATCATGTAGGGAGTACTGTCTGTATTGTTCTATCTATAAATTCGTTCATTATTCTCCGGATTGTTTGTCTGTTTCCCTAATTTGTTTTACAGGCACCCCCATAGTCACAGCCACCCACTCATAAATTTTAAGGGAGAAGTCAGAACTGAAACAAAAAATGTGACCTTACATATTAGTTGTCTGTTTTCATATCTGTGACAGATAGTTTGTTTAAAATAGGTGCTTTCACTGAGAAAATTAGGTAATGCTTGAATCCTTCTAATACACCAAAGGTTAGTGGGCATGGTGATGATGGGTTGACAGTTGGACTAGTTGATGATGGTAGTATTTTTCAGCCTTAATGGTTCGATGAACTTGTTTGTCTATACTGAATATCATCTATAATCACACTTCTCACTTATCTTCATTTTTAGCTCTTTCAGACACTTCTGAGTTTTTCCAAGCTTTTCAAATCACATGCTAATTTAGAAACACTTCATTTTGTTAACTTGAATATTATGGAAACTACTTTTGTGCTGCAGTCTGTGCTGCAGTTATTTTTTCTCATATTGTTTGTCAGTAATGTATTTGTACCAATACCAGTCATTTGGGTGATTGCAGTGACAGGGCCGGTTAATCAGGGTGCTGTATGTAGGAGAACTAATAATTTTAATGAGCTTGGTGTAATATAAACCTTGTTGATAACTGCTTCCCAAAAGCAAACAATTCCGCGTGTTATTCTTGTTTCCAAAGCCTCTTGCTGCATGTTGAGCATTTGCAGCATGTTAAGAAAAAGAGGGAAGAAAATCTATTTTCCGTTCACTTAAAGTGTCTGTAGAGAGTGAAGAAAAAACTTGCTGCTTTAACTCCTCAGGCTAACTTTGAAGAAAATGGCGTTACTAGGAAGGATGGGTTACTTACAACCTAATTGCTTTATACAGATTCTTCTTTATATAATTCCCCTATCCCAACCTGAGAACAAGAACATATTCTATAACCTTCTGTTAACCCTCACCAGAAAAAGCTGCTTGGGAAATGCTTTAACAAGAATTTCAAAGAATGTGCTGACAAATGCATGAATTCTGATTCTTTATCCTTAAGAACACAGAAAAGATGTGCATAAATGAGGTTTGCAAGTTTAATTAAGGAGGAACACACTTAAGAAAATTTGATTGTACAAAAAATGTCACCTGAAATATCTCAGGAAAAAATGTACTCGTCTTTAACTAGCTACTCAAGTTCTTCAGATGTTTTAAGCTGTTACTTAAATCAAGGTTTTTATGATGTAGGGAAAGTTTATGGTAGGCAGAATAGATTCAGTGAAGGAAAACACAGAACAGGAGTTTTGACTTACAAATGTGATAAACAACCAGAATCACTCACTGGTATTTACCATCCGTGATGGTAAGGCTCAAACAGCTCTTTCTGTTGGGTTTTTCTCTTATGGAGAAATGTCCTGGTATCTTAACAAAAACTGACTTCTTAAGAAGGAGCTATGGCCACATCATGGAAATATTTGCTTTTTGGGGAGCTCTTACAAGAATAAGCTTCTTGTCATAAATCTAGCTTCCTCAGCTTTCTTTTCTTCACTTTGTACTTTAGAAGGGGCAAGTAGTGTTTGTTACTGTTCATGATTGCTAATAGTTTTATTTTTGATCAGGACGAAGATGTGTTGCCATGTAGCTCTTAACTCTCTCCTATTCAGCCTTTCAACTAAATAAAGCTGGCGAGGCTAGTCAGCAGAGACCTAGATGCTATGTTTATGCTTTGTTCTAGTAATAGCCTCATGCTTATGCTCCAGCTCATGTTTGTCTGGCATCCAAACAGCTGGCATTTAAGCCTACCTCAGATGTAGGCTTTAGATAAGCTCTGAAACATGATAAAAAAGAATGCCTCAGCCATAGGGTGGACCTGATTAAACACCACATGATGTGATGTGATCAGGGACAGCAGTGCATCATGTGTGCCTGATCCCTCCACCCAAAGTACCATACTGATTTGTGTAATTGACATGGAGAGTCATGTCTGGAGAAGTTCCACCTTGAGTAGTGAGTGGATGATGGGTAGGAAGGGTCCTTCTCTTCACATTGGGTGTGCATAAAGCAGCTGTGAGAATGTGTTGTATTTTAGGATGCTTGCTGAGTCCTATCTACATAGGATGTACTGGAGACCAGATTTCCTCTGTGTTTTCCCAGGGCTAATGGAATAAACATGTGTACATGCATGTATATATGTAACGTGAATACAAATGTAGTTAAATATCTGGATGCTGCCATAGCAGCTTTGCCTACCTCCATGTTTCCATACAACTTTGTGTGTGACATGACAGGAGGATATTATAGTATTACAGCCCTGGTACAGCCTCCTGA
Source organism: Odontophorus gujanensis (assembly GCA_013399175.1). Classification (NCBI taxonomy): domain Eukaryota; kingdom Metazoa; phylum Chordata; class Aves; order Galliformes; family Odontophoridae; genus Odontophorus; species Odontophorus gujanensis. Next base: position 76,783 of record VXAB01001335.1, read on the forward strand.
GAGCTTGCCAAGCAGAAGAAAAGTTTTTCAACATTACCCCTTTCTGGAAGCGTGTATATCCAGGAGAGTGCACTTGGCATGAGACCTTCTAGAGCTTCTCAAGGCTAGTTCACTGTTAACTATTTCAGAATTAACTGATGCTTCTAAAATCACTATTTTTAGTTTCATTAGACCCTGGAGTGTGTGTAGGACCTGGAGCACAGATCTTACTGGGAGCAACTGAGGGAACTGAGACTTGAGTTGTTCAGGCTGGAGGAGATGAGGCTTAGGAGAGACCTTATGGCTCTCTATAAGTGTCTGAAAGGAGGTTGTGGTGAGGCTGGGGATCAGCCTCTTCTCCCAGGTCACTAGTGATGGAACAAGAGGTAATAGTGTTAAGTTATACCAGGGGAGGTTCAGGTTGGGTTTTAGGAAAAACTCAGAGAAAGTGGCAATGCCCTGGAAGAGAATTTGTTTCTCTTTTAATTCTCCAATACCTGCTACACAGTCACAATGGAGAAGGGGTGAGGGTTCAGCTGTATGTAGCTACCTGGGAGGAAACTTCTGAATGGAGGCTTGGCAGCAGACAGGATCCTTTAGTCTGTGCTGGTGGGGCAGGAGGACTAACGGTTGTGATGGAAGGAAATAGGACCTGGTCTCTGAGGGTAAGGGAAGATTTTCCCCTAAGTATCTCTGTGCTTGACTGTCCTCACAAAACCAGCTACCTTCCTCTTCCATTTTTTTTCCCCAAAGCTTCTTAGAATAATAAGTGTCTCAACTTTTACATTGGAAGGATGCCGTGTTGAGAATTTTTTTTTCCTTCACAAAGAAAACTCAATTTGGCTGTAAGCTTTTGCTGCTGAGGATATCGATTCTTAGCTGAGGTGACTNACGGTTGTGATGGAAGGAAATAGGACCTGGTCTCTGAGGGTAAGGGAAGATTTTCCCCTAAGTATCTCTGTGCTTGACTGTCCTCACAAAACCAGCTACCTTCCTCTTCCATTTTTTTTCCCCAAAGCTTCTTAGAATAATAAGTGTCTCAACTTTTACATTGGAAGGATGCCGTGTTGAGAATTTTTTTTTCCTTCACAAAGAAAACTCAATTTGGCTGTAAGCTTTTGCTGCTGAGGATATCGATTCTTAGCTGAGGTGACTTCTCTCCTACATTTTTTTTTGTTTTATTACTTTTCTTAAACTCAGTCTGTACAGCCAACTTATTTACCTCTGGAGTTCTGGTGCACAAGATTTCAGAACAAGTCCAAAGGATAGTTATTTTCTTTCTGGCTGAGGTCTTTCTCTAATCTTTGCCTGGAAGTGTGGTCTTTTTCTAATTAAAATTTTCCTAAACGGATTAAAGTTGTCAGAGAAACTACCAGTCTATCTTGCAGCACTTTTTTCTTCTAACTACCAATTGATTTACCAGTTTGGTACTGTATAAGAATTGAAAATTTTGTATGCCAAGAGAAACTGCTATTCCGAGTTGATATTTGCACAAGGAAGTTGTGTGCTGACACATATATATATTGCTTATTGTGTGGAAGAATAATTCTCCCATCTCTTTCTGACAGTTTGCAGTCTGAATCATCTGCCTTAAAATATTAGGACTAATGGGAAAGTACGCTAATGAATTAACAGCTTTAAATTAGTATGTTCAAAAAAATCTTGGAATACTCGATAAGCTTTTATAGGAAATTTTTTCTATTTAACTATGGAGTAAGTTATATTTTTTCCCCTGATTTATACTACTTTTTAAGGGGTTATCCTTAGCTATTCTGTTTGTCTAACTCAGGAAAGCCTGATTAAAAAAGTGCTTAAGTTGCAGGTGTCAAAGAATCAGACCCTTGTCCCTAACACTGTGACTCTTGTTACAGTATACAGATTCTTCCATGCTCTCCATATTTCAAAATGACAGTATTTATACTGAATTACCTTGAAAAATAGCAAGTGAAAAGAAAAACCTGCAGTGAATAGGTCTGGTGTTGGGTGTCTCCAGCACATGGTCAACAATAGCTGTACAAATGCATACTCACTCATGGTGTGCAGAAAACAAAATCACCGTTAATTAGTTAAATGCACATACCTGTCCTTAGCCTGGTGGAGGTAGGCTAGTGGTTAGTTACAGTTGTTTCTTACAGCAGTCACATCTCTTAAAAATATTGTGAATATGAAAACCAAACACACCAAGATGAGGTTAAGCAACTTCTTAGTACCTTGAACAAGAGGCTTCCAGCTAACGCTTTGGAGTAGGTAAGATAACACTAAATAACAATTAAATTTAAGCTGTACCAGGAGTGTTTTAATAAATATGAAAATAGAAGAGGGAAGAAAAGGGTTTCAAAGACTACTTGGCTTTTTTAGAAACTCTCTTGTGGTATAATGCATCAAATTAGCATCTTTTTGGAGGAGGGCTGAAGACAGTATTATGCAAGTGCTTTCAGTCCTAAGGGAGAAGGTGAAAGTTGGTGCTTGAAAGACTTCAAACCCAGCACAGACTTTATTGACTGCCGGTAGAAATACTGCAGCAGAGATGCCAAGAGTGTGCCTGATCTCTGTTACCTGTCACTATGCTTTCCACATTTGGGATCATCCAGCTATTGCATAAGTTACTTGACAAGATCATTGCAGCACTTGTGTAGCTCACCATCTACTCCTGTGGCACAAATTAAAAGGAGAAATACAAGAAGTGTGTGCTCAAACACCTGTTAGTAACATCACCTTATCTCTTAAATCACTGATTAGCTGTTGTGACAAGATTTTCTACTAGAAACACTGGCAAGTGCGATATTTAAATCTTAAGTCATCTCTGTTAATTTTAAATATTGTTATATTGCTTCCAGTGCTGTCAGGTACCACTGGCTCCTGTAACACTGTCCCATCCAGTGCCAGTGCCTTTTCTAAAATGGGCAGAAAATAAAATGCTCAAAATCTTCACCCAGATGGAATATAGCTTAAAATTTGGTGGGAAGTTGAACCAGCTCCTAGCTATATGTGACTAAAAGGAGGATTTGAGTCTTTTGGCTTGTAATTCAATGCTTGTTACCAGCATTACACATGCAAATGTCGGCTTAGATCTAAAATGTAGTAATTTAAAATCATAGATTCTAATTGTGTAACGTGTAACTGAGCAGCATGCCTCACCCGCATGAAGTCATTTGGAAAAGAAATAAGAAAAGCACCCTCAATATTAGCTTGTGGATAGAAGATACAGTGATATATGAGACCAGCCCTGCTTTTGCTATTAAAACTCCCCAGCAGTTGCGTAAGGACTGGAAAGAGTTCTCTGCAGGCAGGCAGTCTGCCCTCACTGAAGGCCATGAAGGTTTGGACCCAGGGTGCTGTTTTCCTACAGAGCTTCTGCAGTTCTGTCTTTGCCTCAACCTGTTTTCTTAATGCTTAAAAAGTTTGTAAAGAAAAATCAGAGCTGGACTGCTCTAAAAAATGTACCTTTAGAAATGACTGAGTGAACTGCTTGCTGTAGAGTTAAGATGGTAAGACTAAATAGGAAGATCTTATGATTGATGATCTGAAGTGTGTGTAGGGATAGGTAATAAAGAACCAGTAACAAAGTAAGAAGGTAAGTCTGAGGAAGAAATTACAGATGAGATCTGGTAAATATTTTCAGACAGATGGAAGAAACAAACCTGGGATATGAAGAGGATGGGAGGGAAAGCAAACTGGATTGTGAGGGAAGGGAACATAAGAAAATTATGGAAATATTCACAAGCTTCTCTGGAACAAGTATATTCTATGTTAAAAGGAGTTGTTAACTGTATGGGAACAGGCAGTGCTCCAACATGTAAGGAATGAGATATGGAATTGGGATGCTGTGGGTAGAACTGACTGATAGAGAAGGGAGAATAATGCAAGACTGTGAACAGTGATGCTTGAAGTGAATAAGTTCAAAAGATCTGGAGTGCTTCCAGATTTGTGGTGCATCCTTCCCTGTTTGGGGCTGTTTTGAGGGAGTGGTCACAACCTGATGCTATAGTTTTTTGGGTGTTTCTCTAAATCCATGTTATTTTTATGTGGGTGCACATGACTATAAAGCAGATGAAAGTGCATGCTTGTGTTTACCTTTCTTACTGGTGTCACAGGCATGTTATCTTCCCTTCTCCTTTTCACCATTAGATTATAAAACTCAAATTCTTCGGTGCGCATTCTTGAGTTGATTTTTCTTACTATGGTTCCTAGGATCTTTTGCACACTCATTCTGTAGGCGTAACCTGTAAATTTTCAGTATGTATCTGGATGTACTAAAAAGTATCATGTCTAACTGGTATCATCCTTGCTGAGAAGTTCGGGTAGTTTCTTGTCAATCTCATTCTCAGTTACTTAAATTGTCTATCTTTTTCTAATCAAATGTAATTTTGCTTTAAAAATGTCTCATATCACTTTTCTTCTTATGTCATTTACAGTTGTCATTGAAGATAGTCAAGTATAGCCTAGTAATGCTGGTGAAAAGCCTAGGAAAATACAACTTGACTCTAAAACATCTGTTTCTTCTCTGAAATAAATTAAAAAAAAAAAACAACAAACAACAACAAAACACAACATTTAAGGAAGTGGTGAATAATGTAATAAATCATGAGCTATTAACAAGACTGTTTTACTGTTAAAATCCCCATTAGACACACATACCACTAGTAGGACTGATAAATTAGGAACTGTGTAAACTGAGATCCTACATTCATTTTATGGAAAAGAAAGATACAAGTTGAAGTCAACTTGACACTGTTAATGCATAGTGCATAATGTAATGATTATTGTACTTAAGGATCTACTTTAAAAAGCATCTAGTTTGGTTAGCCTGTCATGTCATGAGTGACTGTACTTTAACAGCATGTACCTTAAAAGGAAAGCATTTGGTAAGATACTTTGCTGTTATTTCGGTCTTATATTTCTAGGAGTGATGGGAGTAGGTGCCATACCAGATTTTGGTAAATCTTCTTTTTTAAAGGTGGGATAAATATTTTATTTCTTCAGTAAGTTGTATTTTGAGTTCCGGTATCTTATGTGGCAATACTCTTCTGCAGAAGATTATTTGGAGTCAAAATTCTTGCCTGCTCCCTGGGCCCTTTGGGGTTGGGAAGTCCAAACCATTTGGTGTCAAGACTGAGGACTAGAGGTGACCTAGCATGCACCTATCTAGATTGTTGCTTTCACAGCTTCAGTGGCTCTATTCTGTGTACGTTCACCACTTTCCAATATGTGGTCTCTGAAGTCTGCTGATGATTTCTAGAATTTGAACAAAATTGAGTATGAGCTGTCAAAACCTGTGAAAGAATTTTTTGTACTTATCACTTCCTTGGGGGAATATATTCCAGAACATCTGTTATGAAACTCCAGGAGTAAGTGCTGCAGATTTCTGTCCCAATGTTACACTTGACACTTTGTAAGTGAAATTCAAACTCTATAGTTTTGTTTTCATCATAACATAATGTTCCATTTACCTAATAAAAGACTGAAGTCTAAGCAAAATAAATTCTTAACTACTGTGGTTAGTGATATGGAGTTCCGCTATGTCAAAGAATGCATTACTATGGTGATAGCAAGAACTAATCTGTGATTTAACCCAGAATTAATTATTGACCACAATACCACAAATATGTCGTTTCACATACCAGTGGGGGATGTGAATTTGGTGATCTTGGAAAGAGGGAGAGGAAGGAGGGAATCTTGCTCTTAGTGTCAAGATCTATACCCACTGGTGTGCTAGCAACTGTTTTTAATCACCACTTCCTCAGTTTAATCTTACTACATTGTACAAAGGAAAATACTTTGCAGGTAGGAAATGGGGAGCCATTTCCTAGAGATGGCACTGTGAATTTCTTCTGTTGATGTGCTTCTTGGAGTAGGTCCTTGCCCTAAGACAGCTAAAACAATGTGTTAGGAACCAGATGGATCATTTTGTACAAGGGAAGAGATTGAACATAGCAGTTGCTCTCTGTGTTGTGTGGGGAATTGTTGGAATACTCTCAGGCTCATCAGTGATGGAAGGAAATGATGCCAGATTAAGAATGCTCAGGTGATTTAGAGGCTGTTATGGGTGATGGAGGCCAGTGCACAGAGTTTTTCCTATGGTCAATCTATGAACAATGTTTTCTTGAATATTAACAATTCAGTAAATAAAAATTTTAGTGAAGTTTGTGTGGGATGGAAAAGTGCGTAGTCAATATATTGGTAGAAAAAAAATAGAAAAACTAAACTATAGATAGTAGAAAATACAGTCAAGTACTCAGAACTGTTCACTTTTAGTTTTACCACTTGCTTTATCTAATTTCAAGGTGTAAACTTTAGGAATCACACCTTATCTGGTGGGATTTATGTATTCAATAACTTAGTTTCATGGCAAGTACATAGCTGCATAGCAGAGGTTGAGAATCTCCCACCTGAATTACTGAGTAGTTCCACCAGGGAAATCCCCCCCTCTGTTCTATATGTATGTGCTTCTCCTTTATGTGATACCTTTTGGCTGGCTGTGGCCAGGAGGAGATCAGCAGAGAACAGGAAAGAAGCACAGGATAGTAAAGAAAAATTATGTTCTATGATAGGGCTGATAGAAGAGAAAAATGTTGAGAAGGTTAAAACAAAGAAAAAATGAGCTCTTGGAGGAGAAGTTGTGAGGATCGTAATTCCTGAGGAATATAAGAGATGATGGGATGGCTACAAAAGAAAAGGGGCTGCAAGGCACTCAGCACAGAACTCAGCAGAGTAGCTGTGAGTGTGTTTGTACTTTGGTTTTGGCATTTGAGTATCTTCTAGGAGGGCAGTGGTAAAGAAGATGAAGCTAGGGGTTCTTCCAAATCTTAGTTTATCTTTGATCCTTTGATATAAGTCCTGGAGATGGGATTAGGGCTTTAAATATTAGACACGTGTACAATATAGTTTTTGTAACTGAACTCTTCAGGTTGGAATATAGTGGAAGAAGGAAAATTCACAGGGAATTGTTCATTTTTGAGAGAGAAGGTAACATTTGTAATGTTGGATGGGGCCTCCGTGTGGAATGTCTGTCCAGAGAATTCTACACCTGAAGTGAAGGATAGAGGAGAAATGGAGGAAGAAACTTTTGCTGGAGGACTGAGATGGAGATGAGAATAGCTTTCTTCTGGTTGTGCCTGGCCTCCTGGCCTGTGCTTTGCTGTCGGATGGGAGTCGTCACTGCACTAACCTGTATGGCAGGTTTGCAAAACTGAAGTGATTGCTCTGAACCCCAAGTCCAGGAGTAGTGAGGGGATCATTAGGCTAGATGAGGACTAGTGCAGGAGGGTGGTGGGTGTCTCCATGGCATAGTGGCTGTTGGCAGGCCTCACAAGTCTTAAGAGTCTCTTTATGGACTAGTAGCAGAATCACGGAGATATCACAGGGTCTGATGCAGTGTAACTGTTGATGATTGCCTGAAAGAATCTATGTGGAAGGTGTCTTTGAAGCATAGAAGGATCTCTGTAAGACACATTTGTGGGTAGCAGCATGTAGCAGAATGTCATCCCTCTGGGTGCTGGTTGAGTTAAGTAATGCACATAAAAGTGTAGTCCATTACTGAATAGCTGTGACTCAAATAAAATGTCAGCCCCCATCCTCGTGCTTTGAAAGACATTTCAAGTTACAGCAGCAGTTACTTGTGGCTGCCATATGAGCCCAGTATGGCAAATCCCCTAACCTCCTGTAGCAAATTAGAAGGGCAACTCATTCCAAGGGACTGTAATCCCTATTGAGGCATCAGGAAATGGTATCTTTTTTCAAAAGGTTTAGTCCAGGAAGCTAGTGTGTGTAGGCTGTACTGTGTAGGCTTGTTGTGAACCTCCACCTCTGGTGGACTCTGACACAGAGCTGACTGAAGGTGGAGTGGTGATGACTGGGATTCAGATTTAAGGCCTGAGTGTGACTCTGCTTCATCTGTGTATCTACTGTTTAGTGCAATGTGAAGTCCCAATGCTGATCTTTACCATTTCAGTGCTTTGATTTGAACAGCAAAAATGTGCTCAGTGAGAGCTCTAAACAAATGAAATAATTTGACCTGTTTTCCAGCACATGGAATGCCTGTTTTATTCTCTGATCTTACTCTATTAAACTGAAAGATAATAATATGCAGACAAATAAATGAGTTAAGAATACTGCAAAACTTAATGGTGAGCAGGATATTTGACAGTTAGTTTTGAAGTCCTGATTGGATCCAGGTTTTCAAAAGAAATGGAGCGAAATTAATCTATCTGAGATGTATGTATATATACGTATATGGTAGTTTTCACAATTATGTCTGATATACAGTTTTCAACTTGAATTACTAGTTTTGGATTTGGCAAATTATCCAAGTTTTGCACTGTAGATAGTATGGGACTTCATCTGTGAATCCATTTTTTTTGGAGGCTCTGTCAGTAAACTACTACTTCTACAGTCGTCTTTCTTTTGCAAAAACATTTGTAATGCTCTTAGCTACTCTAACATTTGTAATACTTGTGGACTTCTGTGTGAAGTCTGCTTGATTCTTGAAGACAATCAGAATTGCTGGTTTTAAATGAAATATGTTTCATTAATTTTAGTACTGATTTCCTGCCTTTCTGAAGGCATGTAACCCCATAATGGATTGATTGTAATGCTTTCTATGTTGGGCTGCCTGGCTTCCAGATTACTGAAGGTAACTGAGTTGGCTTGCACATGGTGTTGTCGCATCCAGTGTAGTGACATGATGACGATGTGTGACTAGCATTTTCAGCGTGGTAGCAGCCTTACCAGAACTGAGCAAATGAGGACAATTTTCCATGGCTTGCACATGGTACTCCTTACTAAATTCTGATGTGGCAGAAAGTTTTTAGTGCTTTTTTTTTGCCTTGATGGATTAAGGTTAATGAAAGTCTCATGAATTTTACTGCCATTTGCCAAAATATCTGCAGTTTAGATCATGTGCTTCTATGAGCTCCTGATTATGCACTGTACTCAAGGCAGTGCCCACAGAACTACCAGTTGTGTTCTGTACCTCTTTGGAGGGAAAGCTCTGGAATTATTCAAGTTCAACTTCATACATCACAAAACACAGGAACAGTTTGAGTTTGCAGTGAGTAATAGTTTTAGGCTTAGTATTTGTAGTTTTTTGTTTAAGCATTTGTTCTCCGTCAAGGAGATAATGTAGTCTGAAGAGTTTTCTGTTCATTAAAATGAAATGAATGAGTTGATCCTGCTTCCCCTAAAGCAAGTAATATTTCTGAGTTTTTTTCTGAGCAGTATGTAAGAATGAAGCTCTCTTTGCAAAAGCATTGTTCATCAATTACTGCAGCCTGTGGATCAGCAACTGTTGCTCTTCACTGGCATGGAAGTAAATGGATTAACACTTACACTGACCTTAGAGTCTTGACCCTAAATCCTTTAACCTGATGATGTTAAAATGCTTGCAGTTCTCTTTCCTAATAAATTCAGTAATCCTTGTTCTAGTTTTGTGTGTGCTTACTGCTTGGATACACCGTCATGTTAACCACAGTAGTAATTTGAGTGACAGTGATGGTGATGCTTCATTTAGGTAACGAATATCTCTGTAGAATATGGGGGTTTTATACTTGCAATACAGAATAACACTCTCTGAAATGATCAGGGCAAATTGTAATTAGCCGGATATCAAGGTTAGCATATCCTATCAAAACTATCTGTTCTGGGGAAAAGCAATCCGAGTACTACAGAGAGCTAGTGACTTTGGAGGCCTTGCCCAGGATAAAATCTCTGTTGTCAGGTGAATGTCTGCATGCTCTCCTTCAGCATCCCTGTGGGAAAAATATATTGGTGTGCTTTAAACTATTAACCTCCTCTCTATTTATGAAAACCTTGGGTGGTTGAGTTTATAAGAGAATAGGGAGCAGTTAGAAAAACAAACAAAGTTTATTTTTCCATTGTAACAAAAAATTAGAACTGTTGTCTGCAGTTTTACCAAAGGCTCTCAAGTGTCTGTTTATGTGAAGCTTTCCAAACTTGTGTGGTTTCAGTTGAGCAAAAAGAGACCCAAGTTTTTTCAGATTTCTTTTAGCCAAAGAATACGTTAGACATCCACAGGGGCAGGGGAACAAGCCATGAAAAATAAGCTTCTGTGAGGCTTGGAAACCTAGTGCAATTTTTCCCTGTCAGAACCTATGGGTTAAATTCTGCTCTGACTTGTGCTCAGTATAATCCTATCATTTTGTGCTAGGATGCTTCCAGTGTAACCCACATCAGAGTTTGGCCATTTACTTTCAAGCTGGCAATGGTTTTAAAAATGTTTAATACTAAGGAAGCTGGAGATGCTATGATTTTGAATGTGTGTGTTACTGATACTCCAGAAACTGCTATATTTCATCAAGTCTGCTTTAGAGGATAAGGAAATGAACTCCATTATTCCTAGAAAAATGCCAGATGTTGTCATAATATGTCATATACTTCTGTCAGAGGAATGTTTTTTAAAAGCGGTACTTACGTGTGGTATTGTGCTGATGTTGTACAAATAGCTGTATGTCAACTTTCATATTCACAGCAAACTTATTTTATGTGTGTGTATCTATTTAGATATTGAGTTTAAGCTATTGAAAAATAAATCCCTCTTCTTTAAAAGGAGGGGAAAGTGGAGACTCACTGAGGAAGTGTATTCTGAGATTAAATTATCAGGGTTAAGCACAGAAAGCAGAACAGAGATGGAAATTCTCTTTACAAAGATTGAAAGAGCAATCTCTTTGTCACATTAACATTTCAGTTTTCTGTTAAAGCTTTTGGTTATGTGTGTGGTTTGTGAAACTAAAGCTACAGTATAGTATAGTCAGCTAGTTGGATAGAAGTGACTTCAGAATGAGCGTGTGCTATGAAACCACTTGGAATGTCTGGCACAGCACTTCTGAGTCCCTGGAGAGGGACTCTGTCAGGGACTGTAGTGGTAGGACAAGGGCATTTCACATCCACTTGTGGGGCAAGTGACTTTCCTTGGTTTTACTTGTCACTGGTGGTGAGGTAATAACTGTGAAGCATCTCACTGCTCTGGAGATGTAGTACATCATGTTTCATGATGGTACTTGTGGCATGGTAACGCTCCTTGTTAAATGAAGTGTTGTTGTATCTGATTTGAGAGAGGATGAGCAACTGAATTACAGTAAGATGAGCTTGCTGCTGTTGTCTTTGTGGATATTTGTCTGTCTATAACTTCCATGTAATTTCTGCTCTGTGTAATATGGGATCAGCAGTAGCAGTAGTCTCATTGTTTTATTTATTTTGAAATAGCACCAGTGTGTGGCCTATTTCACAGAATCACAGAGGTTTAGATTTGAAGGGGCCTTAAGTATCATCTAGTTCCAACCCACCTCCCAGGAGATCAGGCTGACCATCCAACCTGGCTTTGAATGCCAATGGGGATGGGTTATCCACAGCTTCTGCAGGCAACTGGCATTGTTCCTGTGTGTGTAGAAATTTCATCTTGCTGTTTGAAGCTTTTGAAATTGGCACATAAGATACATCTTCTTTGCAAAGCAAATTAGCTATAACCTCGTAGAGGGAGTATATAATATATTATTATAATAATATAATATACTAGTATTACAGTATACGCAGCTTTATAAAATAAGTTTAAATTCTCTGAGTTGCAAAATGATTAGATGTTTCACTCTTTCATCTTGGGTTTTGTTGTTGCTACAACAGTTGTGTGGAGGGCTGCTCTTATGTACCCTGCTTCTCCTTCCTTGAGGATTGGGCACTGGTACAGAAGAACCCTGCTACTTATTTATAGCTAGTCTGAATGCAAAGTTTCCATTCTGGAGTCCCAGCTGTGGAAGGTGGAAGTCTGTTGTACTGAGAAATTCTGGTGTACAACTCAGCATGACCATGACAAATGGCAAGGGAGTCTTACTGCTGTGGAATCATTCACATTTAAGACTTAGTTTTGATCCAAAGAGTGAGATCTACAAAAACATTTGAATGTAATGCTGTTCCTGAAATCACTTGAAATTGCACCTTTGCTCCTCTATGTGCCTGATTCTACCTGAATGGTAGATAGAAAAGGAGTTAAGGAGACAGGAAGAGGAGAACATAGGAAGTGAAATACTAAAGAAATGAAGAAGCTCAAGTGCATTTTTTTTTTTCCTGTAAACCCAATAGTTCTTACCTATTTTATAGCAGAGATTACTGTGCTAAATGTTGGGTGCTTCATATATGTTCTTTTTTATGTTTGTTAGGTACATGAACTATGCCAATCTTATTCTCCTGCACTACCTCATACATGTTCCTGCACATTGTCACTCATCCTTAACCTTTGTGTTGAGGTTCTCAGAGCAACAATTCATGTTTTCCATTTTTAGTTTCTGCAGAACCTGAGGCAACAGAGACTTGCTCTGTTAGTAAGTCTTCATTACTCTGCAGGAAAATGTCTTCCCTTTCCTGTTTCTGCCCAAACCTCCAAGCATTGTGCTAGAGGATCACAGAATTAAGAATTGAGCCTTGAGTCCAACACCGGTACTGGAGAATCTAGTTAATGATCTCAGATGAAAGTTAAATTTTAGTGTAAATTCCAAGATGTGTGGTCTATGACTGAATAGCCAAACCCCATTTTGAGACTGACTTGTAATTTAAGTAAACCAGTCTTAATGATCTGTTTTTGTGTATAGTAATTATGTGATTACCTTCGTGAACTATTTGCACTGAGGAAAACTTATGTGGGAATTCTAATTTTAGAGGTTGTATTCTAAACAAAAGATATAGTAATTTACTAAACAACCTTATTAACAGTATTTTATCTAGGCTATAGGACTTACTGATCATTTTTGGAGCAAGGTGAAGATCTCAGGATGGAAAATCTAAACATAAATCAGAATGGTATTAATAATTGCTTTTGGCTTGCAGGGTTGTAATGTAAGAAAAACAAAGCAGAGATTCTCAGGCCTTGCCTAAATAATGGTCAAATCTCAGCAAGTGACGTTTTGTTTAAATTAAACCCATACGATTTTAGAAACTCTTGCTTTGCAATTATCGTCCTAGTGGTAATCTTTTAACACTAGACATGCTTTGGTATGTCATGTAAATGAACAGATAAAAGCTAAAATGTATGTTCAGTCTAGATGTGTTACTTACTAGCATGTTTTAAGGTGTAACATAGATACTGAGGTTGAGTTTCACCTACGATGCAGCCAAGTTTCCTGAATAATGCAAAGAAAAATTGTGGTTTCATATTTGTTTTTGTTGTTTGTTCATTTTTCAGCTTTCCAGAATGCATATTTTAATCCCTTTGGTACGGTAGTAGAGAGCTGCTAAAAACATTGTACCTCCAGCTTTTCTTGATTTTTTTTTTTTCCCAGACTGCATTTAAAAAATAATGTGGTAAGCACCTTGGTGATGCTGATTTCTCGTCAGTCCCTTCTGTTTCTTCTTGGATAAACTTTGGCTGTTCTCTTGATTTTTTTTTTTTTAACTCTTTTGTTATTCTAGACTAGTTAGTTTTTAATTGTGGTTTCCTTGTTTCTATTACGAAATTTATTAGCAATGTTCTGTGAAGAGCAGCATTCTGATCATGACTTTTCCTGAAGGGGTCATGCACTGCTCCTTTGGAAGTTTGTCCATGTCCTTATTTGCGTTGCAGGTGAGAATCTGTCCAAACTCTTGTGCCTTAGCAATGCCGGTTGGAGCTTGTTCTTATCTGGTCCCACTTTTGTCATTTACTGTCTTGGGCAGGACAGCAGTAATGAGGAGAGGGTTGGCTTTAGAAAGGATTCATAAGCCTGACTTGAGAATGGTTTAACTGGTTTTGACTTGCTAAGTGACCACTGGAGCAGCAAGGCCATGATTTCAGGCTTTCTGTCCAGAACCCGTGGTTCACATGCAGATGTCTGCAGCACTGTGTATGTGTACCTTCCAGCATGGGCAGGAGATCCCACAGCTGAAATGTTATTTACATCTGGGTACTTCTAGTTCTCTTACAGATCTTGTTGCTTTCCTTCTAGCCATTCTTTGAACCTTGCTTTTCCTTGGATCTGGCCACCATTTTTTGACCTCTCTGGTAGACAGGAAGATGCTGAGGAAAAAGTGCATTGGAAACATGATCCCACTCCTCAAAGCAGAGTTGACTCTTTTTAACCAGTGGGCAGTTCAGTGCTCATTGACTAAAGTGAGACAGCTTGTTCTCTCCTGAGAAAGTATATCATGAAGACAGAGGGAAATGGGGATTGAGACTTGAGCTTGGTGTGTGTATCCAGACCTGCACTTTGGAGTCTGAAATACTGTTGGACAAAATGGGAAAAAATTAAACCAGAAACCTTTGCAACTTTGGAGAAATATTGTCACATTGGATTTTATTTTATACTTCTATCACTTGAAACCTAATATTCCTATTTGTAAGATGTTTTCTCAATAGAGGATGACAACAACAATAGTTCAAATTGAGCTTCAGAAACTTGGCTTGCTTGGCACGTTTCCACTCTTGGACTTCTTTTCATTTTGAGATTTGCACAAACTCCTCATGGAGACAACAGGAATTTGAAAAATGTTCTCTAAGCATCAAGATCAGTTTATCCACTGTAATATATTGTTGAGATTATGCTGATCTTGACAATAAAGAATAGAAAAATTACTATGCAGTAGCAGAAGATGGAAGGGGGAAGTAGCTTATAGTAGCTACAGTGGGTCTGTATTTTCACAAAAATACCCTCTCCTTCCCTAGATCTAACCAGTCCCCCTGTAAAGCTGGTGTACAGGCAGGTAGTGTTTGTTCCTATGTTTCTGTATTACCACTTGATTGGACACAAAAGCTAAATTCTAGTGATTTTAGGGCGATTCTGTTATTTCCATTGTAGTTAGCAGTTACTCTAGAGAGTTTTGATCTGCTGGGTATTTCTGTGTACAGTCTGATACCAGAGTTGGGTAATTTGAAGCAATAATGATTATTTATCACTGGCACACTTTTCAGGCCTAAGTATTCATATTGGTCATGCCTATTTGTTACTTTGCTTACAAGTACTTTCTTCTCATGTGTTGTGCTCTACACCTGGAATTCATTCCTGATCCTGCATTCCTTATTACTTTCTGAATTTATATTTCATATGCACCCTTAAAACTTTTCAAATTGTGTATTTTTCATGCAAACATCACATTATTTATTATTAAGTGGTCCTGTGTTTTTTTTTTTTTTTTAAAAAAAAGTGGTTCCCTGAAAGCTGAGAAGATTCTCCCCAACCTCCCAAACGTTCAGATGAAACATCAGTATTTTGTTTAGAACCATGTCTTGAATCAGAATGAAATGTCTGGTTTGAACCAATAAAAATGTGCTCTTCTGGCTTGATGTGATGAAAATCCAGTGCCCTGGGGAACTACAGTTTCGAACTCGCCCCCGCCATCATTCTCTGAGTTCAGGGACAGCAGAGAGGAATGTAGGCATGGGGTCTTTAAATTGCAGTGCCCAGTCATGGAAAAAACACTTTTTACTTGATGTGGAAATTCAAACTTTTGATGTGCTCTTTTCAATGACACAATGAGAGTTTGGCAACATGTGTTTCTGTTCCCAAATGATGAATTCTTCCTTTCCTCTTCCAGAATTCACCAATAGCTCAAAAGCATTAAAAGACTCTCACTTATAGTCAAGAGGCAGTTAACTTACCAAGTATTTCCTCCACACTTTTATGGCTTTGAAAAACCTTATTCTCCTCTGTCATCACTGCGGAGACAAACGGTTTTGTGGCATACTTGAACAATACTGGACCTTCCAGAAAGAGTAGCTCTGTTTGCCAGGAAGTCTAGCATGTAGGACACAGCTGTAGGTCTATTTTTCAGGGTCAGCACTTTCAACCACAAAATCAGCAGTCAGTTTCTATAGCATGAAGCGTTAAGAAACTTCTGCCTTGATGGAAGGGAGTGCTGTTGGGCTGTGCACTGCAGGGGTGATGCATTCTTTCAGCTCGGCAAATGATAGGCAGAGTCTACAGCATGGCAAAAGTTTAAGCTGGGTAAGAGGTTGGAAACTGTGGTGCCTGTTGTAAACCCAGATATTAGTAGCTGTTCTGACAAGATACCTATGGGTGCCAAGCCAGACAGTTGGCAAAAATGAAGAACCATATATATGGAGAGCATTGTTTGACTTCTGTCTTTTTCCCTACCTAGATGGATTGACAGGGATTTATGTACTGCTTGCATTAAAATGATGTGTGACTGTTAGAAGACAGCGTTTGTTTAACATTTCTGCAGGGAGGTACTACTGTGGCTTTGTGGGAATGTACAGGGGCTGCTCTGAAAATAATGCCTCCTATTTTATTATGTTGGCCATAGCACCAGATATCAATGTTGGTGGTATGGCAGCAGAGGTTGAACCTTCTCCCCAGTATTCTGTTACATGTTGTTGCGGTGTGACAGATGGCAGCAGAGGGGCAACCTGACACAATAGCATCTGATATGGAAGTGAATATGGATCAAAGGGATGGCACTGAATTCCTCAATGCTGAAACAGTGGCACCCACTGACATTCATTGACACCTGCTGAGCACTGCTGAAGATCAGTCAGTGGATGTGAGCACACTGGAGCAGTGGATGGAGCATTTCAGCAGTGGTGGCTGTGGGTCACCTCTGCTCGTGCAGTTTTGTATGAGTGTGGCACACAGGCTCTTGTTCATTGCTGGCAAAAATGCACAGCTAATAGTGGTGACTGTATTGAAAAACAGTGTTTTGTAGCTGAGAATTTGCTCTATCAAATAGTGTTATTTTGCTCTTTTTAGCTGTTGTAATTTCCATGGNGCCTCCTATTTTATTATGTTGGCCATAGCACCAGATATCAATGTTGGTGGTATGGCAGCAGAGGTTGAACCTTCTCCCCAGTATTCTGTTACATGTTGTTGCGGTGTGACAGATGGCAGCAGAGGGGCAACCTGACACAATAGCATCTGATATGGAAGTGAATATGGATCAAAGGGATGGCACTGAATTCCTCAATGCTGAAACAGTGGCACCCACTGACATTCATTGACACCTGCTGAGCACTGCTGAAGATCAGTCAGTGGATGTGAGCACACTGGAGCAGTGGATGGAGCATTTCAGCAGTGGTGGCTGTGGGTCACCTCTGCTCGTGCAGTTTTGTATGAGTGTGGCACACAGGCTCTTGTTCATTGCTAGCAAAAATGCACAGCTAATAGTGGTGACTGTATTGAAAAACAGTGTTTTGTAGCTGAGAATTTGCTCTATCAAATAGTGTTATTTTGCTCTTTTTAGCTGTTGTAATTTCCATGGAAATAAATGGGAGACATAACTTTTGAACAACTGTAATACTTATAAATCTTGTTATTCATTTTCACACACATGTACACACGTACACACACACACAATGGTGTGTACATTTTTCTTTGTTTTATTCTTACCTCACTGAAATTCAGGTTCAAAGGCTTATCTTTTCTGGTCTAACCTTAAGTCAGCAGAATCTTTAGTATTGGTGTCAGTAACAACGTGTTAGCAGCAGATGGCGCAGGAGAGGTAAAAATGAACTGAGAACAGTCACTTCAGACATGTTTCTGGCTGTACCTTTAAGCAGCTTAAGAATACATATAACCAAATTATTAAGGCTTATGTCTATCGTGTAGAGTGGCTATTCAGTTTTTTAACTTGATATTTTATTCCAGTTTAACTGAAGTCATTGAATTGTAAGGATAATATCTTTTAATGGTGGGGCAATCCGAAAGTTAATTTTCTTCGTACATTTTACTCTCTGTTAAATGAAGACTAGACATTGTATAGCCATGTAATAAAAGATGCAGGAATCATATGCTTCCGCACTTTCAGCTTAGATGCTGCATTTTTCTAGCTGTCGTGTCAGGAAACAAATCTCATGAGCAAAACTTTACACTACGTTATGCTTTGTAGCTCCCAAGATAATGATCAAAGGCTTTTCGCAGCTCATGTACTGTATAATGTATGTCCCAGGAAGTTATTAGGTACTTGTTAAATACAAAAATACTGTTTTTATTTCCTTTGATTAGAGAGTGATAAGTTACCATGTAAACAGGTTTCCAGGTACTTGGCTAATGATCACAAAAATATCTCCATCTGCTTCTTACAACAGGCTCCTTTACTTTTCCATTTCATTTGTGCAGGACGAATGCTTCAAATGGAAAATCCTGGAAGGGAGAGAACCCCAGGGGAACCTGGTCTGACAGTCAGTCTAGGGTTAGGAATAGGGAACTCATCTTGCTGCTGCTAGTGACTAGATGTGTGACCTTGTACAAACCACAGATCCTCTGTGGGCCTTACTGTGCCTTGCTTTTTACTCCGTGTCATTCAAAAACAGTGTTAAATGTTGCTGTTCTGATTTAATAACTTTGTGTTTGTCACTGTAGTGCACAGGTATAGGGAAGAGTCAGATTTCTCATTTCTTTGTATCTTGTGGGAGTGATTCCTTGTCATGGTTGATATAGTCTTGACAGATGTGCACCGTCGACTTTTTCATTTGTTAATGTTTTCCTGTGTTTGCCCCATTTTCAAATACATTTTCCCATGATAAGTGAGAAACAGATTTAATGATTTTCACAGATACCATATATACCTTTGTATCAGTGTATTTCCTTGTTTACTAAAAGTGACTCCATTCATTCTGGTAAGCTGGAAGAGAAAGGAATGTTCCATCTCAAAGCACAAAGAAGTGCGTTCACCTTGATCTTGCAATGGGAATTGCACCCGTGAGCGTAATAACTGCAGAGCTTTGGTTGCATGGTATGAAGGAAAAACAGTTTCAAAATGAAACTTTGCTTTGAGGGACCTTGTATAATTTGTACTGCCATTTTTTATTGCAGAGGTTATTTATCCTGTGTATGAGGTGGAAGTGAGTAAGCCCGGAGTCCTACAAATGAGCAGGCAGAATGGTGGGGCTCTTGGCTACTCTGAGCTTCTGAGGAGGTGAACGAGTGACCTGAAAAAAGTTGTTGTGTTGTATTTTATATTTCTGAGAAGTTTTTATTGGGAGATAGATTTCACAGTAGGCCATGAAGAATTTACCAATTCCTTCAAAAGCCCTCTGATCCAGGGACTTTGAGATATGTCAGTAGGAACTGTGTATGTTCTGCTGTTAGTTGTCTCACATTACTTAAATGATCTGCACATTTTATGACTTAACCACATTTACACTCATTTCTACCTTTTATGTGTTCTTTACAGAGGTCAAGTTCATTTACCTAGATTATTGTTGACATCATTAATCTCTATTCATGCCCATATAAAAATCCTAAATGTACATGCATCATCCTATGGAATCTTTTCTCTTAATTAAAGAGTTGGAGCTTAGTTATACAACTAAATGCTATATTATTTCTATTATATTGCTCTTAATTTGAAGTATGCTGGCATTTTATGTGGGTTTGTTTTGTCTAGCGTAGGTGGAAAGGTAAAAGATTATTCATATGCAAAAATTGCTTTGAAAAATCTGAGTGCATGAGATTTTCTCAAGTTAAACATGTATCAGTTGTTTTATGCCACTAGAGGTAAAAAGAGTCTGAACTTAGGTTGTTCACATGTTTTTGGCAAAAGAACGTTTTGTGAGTCCAGGGGAATGCAAATAGGGCAGAGAATTCCAAATATGTTTTGCATATGCAGAAACAACAAACCTACCAACCAACCAAAAAACTTCAACCACAAAAAGCCAAAAGCTCCAGCAAGGGAAGCATGGAGGAGACAGAAAGATATTTCCATGTTTTACAAAGATTTAAAATGGGATCTGTTTTCTTCTATCAGTGGAATACTCATGACAGTCTGTAAGTGGAGTCTGTTTATCATTAATTGCTGTGGCTCTGCAATTCCTACCTCCCACTAGGACTTCCATGAAACATAAGATGCTCTTGGCCAAACAAAATTCTGTGGGGGAAGAAGGAGAGAGTAAACAATTAACCATGGGATAGGACATGAGTGTATAAAAAAAAAATGTAAACAGTAATGGAAAAGAATGGCCTGAAATGCTGTACATGAGCAAATAATTTGTTGCAGCAGAAACTAATTAAAGGCTGTGCAGTATTCCCAATATTCTAGATGGTTTTCAGAATGCCATTTATAAATGCTAACATTTGTGAAATTAGTGTAAAATTCCTTTTACTAACAGGTAGAAAGAGCAGTACTGTCTTGTAGAAGCACTCACCTACCTTGTTTTTGCTTACACAGATGCGATTTCCTTGCTCAATCATTGTATGATGATTCTACAACTTCTGTTTTTGAACTGTGAGCTTTAGCTGAGCTCCTGTTTGGTTGAAAACCACTTGAGGTCAGATACTGTTGATAATTTTATTATATCAAAATAGTTATAAAAATTGTTATGATGGGATGCTGGTTTCTGTATGAATGTTTTCTGTATCTGCTGTTTCAGTGTTGCACATACTCATAACCTTGAGGAACCTCTGGATTTTACCTTGTATATTCAACAATATGCTATCATTTTTTTTCTTTGTACCAGTCTCTATAAATGTGCCGTAGAAGTCAGACCTGGCATCTCATAAAGCATCCTTTCTGTGATGCTGAAGTTGTTTCCTGTAACTGAAGGCCAGTGTTTTTCATTTTTTGACTGACCTTGTGCAACATACAAAATGGGAAAGGAAACTCTCCTAATCTGCTTGGTAAATAGTGATAGGACTGAGGAGAATGAGAATGGCTTAAAACTAAAGGAAGGCAGATGTAGATGAGAAGTCAGGGTGAAGTTTGTTTTTTTTTTTTTTTTTTTTTTTNTGAGTGAGTGATGAGGTGCTGGATCAGGTTGCTCAGAGAGGTTGTGGATGCCCTGTCCCTGAAAGTACTGGAGTCCAGGATGGATGGGTCCCTGGGCAAAATGGTCTAGTACTGGATCTAGAGGTCAGCAACCCTGCTTGCAGCAGGAGGGTTGGTTCTAAGTGATATTTAAAGACCTATCCAACCCAAGGCATTCTATGATTCTATCAATATTCTTTGACTTGAAAATGGTGGAAAAGTAGTATCATATCTAAAATAATTCTGTCAATCTTCCTGTCTTGCTAGGGACTAAACTTCATGTTGATTTTCATCAAAATATCAGTGATAGCACTGTGAAGTCATTTCACAGTCACCAACATTATTACTTGGAAACAGTTGAGATATCTTAATTTGTCAGAGAGTTCAAAACCAAAACTTCGCAGGTTGTTTTTGGAATCATGTTGAATAAAAGTAACCCTTAATTGCTGAAAAAATTTTTTGAAGGAGAGCAGGTAATCTGGAAGGTCAAATGCTGTCTCCGTTCACTTATAATCACATGAATGAGAAATATCTGGGATAATAATAGAAGTAGCAAACAGGAATATCAAAGATTTTTTTTCTCACTGAAGAAGCAATTGGCTTTTGCTTGTCCTCCATTTGGCTGTAGATGAGAGGCATTGCTGAAAATACTTCATTATCCATTAGCTAGCAAAGCATTTCTTTCATCAAAGAACACTCACTTAATGGTGGAAAAGATATTTCCCTGCTTTGAAGAAGACAGCAACACACTGTCATATGGTTTCAAAAAGTGATAGTGCTGACATAATGGATTTTTTTAATTTCTTTGTGTAAGTTTTCTCCAGCGTGTATCAGCATTTGAAATAAATAGTTCTGTTTTTGTATATAGTGACAAATGAAGTTCTTATTTGGATGCCTTATTAGAGGCAGCACTTAGGGGTGTTATCTAGAAGTGCTATGAATATGTAGAGTACACTGATTGGGGATGTTTCTGTTGTCTAGAGAAGCAAAATAATTCTGGCAGGGGTGAGGACAGGCGTGGGGAACAGAAATTGTGTAATGCCTAACTTGCAACATGGTTGCATTCTAGGCTGATTCTAGCCAAGGCACTTGCTTCAATAAAATCCCATTCAACTCTTTCACTTGGCCATCCTCCCTCTTTCTTTTTGTCCTTGTATTCACATATAATAAGAAAGTTTTATTCCAGCTTTGTAATGAATTCATTAAGTTCCTGTTCTGGAACCTTATCCCTGTCATCACATAACAAGTTGCACAATTAAAAATATTTGCTAAAGGATGCGAAAGTGTAGAAGGCTCCACACATACCAGGGTTAATTTTTAAGAGCTGAGTGTCTAAGGAAGGAAGTAACTTTACTGAAAACAAAACAAAACAAAAAAACACCTGGGGAAAAAAAACAACAACTGAAAAAGCACTGGAATTTTTTTACTCTAATGATAAAACAGCTAATGGTGGTTGCTCAGTATGAAAGATAGATGTCCAGCTCCTACTCCTGTCATGTCTTCTAACTGAAAATACAGAGGGACTGGAAATGTGTAAGATAACCTTGAAGTATGCAATGTTTTGTGAAGTGCATCTTCCTTTGGGTCACCAGATTACTGGAGAAAAGTCAAATTGTTAAGACAACCAGGTAGTATCTCAGAAGAAAACTTCTAAGCTTCTATTTCTTGTTTTCCTCTGTGCTGCAGTGTTTCAATTTGGACCAAGTCTCTGATGGCATTTCCTAAGTAATTTTAACAAAGATAATGTTTTCACTGCTAACTGGAAGAAGACTTTTAAAATAAAATATGTTCAGAGTGGCTGTGTAAATCACAGGAAAATTAATGCCTACAGGCTTTATGCCAATGTGAAGTGACAGTTCTTTCCATTATCTTTCTGTGTCTTGAGGTACATAAGCTTGTTATGTAAACTTTAGATTTTGCGTAGTTGAGCTCAAAGATTAGAAAAATGGGAATCATATCAACTATGTGCAATTTCTCCACTCTGTGTAGGAATGGATACAATCTTTTCACCTTTTCTTGAAGAAGTAACACTTCTATACTATTCCTTTATTTTGATTATGTTGGTAGTGTTTCCTTTCCTTTCCTGACTTTAAGTCAGGTAACAGCAGAATGTATCCTGATCAGTGGTGAAGGTTGCTATTGACTTGATTTTGATTCATTTTCAGAGAGAATGAGCCAGCATCTTGGGTACTTGGTTGTTTAAAACCAGCCAATTAACATGGAAGCTGTGTGGGACCTGGAATATACATAGAATGGAAATTTTTTTGTTTCCAAATAATTTTTTCTCTACAAATCTGAGCTCAGGATGTCTGTGGAGAGGACTGCTCCCATGGGAGTTTGCTTGTGGGTGGGCTGATTAGTCTTCTGTATCTGATTTTCACTGGAAGATTTTTCTGTAGAAATTTGTTTCTACAAATCAACATTTTCCATTAGATATATATATATTTTTTTCTAAAATTTCATACTATCTTAATGAAAAACAAACATAGAAGGGAAACAGGAATTTTACGACCTCACCTGGCAGTGTCCTGGCTATACAGTAGGAGAATCATCTGTATGTGTGTGGTCCAACTGGCAGACTGAGCTCAGTGCTACCTGCAAGTTGATTTCCATTGACCTGCCAAGGTAAAGTTAAGTGGCTTTCTAACCTTGCTTCAGGGCATGTTGCATTAGGAAAAAAATTAAAAGAAGTGTAAGGAGGTCACTGAGATCCCCTGTGCCCACTTGTTTCACCAGGTATTATGTAGAACGTTGGTCTTCAGAAAGTTTGTCATGTGAAGTGTCGATATAGTATTCTTTGTCATATTTTTTTTACCTATATAGTCTGTAGGTAAAAAATGTCTGTGCTGGTAGGGAGGGAATAGCTTTGTCTTTAGGGGGAAGTATCTGGCTTCAGGGTAGAGGTGTTTTCTTGATTGTCCACTTAGCTGAAATGGTGGATGTAGTCATACCTCTTCCACCACTGAAATCACATCTTTCTTCTGCCATCACTTTTTGCAGAAGCGTTGTGACTGGCATCTGGCTTCACCACCAAGAAGGCTGGGCCATCCTGTAGCTCCCATTCCTACTGTGAGTGTTTCAGGCCACTTTTGGTCTCCTGCAGGAAAATAACAGCTAATAAAAGAACAAGGAGCTTTTATTTGTAAGCTTGGAGGATGGGAAGAAGTGATAATTTTTTAAATCATTAGGTTAAGAGAAACATTAGGAACTGTCTTGGATAGCAGGAAACAATGAAAGTGAATTAACAGAAGTAGTTCAATTACCATGAAATCTCAGTCATAACAGCATGTTTGTATTTTCAATTTTGTCTTATGTGCCTGTGTATTAAAAATGGCGTAGGAAGAACAGTAACTGGATGTACACTCTTCCCTTGCTTGTTAAATGAACATAAACTGTGTGTTTCTTTGACTTCCAGAGCCCTATAATAAATTACTAGCTTGTGAAGGATCAGATCCAATGTATTCTTCTTCAGTGAAATCTCCATGAGTGCCCCAAAATCTAATAAACTTTCCTGGTGTTGCACTTGGACCAAATCAAGCTGTGCTGGTAAAACTATCTTTGTCTGAACACATGCCTTGTAATCCATAAGTTTTGGCTTTGCCAAGTTTAATGGGTCTTGGGCGCAGCATGAAATCATACTGTTCCAGCATATGCCTTGATGTTAGCAGACAGCCCAGCTCCTCAGGTCTCCACCCAGTAAACATTTGGAGCAGATTGTAGCACCCTTTATCACTGTGTTAGTGTGAACCATCAGGAGCTCTCAAGAACTAATTAATTATATTTTTCTGAGCATAATGTTTTGGCATTTTGAGTACAGCTAATTACATGCAGGTCTTAATCACATATTTTTTTCCTTGTAATTAATTATTTCTTCATTATCTTTTAACTATTTGACTAAGCAGTTTACATTCTGCTCTCCTCGCTGCTTTAGCACATGTTTTTTAAGAAAACAGCTGTTTCTGTTTTTGAGAGAGGAAGTTCATCCTCTTCTAGATGTAAGAAATCTCTGCAGTTTAATTGGTAGTATTCAGAATGTAAGGGAACGTGCACGTAGGTCATTTGTGCTCAGTTAAAATCTAATTTATGTGTATGCATGTGTGAAAAATACCTTGAGATATTTTTTTTTTGCTAGCTCTGAATTCTTAAATACTTTGACTAAAAATTTAAAAAAGAGATAAAAATGTTTGTTACTTTAGTCTTACTTACGCTGGTGGCAGGCTTGAGAGTCTGGAAGTGTATTTGATTTGAATAATTCGTTTGGGATCTTGAAGTGTTGGATAGATGGTGTTAGACCATGCACCCTGGTTATATTTTATCCTTAAATTACTTGGTAATTAAGTTGAAAGAGTTAACCTTTTAGAAGTATTTTGTTTAAAAAATGCTACCTGTAAATAATTTCTGATTTCATTATTTAAAATTGCTTTTACTGAAAAATTGACTTCTGTGACCAAAAGATGTATTAAAGATTAATCATATTTGAAGATAATCTTTGTTAATTAGGATTTGTTTAATTAGGATTTCAGTCAGATTCCAGAGTTTGATTAATCTAAGGTAATTAAAATCTTTTAAATCTGTCTGACTGATCAGTAAGAGCAGTCTTTACTAAAGCTGTACTTCTTCACAACTGAAACCTATGGAAAGTTACCCTGCTTGTAGATTGCTGGATTAAATCCAATAAATTGAAATTTAATTGAGTTCATCTTGCTTATTTGGGGTAACAAAGGCATCAGATGTCCTGTGATAAGATTTTTTTTTATTTACCCTGTTGTGCGGTCCAGTCATTAACCTGACACACAGTGAAAACATTTTCAGTTAAAACCATTCAATCAGGATATAAAGTAGAGATTAACCAGTTATGAGATAAAGCAACTCTCGAGTGTAGTAAATTGGTCTGTGATGAATCAGAAGGATGGGTGATTTCTTTTAATGAAAAAATTAACTGTGCTCTGTCACACGTGGATAAAATCTACACAAAGACTGAAAGTACTTCCTTTCTGGTGCAGTTGTTGTATATACATTTTTAGGTATTACCAGTGAATCAGATTGACAGTAGTACCAAGGACGTATGACTGTAACTTTGACCTGTGACTCAACAGGACCAATGTGTTTAAATATCTTAGTAGTTTTGGAGTTTGACAGTTGAATTTCATAGCAGCTTTGTTAATACTACTCCACTGTTTGCAGTGATAGGGGAATATCTTGAGGTGAATCAATTTATGTGTTGAGGTTATATATAATGTACAATAACTAGATTCAACTTGATGTAAGAGAGCTCTTTGCAAGCAGTTCTTCCCAAGTGCAGTACATGCTCTTGCAGCCATTCAGAGATTGTTTGTGCCGTTAAGTGCAACATGATTGTGTGCATGTCTGACCACTCTCTTTGTTTTCTCTTTTGCATGCCTCGTAGTATGATTAAATACTTCTTGGGCATGTCTCTCATACTGTTCTCATCTAATGTGTGTGTAGAGGTGAATTTAGTTGGTGGAATTGGATACTCCAGTTTTATTAGTTGCTTTATTTTTGTATCTTCTACTATGAACCGTTTTCCAGGCTTCTAATTTAAGAAGCATTTTCTTAGTGAAGAAACAGGATGTTTGCATTCAGAAGTTCTCAAATTAAATTCTGTTAATAGAGTATTAAAATAGTAGTAAGTTAGAGAAATTGCATGGGACTTGCTACTATGTGTGAGTCGCTGGTATAAGATTTTCAGTCACCTGGGCAGAAGTCCCTCTTGTTCAGGCCCTTTTTAAAATGTAGAGATTGTATGCACGGAGGTTTGTCAGATAAAATGAAGTGTACTTCTGGGAGAATTGACATTGTTTTTTATTTTTAACAATGACCCTTCTCTAAAACAATTTGGGAAGGTTTCTCTTTCTTCACAGACTTCAAGCTGGAAACATGGCTGGATTTTTTTTTATTTTTAAATTGTTACTAGAATTATGTAAAAATGAAGAGGAATGAAAGAGTTGTTGAGAACTTACTAGGCATTACGATACTGTGGCTCAGGTTTAAATGTCATTTAGGTAGATTTTGTCTAGTTAAGAGGAGGGTAGTTTTGAAGTGCTTTATTCGTGAAGAATGAAGTCTACCTCACCACATTATATCTCATCATTTTTAACAGCATAAAACAATGTTCACTTGGTCTCTTAGGACATCAGAAACCATTACTGATACATTTTCCTTATGTGCTACAGCAGAGCTCCTGTTTTGAGTTGCATACTGAATTCAGTATTTTTTTTTGAAAGTAATAGTTGCACATCAATTAAACATTTCCACTAGGCTTTTATCAACTAGGCTGTGTTTTTTATCGGCTCTTAGGCCTGATATTTTGTTTCTGTCTTTTCAGACAGTCAAGGGAATATCTTTTTTTTTATAGTAAGCAGCCTTTTCAGAAAATAGCAGACTGGATTATGAAGAAGTGAACTCTNTGAATTTCATAGCAGCTTTGTTAATACTACTCCACTGTTTGCAGTGATAGGGGAATATCTTGAGGTGAATCAATTTATGTGTTGAGGTTATATATAATGTACAATAACTAGATTCAACTTGATGTAAGAGAGCTCTTTGCAAGCAGTTCTTCCCAAGTGCAGTACATGCTCTTGCAGCCATTCAGAGATTGTTTGTGCCGTTAAGTGCAACATGATTGTGTGCATGTCTGACCACTCTCTTTGTTTTCTCTTTTGCATGCCTCGTAGTATGATTAAATACTTCTTGGGCATGTCTCTCATACTGTTCTCATCTAATGTGTGTGTAGAGGTGAATTTAGTTGGTGGAATTGGATACTCCAGTTTTATTAATTGCTTTATTTTTGTATCTTCTACTATGAACCGTTTTCCAGGCTTCTAATTTAAGAAGCATTTTCTTAGTGAAGAAACAGGATGTTTGCATTCAGAAGTTCTCAAATTAAATTCTGTTAATAGAGTATTAAAATAGTAGTAAGTTAGAGAAATTGCATGGGACTTGCTACTATGTGTGAGTCGCTGGTATAAGATTTTCAGTCACCTGGGCAGAAGTCCCTCTTGTTCAGGCCCTTTTTAAAATGTAGAGATTGTATGCATGGAGGTTTGTCAGATAAAATGAAGTGTATTTCTGGGAGAATTGACATTGTTTTTTATTTTTAACAATGACCCTTCTCTAAAACAATTTGGGAAGGTTTCTCTTTCTTCACAGACTTCAAGCTGGAAGCATGGCTGGATTTTTTTTTATTTTTAAATTGTTACTAGAATTATATAAAAATGAAGAGGAATGAAAGAGTTGTTGAGAACTTACTAGGCATTACGATACTGTGGCTCAGGTTTAAATGTCATTTAGGTAGATTTTGTCTAGTTAAGAGGAGGGTAGTTTTGAAGTGCTTTATTCGTGAAGAATGAAGTCTACCTCACCACATTATATCTCATCATTTTTAACAGCATAAAACAATGTTCACTTGGTCTCTTTGGACATCAGAAACCATTACTGATACATTTTCCTTATGTGCTACAGCAGAGCTCCTGTTTTGAGTTGCATACTGAATTCAGTATTTTTTTTTGAAAGTAATAGTTGCACATCAATTAAACATTTCCACTAGGCTTTTATCAACTAGGCTGTGTTTTTTATCGGCTCTTAGGCCTGATATTTTGTTTCTGTCTTTTCAGACAGTCAAGGGAATATCTTTTTTTTTATAGTAAGCAGCCTTTTCAGAAAATAGCAGACTGGATTATGAAGAAGTGAACTCTGTGTACTCATCACTGCAAATTGTGTGTGAAACAAACAGTGTGAAAGGATGTAGGTTATACAGCGTTAATCAGAGATCTGACTGTTTCCTCTCCTTCCACTTTTTTTGTTTTGTTTTGGCACTTAGAGTTGGATATGTGTTAACATTACAGATGTGTTTTGAAAAACTCAGAAGCTGAAAATGCTTCCACTTTTTTTTCTTTAATTTTTCTTTTGGTAAATAAATAAATAAATAGAACATTTGAAATTGAAAGAGGACTCAGATCATGTTCAGGAGATGAAATATGTTCTGAATACTGAAGTTTGGAGTCTCATCTTGAGTGAAATTTCTGCAGGTGATGTGGTGATGTCAGTTTTTCCAGCTGCAGACTGAAACACTAAATGCATGCTCATTTTGTGTTGTGTTCTGGTTTACATGTTAACTTAATTTCTGTGGTATATCTCCTTTTATGACTCAATTAATTACTGGATTAAGTTGAGAAATATCGAAGTACCTTTACATGCAATTCTCTCATGTTAACTTTGAGAACTGCCCAGATGAGTTGTAGCAAAATACTGCTATCACCTGAAGATGGGATACTTTGATATATGAAGACCAGTGAATGAAGTTCAAGGCAAAGGTTGCTGTTTTAAGACTCTTGCTTTTTCACTGTTAAAGTACATCTGGTATCTGTGTTTTGTATCTAAGGATGTGCATCTGGTTAAATGAAATCTGGTCATGATAGGAACTCCTTAAAGTGAGGCCTCCATTAGTTCCCTTGATAAAATGTTCTGCTCATTCATAAATACCTACTGCCTTTCTGTTCTTTTTGTTTCATTTGCAAATCTGCCCTTTGAGTTCTTGGTAGAATTTGTCTGTGTCGTGTCTTCAACATAATATTAGTTAGAAAGACTGAATATTATTGAGATTTGAAGAGAACTCTTTCTAATTAAAAATTCCAAATTGCCACAGAGTTGCAAGCTATAAACAGTGAATGGCATACAGTGGCTCAAAGATTTTTGAATCATAGCTTTTGCTGGAAAAGAGATCAGTCAGAAAAAGAGTCAGTTTAGAAGGCTAGGAGTGATAGTATGGTTGAAGTTTGAGTTTTTTATTGTTTTCTAGATTTAAAAGCACTTCTTTAGGAAATAAAACAACAAAACATGCACACAAAAACAATCACGACCAACAAAAACAGGCTAACAATTCTTCAAATGAAGTCTCCTGAGATGAAAGTGTAGAAACATTATTTTCATTCTGGAATCAAATTTTATCTTCACATTGTCCCATGACTCTTCTTCGAGAGAGCAGCTGTAAATTATTTTTTTTTTTTTGAGG